>OX596249.1:3712301-3765262 GCA_951394255.1 Polyploca ridens
AGCACGTTTTTAATTTTTCGCTATTCTTCCATATTAAACTTCTAATATAACGTATCATACCTCTTAATGGAAAACTGCTCATAAAAAATGCTAGAAAACACGGAGTTTTCGTCGATTAACAATGGCCTAGGTTTTGACCTAGGAAAGCGAGCCTAATATACTATAGTTTATTTGCGCAGCTATTTTGATTCTTATTTCCGAGACATTGAATTTGTATTGCATTATTATTTAGAATTCGATCAGATTTAACTGGAACTATTAAAATACCTTTCCAAGTGAATGTTAGATGAATTCTAGCGAATTAAAATGATATAGTCGACAGAATAGTGGGTCGAGTTAGCCTTCACTGTATTATTAGCACAATGAATTAAATTTTTATTAATTGTATTATTTTTGTTATAATCGTCTTGTCATTATTTTAAGTTGTATAAATGTATTGTCTACTTAAGGCATAGTTAGGTAGTGGTAATTATATTAGGGCAATACTTGATCGGTCGTAGAGTAACCTAACCAGGGGTTCGGGGCGGGCGGCGGCCGACCGGCCCGACACTCGACGGTTGACGGTCGACACTCGACGGTTGACGGTCGACACTCGACGGTTGACACTCGACGGTCGACGGTTGACACTCGACAGTCGAGTGCCGGCCTACGGGCCGGTGGATGTGAAGCGAGCTCGCCGCTATTTTGTATAATACCATTGTGTTGCGTTTCATTTGAATCTCAGTATTGGACGTGTAAAACTACAACTTGGTATACTTTCAAATGAGAAATTAAATGTTTCATCCACTAATTACTTTGTTTTTATTTTACAACCTTATTATTACATATTTACAACCCATTATCAATTTGCAAAATCAGAATATATTTGAAAACTCAATTATAAAATACTTTTTCGCTGAATACATGAAGAGAATATCTTAATATTGAAAGAAACGAAATGTTCTAAAGCCTTATTGAGCTTATTTTGAAAGCCTTAATTTTTGTATACTAGCGAAAAGTAGGTGAATAGAGAAGAAAAAGAAAGCAGAAAAGAGTTTTGGTGTGGCAGAGCCACCATCACTGAGTTGAACCGAGTCTATCGCTATTTCTCGCCAATTATCAGATTATATCCGTCCCTGGTTCAATATGTTTGTAGATGGCACCATTGCCTATAATTTAGAGGCTTCTGTCGACAAATTAGCGACTATCTCTGGAAGCAAACAGCACTTGGCGCGGTGGTATACCTAAGAACCCCCTTATAACTTTTGAACTAGGGACAGACAGAATATAGATGGCGACTTGCAGCAAACAGATCTGCACTAGGAGAGCTAATTTTATTGGTACCTACAGATATCATCATCATCAGTCTATAACGTCCCACTGCTGAGCACAGGCCTCCTTCCACAAATGAGGTTGAAAGGGAATGGGCCACCACCACGCATGCCCACTGTGGATCGGTGGAGGTAGGCTAGTGGTCAACCTGCTGTTGGAATTTTCCAAGCCGCCTAGGAGGCATCCTACTAGCTTAACGACTAGGGCATCGAAAACCGGCCATATTTTGTTAACCGGTTCTTTCGGTTCCATTATTAATTTAATATAATCTTTTGCTCTTTTTTTATTAATTTATCATCAAAAAGATAAAGGTAGTATAATACTAACAATAAAATTGTTTTCTATGATCGAATATGAAGTAGAATGAAAATCAAACAGTGACTTCGTGAATCACAGTTTTTGATTAAATTAACATAAATGTCTTAAAATCTTTTAAGAAACCAGTTTTTTTTATAAATATAGGTGTATTCCCAACGGCCCATTGCCGATGCCCCCATTAATGGGCCGTTTGGGAATTTAATAAAGTTATTTAAAATTGTTCCCAACTGCCCCATTGCTCTATCCCCATTAATGGGGCCGTTGGGTATTGAATAAAATAATGAAAAATTGTTCCCAACCTCCCCATTACTCTCTCCCCATTAATGGGGCCGATGGGAAATGAATAAAATAATAAAAAAATGTTCCCAACCGCCCCATTGATGCAGTGGATATCGGATCTCGTCTCCTCAACGTTATTACACTACTGGTACCTAGCGCGGTACAATCATAATATGGAGGTGCAAGGTTGGACGACACCTCCATTGAAAAGGGAAGATTTTCCGCCAGGCTGAGTCATCGTGCCTGCGGACCGCGGTCCAACTGTACATGTCGGACAGTTGTATATATCCAGATTCACGAGAAAACTTCTTAAGCGCGATGCAGGATGTAGGATAATGTGGCGCCACGCCACCTATTTTTCAGTATGTGAACTATCTCAGTGCTACTGATAGATAGATGGCTGATAGATGTCACTACAATACATTTTACATAAATATAAATATTTCAAATATAGGCGAGTTTTAATTTACAGTTTAAAATCACAAAATTAACTTTGTTTTTGTAATATTATTTTTGAAAGATTGGTTCGTTTACTTACAAACTGCTTAGCTTCACGTTTTAGCGTTGACAACATCGTTATTTCTTCATTTGTAACGTAGTAGAGACAATTTTAATATTATAAACGTGTTAAACTCACGAAAACTAATCATTATGTACATGCAATGGGGCGGTTGGGATTTTTTTTTCATTATTTTATTCAATTCCTAACGGCCCCATCAATGGGGATGGCGCAATGGGGCGTTAGGGAACAATTTTTAAATAATTTATTAAATTCCCAACGGCCCCATTAATGGGGATAGAGCAATGGGGCGGTTGGGAACAATTTTAAATAAATGTATTAAATTTTCGGCAATGGGGCCGTTGGGAATACACCCAAAATTACTCATAGATACGTACCATTTAGGGTGTCGGCTAAAACTAAGGGTCTGCTATGACCCCTTATCTGTTTCTGCTGGTAATGGATGCTTTGAGTCGAAAATACAGAAGGAGATACCCTGTTGCATGCTTTTAGCCGATAACATTAGTCTCGTCCGTGAAAATGGAATTGATGTCCAGAGCAGGATGGTGAAATGGCAACAAGAGCTGGAGAGAGCTTGAAAATTAGCTTAACTAAAACTGAACACATGTTCTGCAATTTTAGTGGTCTCTCTACTGTCGCGATTATTTCAGTAGATGGAGTTTCAGTACCAGTCTTCTACGACTTCTGGTACATCGGTTCACAAATGCAGAACGATGGTAATATTAACCGTGATATAAAGCAGAGTATCATCTCAGGTTGAATGAAATTTCGACAGGTCTCAAGATAAACATGTGATCCACGGATACCCCTGAAGCTAAAGGGGAAAATATATAGTCCGTGATAAGACCTGTCTTAAGACGGGGACTAAGCTCAATTTCACAAAAATGGGTTTCTTTGAGAGGCGAGTATGACGCAACCCAATGAAAATACCTCACACAAAAAATAATGTGGACAGACAAGGGTCTGAAGAAAAATGTTAACCGAATAGAATATTGAAAAGTGCTTTGTATTCCCCACAAAAAAATCGTAAACTAGTGCATAAAAATAAACTTTGGCGTCGTAATTCTCTGTATTTTCAGCGACAACAACTATTTTTTTTTTGAGAATATATTAGATACTGCATTATATTGAAATGTTAACCGGATAATTATTAAATTTAATGAGTATTTTCTGTATAATCTAAAGAAAACGCAAAAATAAATATCCAAGCGGCAACTAGTCATATTGTCAACACAAATATGATTTGCAATTTTCAACCCTATTCAACGCTGTCTAAATGTAGCAATAGCTTACGCGGTTGTTCTTTAGTCGTCGGGCAACGCTCGACCTGCATAGTTGGTACCGGACGCTTTGTGTCGATTTTTTTTATAAGCATTTGAGTATTGCTCTATACAGATAGCAATAGAACACATATTCGTATGCCCTGAGTGCAAGCGTCCTTGGTCGAACGTCTTGGCGATAGCCGCATAACCATAGTATACATACAACAAAAACAAACATGAAGATAAATCAACTAATCCCAAGAATCTTATATCTATGGATATTTCATTACCTTATTATATCTGAAGACGAAAAATTTCACCTTTATTACGTCACACATAAATTCTTTTTCAGTGACAACCATTGAATTATTACGCTATTCAATGGTGACAACGTTGTTAGCTATTTCAGGACAAACTTGGGACATATACATTTTATTATGTAGTTAGTTGACTTTCTACCACCTACTACTTTTAATTATATGTATAGTCAACACAAATATGATTTACAATCTTCAACCCGTATTTTTGCGATTTGGAGTGGACAAACCCAAATGTTAAAATTAGAAGTCATTGAAAGGGATGACAATTTCTGGAATCATAAAATGGAACATGAGTTGGTTCGATTTTATATGAACTGCCTTCTCCCAGAGATAGTGGACCCCAGACATACACTCGGCATGCCTATACGCGATGGTATTGTACCAGTAATGCAAAGCAGTTTACCATTCGGGCAGATACAGAATAAAATTCAGTCAAGATTTCTAGATTTTTCTGAATTTTTATACATCAGTAGCACGGAATCTTTGCCAAGCGCTTATCTCCCAAAAGCAGTGTTTCTCATTAATGTTTTTAGGCTCGTTGATGCGCTTGTGGTGTACCTAACTTGATTAGCCGTTCTTAATCGATCGACAAAGTTAAGCAATTGCTGATGTGGACGGTATCCGGATGGGTGACCGTCTAGTGGTATTTCAACTCGAGCGTTTTCCGTGCTTTAGGAGGCACGTAAAGCCGTTGGTCTCGGCTATCACTAAATTATGTAAGTCGTTATGCTAGTTGGAGACCTCTTAGGCGGCTTGGAAACTCCAACGAAGTTGAACACTAGCCTATCTCCACCAATTTGCAGTGGCCATGCATGGTGGAATATCTGTCCATTCTTTTCAGTAGTATTCCTGTTACATTTTTTTTTTTTTTTTTTTTTTTTTTTTTTTTTTTTTTTTTTTTTTTTTTTTTTCTTTATTTATTTATTTATTTATTTGGACAAGCAACAGAAACAAGTTAACAATTTTTAAAGTAAATATAGGTTTAACTTATTAAACTTATTTCCTAATGCGCTTATCACTAAAACATAAAAGATATAAAACTGTGGTATACATTCAATTTCTCTGTAAATATGGTAGTGTGTATATTTATTTGGACAGAGTTATACATTGTGTGCCTTTGTAAGAGAATATTTAAAAAAGGGAAATTCTACTTAGATATATAAAAATAATACGTACTTAGTATATTAAATATCAATACTTATATGTATACTCCATATGAAAATAAATATATAATTAACTTTAAATATGTATTATATATTAATAATTTAATATTTTAATAATATACCTTTACCATAATTTCCTTTAACCATGTTAATTTCAATATAGCTATTGTATATGTATGTATATTATACATAATTTGCTACACAACATAATTATAATGTTATTAGTTTTTGTTTCTTTTTGACTATATATGTTGAAACTATTAATTTTCCAGCAACTGTGTAATCATTCTTTTAACAGAGACTCGTTTTTCATGAAATATATCTACTGATAGAAACATTTGGTTGTGGTTATGGCACATTCTGTGAAGAGGAGCTCGGTGTCCTGCATTGGTACGAGTAGACGGTAGGTGAAAGAGTTTGTTTTGGTGACGTATTAAAGCAGAGCGAGGTACTTGGAGTTTGATCTGATTTATTAAATGTGAGCAGTCATAACCATTATTACATATGTTGTAAAGGACCAGTTCATCAGATATTAAATGTCTTGTTGTAAGTGTTTGAATATTGTAGCGGGATAAAAGATTTTGGTAGGACATTTGGGAACGAGTAAGCCTTCTATGTATAGATTTTAGTGCCTTTTTTTGTATTGACTCGATTTTATCTATGTAAACATTATAAAAGGGGTTCCAGATGACTGATGCGTATTCTAGATGTGGTCGAACTAGTGTTTTATATAATGTTATGTAGGTTGATGCATTTCTAAAAGGTTTACTAACACGTAAAATAAATCCTAACATTTGGTAGGCTTTTGTACAAATAAGATCAATATGAGTGTCGAGACATAGTTTTTCATCAAGGGTTATTCCAAGGTCTCGAATAGAAGTAACTTTTTCAATACAATGGCCACCAATATTGTAGTTATAATTTATCTTGTTACGCTTCCGAGTGAAGGTAATCTGTTTGCATTTATTGTGCGCAAGTTTAAGTTTATTAATAGTGCAATAATCTTGAAAGCGATCTAAGTCTTCTTGTAATAGTTCACAATCTTGAATTGTTTCGATTTCTTTATATATTTTGAGGTCATTTATTCCTATTTCACTCAGCAGTGATTATGTGCTGATGATGATGATGTTTGTTATGATTACTTCTGAATAGAGATTTAATGGTACTCTACGAAATGTCAATACGCTATACACATTGATATCTTTAATATGTATGTATGTACTATCAATCTTCCCCATACCGTCATATTATGTAAAAAAAAACATCACAGAAAATTACCAAGAACTTATTAAAATATTATATTTCCTTGCCATTTAACGTTAAATGTATCTGTTTACACCAAAATCCTAAGGTTAAATTACACCCGAAGGTGAGGATTATTTTTACCAATGATTGTCCGAAACGTGTCTTGCTTGAGACGTCGAGCACAAACCGCTGGCTGAAAGCGGCCGTGATTCTGTAAAGCTTGCTAAGATAGTACAATACAAGTTCTCATAGAATTACGTAAACGCGATAGTTACGTCAATTCTTTGCAAACTTTACACTCGTGGTACTGATGCCTACGTATGTGTGTATCGGCGAAGATTTGGCTGCGTTCAGTAAAAAATATATAAAGGCCTTATTACACTATACGATATCAAGCCAGTCTTAGTAAGACTGTCTTAAAGTCTAATTAGACAAGCTCGCTATTACACCTTGCTGAATATCGCATGCTAACTCATTTGCAAGGCGTACGCAGCCGGTGACGATTGTCGCGGTGTCATGGGATGACTTTCGAAGCACCAGAAAATCGCCATAGCTCTTGTCGCGACTATTTATTTGAATACAAAAGAAAAAAGTAAAATATGGCTGAAGAAGGATAAGAAGTATTTTTGTGACTTTTATGCTATAAATATGGCATGTCACGGTATACACATCAATAACATTGAAATCACTTCCTTTTCTTTTGAACAAGCCATTGTGCACGCCACAACAAACAAACACAGACTTTACCCGAGGACTTCACTCTGCCGCCGCCGCGCGCCGACTGAACGGTCTCGCGTGCTAAGTCTTAT
Organism: Polyploca ridens; assembly: GCA_951394255.1. Classification (NCBI taxonomy): domain Eukaryota; kingdom Metazoa; phylum Arthropoda; class Insecta; order Lepidoptera; family Drepanidae; genus Polyploca; species Polyploca ridens. The sequence continues at coordinate 3,719,529 of OX596249.1, forward strand.
TACACCACGCGATATTCAGCAAGCAAGCACGGCCGAACCCATTCGGTCGGTCTAATTAGACAGACTACCTTGCTTACTCTTATTACACTTTGCTGAATCTTAGTAAGACTGTCTTGATATCGAATAGTGTAATAAGCCTTTAACGGTTGTATCAATGTCCCCCTATTCCCTCTAATGGGAAATTAAATTTAAAGTCGCGGCAACTCACATACTTAAATATGGCAGCTTTAAAACTTGATTATATCATGGATTATTAGTAATCCTATCTCTTCGGTAGGTATGTAAAAAGGAGAATGACCATTTTCTAAGGGGAGTTCCACTTCGAAAATGTTTGTGTCACAATGATTTATTATTTATTTTGTAGAAAAAATACTATATTTTCATAATCAGTAAACAGTTTTAATTTTCTGACCCGGGTTTAAGAGCTTTTTTCTTTTTTATGTTTCTTGTGTTGTTTATTGTAATGTTTTGCAAAAGATTAAACGTAGGTATGCTAGACTTTTTGGCGGGAACTTGCAAAGTCACATAGCGTCTTCGTTGTATTTCCATAAATTCCTGTAATTTCAGGTTAATGCATATTATCAGTGGTGTTTTATCTAATAAAGATCAATCTATGTGCACACAAGTTCAGTGAAATGAATTATGTATATTGTGGCTTTTCAAGTTGTCTCAAAAGGTCCGTGAGAAGTTTTAGTACAATGACAACTATTTTACTAAAATATATCTGTTACGGACGGTGACTGATAGTGCGGACTATATGAAAATGATTTATTTAGTGACCAGAACTAAAATATAACTTGACACTGGCAAAAATAAGTCCTCATAAAAAAGATTTGGCAGCCAAACTTACCTATTCAAAATATAACTTGACACTGGCAAAAATAAGTCCTCGTAAAAAGATTTGGTTGCCAAACTTACCTATTTATAATATAACTCGACACTGACAAAAATGAGTCCTCATAAAAAAGATTCGGTTGCCAAACTTACCTATTTATTTATATGTGTGTTGCAAGCGTCCATATGGTTACCATCAGGCGGGCCGTATGCTTGTTTACCGACTTAGTTGTATAAAAAAAAAAAAAATTATAATATAACATGACAGTGGCAAAAATAAGTACTCATAAAAAGGATTTGGTTGCCAAACTTAAAACTAAGAAGATTTTATTTTTCATAAAATAAATTAATACTTTTAAGAAATAATTTTATGTTACTTGTTACTTTTTATAACTATACTGTTATTGTAATAGGTACTAACATTCTGTTTGGAAAATAATCATTGTCATCAAACACAATTATAAATAAAATGTGTATTTGGCATTTCCTACCGAACCGACGAATATTATCTAATATCACTCTCGTAATTTCGTTTCATCATTACTAGCGTTATTCAACAGAAAAAGCTATATAGACCGTATTTAACTACGACAAACCTAATTTAACACCTGGCAACATTCGATATTAATAAAACTGTGATTCGGATGGCGTACGGTTTCAGATATCTGTGTTGCGGAAGGCGTACCTACAGGTGTAAAGGAGTTCAAGCGAATATATTATTAATGCTGTTTTTAATCCTCGGGATAGAAAAATATTAATATTTTGTGAATGAACATAATAAAATAAGACTTGATTTTTGAATCATATTTAATTGAGACACGCGATGACACAATAGTGGGCCCAAATATGGTCAATCTCCTTTGGTTTATATACCTTTTTATCTATAAAATAATTTTTTACACGTTTTGTGACAAACGACATGTTCAATCATATTTAACCGGGAGCACATTTTAGCGGAGGGTGCAATACGAATTGAGAGCAGTTTGCTCAGTAGTGGTGAACAGTTTAAGTTACATATATTAGGTCATTACATATGAAATTGGCGTTTTGTACGGGAGGAATATAAAGTCAATTTTTATTTTGTAAAATATATTTAATTAATCAAAGTATGCACCGTTGTTATCTATGCACTTTTGCCATCCCATAGGTAGTTTATTGATCCCTTTACTAAAAAACCATGGGGGCGAGAATTAATAAACTCTTTGAAGGCGGTTTGGACTGCCGCATCGGAGTTGAATTTTTGTCCTTGTAAGAAGTTTTCCAAATTCCGGAAAAAATGGTAATCTGTTGGAGCAAGGTCCGGGGAGTACGGTGGATGTCCCAAACATTCCAATTGTAGCTCATCTAACTTAGCGGTTGTTTGTTGTGCAGTGTGTGGTCTTGGGTTTTCGTGAAGCAGCAGTGGCCTAGAGCGATTGACCAATCTCGGTTGTTTAGCAGCTAGTTCTTTCTTCATGGTTTGCAGTTGCTAACAATAGATATCTGCCGTAATCGTTTGGCCAGATTTTAGAAAGCTGTAGTGAACGACAACGGCGCTAGTCCACCAAACACTCACAAGTAACTTTTTCTGAGTCAAGTTTCGTTTAAGGCAGGATTTGGCTGGGTCTCCAAGGTTCAGCCATTGCGACGAGCGCTTCCGATTATCGTACAGTATCCACTTTTCATCACAAGTAATGATTTAAAATCCCTTCATTATTGAGTCGGTTGAGCAAAGTAACACAGCAGTCGACGCGTGTGTGCAAGTTCGATTCACTCAATTCATGAGGTACCCATCGTTCAAGTTTTTTTACTTTCCCGATTTGCTTCATGTGGATTAATACAGTTTTATCACTTACCCCGAAGCCTGCAGCTATCTCTGAAGTGCTTTGTAATGGATCCGCTTCCACAATAGCCTTTAATTCTTCATTTTCCACTTTGGTCTTCGGCCGTCCACGTGGTTGGTTCTGAAGGTCGACTTTTCCGGAACGAAAACGTTGAAACCAAAAACGTACCGTGCTTTCTTTTGCGACACCAGGGCCGTACACATAATTAATCTTTCGAGCTGTTTCTGCAGCACTGGTGCCACGGCAGAACTGGTACTCGTAAATATACCGATATTTCATATTTTCCATTGTGCGGTAATAAGCGACGCCAAAGAAAAATATAATGAGGAAAATACAAATGAATTACTGTTTTCAAAACTCAAATGTACCAGCTAAATAAATTTATAAATTTGAATTTGGAATTCTTAACCAAAGAGGAGATATTTGAGATCAAAGTGGTCAGTACGACAAAACGCTAATTTCATATGTAAGGACCTAAATAATTTATACTGTTATGAAAATAAATAGATAGATTATTATATTAGATACCAATGATATTTTTTTTTTGAAAATTGTTCATCATCTCATATTATGTATCAACATGTCAATACATTAAGAAATCCGTATCTATTCTGATTTCCTTACATATACTATGCAATTTTTCAAAAGTACACACACATCAGTCATTCCACATTCTAGGTTGTATGAGTGCATTCGTCGTTTGAAATCGTGAGCTGTCCGCGCCTTAATATATGGTTCAGTATGTTGGGCATTAGGTAAATAAGATGGATGAAAGACATGCAGCTGAGATGATAATATTGAGATGGATGCATGGAGTGACAATAATGGATATGATAAATAATGAGTAAATAAGAGAAAGCTTGAAAGTAGCGGTATGGACATGTTATGAGGATGAATGAAAGCCACGTGAGTAAAAGAGTTATGAATATGGATGTTGGTGGATATACGGGAAGAGGAAGACCGAATGCCCACGTAACGAGACATATCGTAAGAAAGATGATGTAATAAGAAAAGAGTGAATTCTGTTATGGCTTCCTACAGATATGGAATTGGCTATTTACAAGCTTTGTTTAGATATTCATATTGTTATCATAAATTTTTTATTATTGCATCTTTTTTGATTCGCAAATAATGTCATTATTCAAGACGATTCGATTAGAGATAATCTGTGTTTGTTGAAGGATTCTAAAAGACTTATATCAAACATTATTTTATTTAAATAATACCCTAAAATGGCATACAGATCTAAAATAATAGAAACATTTTCCTTCATAATTAAAGTACCACTAACTTAACTCAATTATTATTATTCAAAAGAATTCTTGATAAGGACACTGATAAAACTTATCTTTAATCTACATGGACGGACACTAATCACTTTATCACATATCAATAGAAAATGCAATATGAACCTTATTCGTTCGTATTAAGTTCTAAATACAAAGATACATCATCTATTTTAACAAGCCTACGATAATCCACGTTTTCGCCGCACATTGGACATTTTCCTTCTTCTTGTAGAATTCTAGAAAAAAACAAACATAACATTATAAACATGAAAATTTGTATGTTACTCTTTCACGCAAAAACTGCTGAACGGATTTGGATGTTATTTGGCACACAGATAGAATATATTCTGGATTAACACATAGGATACTTTTTATCCCAGGAAGACATACGATCCCTCGGAAATGCGGGTGAAACCGCGCGGGATAGCTAATTATTAATAAATGTAGGAAAAATACCATGAAATAGAAAGTTATAAATATTTAGGAAATATTTAAAGGTAGTATTTTTTTTAATGTTCGACAAAATTCTTGAATGTACCTCGGGTAACTTCGCGTAAGTAAGTATTCTGTGTACTCCCAATATTTTTCCTGAGCTTAACAATGTAGGTACAACGACAACAAGAAATATATCTCATATCACAGAATAAAACTTACTCAACAAATTCCGTGTAGATAGCTGGAAAGTCGCATTCAGGGCACGCAGTTAGATCATCTTTCACAATATGCAGTCCCTGGAATAATAATAAATAATAAGTAAATAAATATCCTGGAATGCACCTGCACCTGGTGCAGGTGAGGTCAGCTATGGGCAGGGGCGCGGTACATTGTGGACACGACGCCACTGGCTCCTGTACTAATACTCACAGTAGCGAGACAGAAGGGCAGGTCGGCCTCGCACCTGGTGCAGGTGAGGTCAGCTATGGGCAGGGGCGCGGTACATTGTGGACACGACGCCACTGGCTCCTGTACTAATACTCACAGTAGCGAGACAGAAGGGCAGGTCGGCCTCGCACCTGGTGCAGGTGAGGTCAGCTATGGGCAGGGGCGCGGTACATTGTGGACACGACGCCACTGGCTCCTGTACTAATACTCACAGTAGCGAGACAGAAGGGCAGGTCGGCCTCGCACCTGGTGCAGGTGAGGTCAGCTATGGGCAGGGGCGCGGTACATTGTGGACACGACGCCACTGGCTCCTGTACTAATACTCACAGTAGCGAGACAGAAGGGCAGGTCGGCCTCGCACCTGGTGCAGGTGAGGTCAGCTATGGGCAGGGGCGCGGTACATTGTGGACACGGCGCCACTGGCTCCTGTACTAATACTCATAGTAGCGAGACAGAAGGGCAGGTCGGCCTCGCACCTGGTGCAGGTGAGGTCAGCTATGGGCAGGGGCGCGGTACATTGTGGACACGACGCCACTGGCTCCTGTACTAATACTCACAGTAGCGAGACAGAAGGGCAGGTCGGCCTCGCACCTGGTGCAGGTGAGGTCAGCTATGGGCAGGGGCGCGGTACATTGTGGACACGACGCCACTGGCTCCTGTACTAATACTCACAGTAGCGAGACAGAAGGGCAGGTCGGCCTCGCACCTGGTGCAGGTGAGGTCAGCTATGGGCAGGGGCGCGGTACATTGTGGACACGGCGCCACTGGCTCCTGTACTAATACTCACAGTAGCGAGACAGAAGGGCAGGTCGGCCTCGCACCTGGTGCAGGTGAGGTCAGCTATGGACAGGGGCGCGGTACATTGTGGACACGACGCCACTGGCTCCTGTACTAATACTCACAGTAGCGAGACAGAAGGGCAGGTCGGCCTCGCACCTGGTGCAGGTGAGGTCAGCTATGGACAGGGGCGCGGTACATTGTGGACACGGCGCCACTGGCTCCTGTACTAATACTCACAGTAGCGAGACAGAAGGGCAGGTCGGCCTCGCACCTGGTGCAGGTGAGGTCAGCTATGGACAGGGGCGCGGTACATTGTGGACACGGCGCCACTGGCTCCTGTACTAATACTCACAGTAGCGAGACAGAAGGGCAGGTCGGCCTCGCACCTGGTGCAGGTGAGGTCAGCTATGGACAGGGGCGCGGTACATTGTGGACACGGCGCCACTGGCTCCTGTACTAATACTCACAGTAGCGAGACAGAAGGGCAGGTCGGCCTCGCACCTGGTGCAGGTGAGGTCAGCTATGGACAGGGGCGCGGTACATTGTGGACACGGCGCCACTGGCTCCTGTACTAATACTCACAGTAGCGAGACAGAAGGGCAGGTCGGCCTCGCACCTGGTGCAGGTGAGGTCAGCTATGGACAGGGGCGCGGTACATTGTGGACACGGCGCCACTGGCTCCTGTACTAATACTCACAGTAGCGAGACAGAAGGGCAGGTCGGCCTCGCACCTGGTGCAGGTGAGGTCAGCTATGGACAGGGGCGCGGTACATTGTGGACACGGCGCCACTGGCTCCTGTACTAATACTCACAGTAGCGAGACAGAAGGGCAGGTCGGCCTCGCACCTGGTGCAGGTGAGGTCAGCTATGGGCAGGGGCGCGGTACATTGTGGACACGGTGCCACTGGCTCGCCGCCTGGGTTTTCGCGCGGTGCGTGACGAACTACTGATTCGATCTTCTTTGCATATTTCGGTTCGATCTGGGAAACAAATATTATAGTTTAATTTTTATTGATGTTTGTTCGGAGTCCTGGTCCTTAATTGAGAAAAATAGTAAGTAAAAGATAATGAGGTATGAGAACCTGTGCTCGGTACTCGGGCTGCATGAGCACCCTGGCCCAGTGGTGCGCCTGGTGCTTCAGCCCGGCGCGGCTGCACTCGATCACCGTCGACGTCAGGATCGATACTTGATCTACAACAAGGGGCGATCTATGTTCAAAATGGATTAAAAAATGTCCAATTTCCTTGGTAATATTCTTGTTTTGTCTGAGATATTCTCAAACATACCTAACTAATATTGAATTTGGGACTAAAATCGGCAAAACATATTCGAACACTTTAACAATTCAGGTATAACGGTATTTTGAACAATGTAATTAATAAAGAGTGACTTACGATGTTGTGTAGGAAAGAAAGTGACTTCAGCTGCAGTACGTAGAAGCAATCTAGCAGCGAGATCGTGGCGACCTCGTTTGACGTGAGTGCGCACCTGTAAATATTAATAACGTTTTAACTTTAGGTAATGGGTGACTAAGCACGGGTCACGATACTTGGTGAGGTGTGGTGTGGTGTGGTGAGTGACCACTGACCAGTATGTAAGAGTGCAGTAACGCTATAGCGCGGCGCATGTCCCTCGGCACGGGCACGCGGCGCGCGCGCAGCGACACGCACATCGCACGTACTACGTCACGCGCCTCACGATACTTGGTGAGGTGTGGTGTGGTGTGGTGAGTGACCACTGACCAGTATGTAAGAGTGCAGTAACGCTATAGCGCGGCGCATGTCCCTCGGCACGGGCACGCGGCGCGCGCGCAGCGACACGCACATCGCACGTACTACGTCACGCGCCTCACGATACTTGCCCGCCTTGCATTCCGCACCCGCTATTATTACCTGAAAAAAAAACATGCAGCCATTACAGAGAAATATAAATAGATATAATATTCAGACATACAAAGCAGCTATATATAAGAAACTTACAGCAGTTTTTGCAGCTTCGGCGAATTGTCTCTTAGCCATATATAGTCGGAAAAGGTGCCGCGGTTCACGCGGTGTACCATCCGCTTCTCCGAGGAGGAACTCTATCAGTCTGCGGAGTATATTCTATGTCAAAATGTTATCAAATGAACTAAAACGCTGTTTGAATGGTCTCATGATAGACTTACCTCCGAGTCAACCTCTCGTCATCACTCGCAGCCGCCGCATCTATAGCTATACTGATGCCTTCATCCTCCTCTTCCTCAGACCCACCAGTCTTCAACAAATGCGACATCGCCTTCCCATACTCCCCCGCATGAAAGTAGAACTTCCCAGCCAACAAATGATTCTTCTCCCCATCGAAGTGCAACGCTAGACTCCTGAAATCCTCCGGCCTCGCTTGCGACGTCTGTATCAGAATTTCTCCATACAAATGTAGTTTACCATTCTTCCTCGCCAGTTGAAAAGCCTCTTCGTAACATAAGGACATTACTAAGAACTTTATTGCCGATGTCGGGTCGTCGCTATTTTGGAAATAATTGGCGACCATCTTAGCTCCTTGCACCGATTTGGTTTCTTGCACTAGATTAACAGCCTCATCTATATCGTCTAGTTTGTCTAAATTTAGCCTGATGGCTGCTTCGTAGTCCTGCGCTTTCAGGTAAGATTTTAACGCGTCAGTGTATCTACCTTCAGCTTCCTTCGCTTTGGCGTATTGTATGTGAATGCTGGGCGAGTTGATTTTAGGTAGAAGCGCTTCTACTTTAAGCCACGATTTCAATTTTATGTATAGTGATGCTGCTTTTTCTGTGTTACCTGTTTTTAATGGAATTTGAATTTTAAACGTGTTTATTGTTTTTGTCGATATGGTTTATTGGCCAAATCACGGAAACTATGGGTGAATGATGGGACTTTCACTAAGATGTGCCTAAGAAAAAACTGAATCTTCCTGTGAGTCCCATCGCAATAAGGTTAGCCGTTTTGGTCGATATGGTTTATTGGCCAAATCACGGAAACTATGGGTGAATGATGGGACTTTCACTAAGATGTGCCTAAGAAAAAACTGAATCTTCCTGTGAGTCCCATCGCAATAAGGTTAGCCGTTTTGGGTAGCCCAATATGGTAACAGAAACGCATTTTTTCGGCAGCCTTACTGTCTTTTATAAATTTTATTTCCAAACCGACAACTCAGTAGAACAACTAACTTTCTTTACATGAATCTTTGTGGCATGAAAAATCCTTACAAAATTAACACAAAAATCAATTGTTCAATATTTTAATGACGATCATAGAAAATCAACACAAAAATCATTTTATCCTAGAAACGTGCTAAACCTAGAGTACTATAAAAATTCTACCAAACTTACCAGCATGATCATACAGCGCCGCAGCATGACTATACTGTTTCTCTTCTTCCAGCAACTGAGCACAATCTTTGAGCAGCATGACGTCATGTGCGTACTTCATAGCTGTCGTAACGCCTCGTACCACGTCACCACAACGGATGGAGGTGCGAGCTATACCCGCCTCGCATTTAGCGTTGTGCTCCTTTACTCTTATATCGTTAGAGTCCGAAATAAGGCTCTTTTCGTAGTTTGATAGGGCCTCGTGATAGTCTGCGCTGTGGGGGTTGACTATCTTATTTAAAACAGGTTTTATTGTGGTTAGACTGTTAAAACTATTGGAGGAAAAGATGGTCCTTTGATGAATTTTGATATGGTGAAATCATTTTCGTATGAAAACTATACATAATAAAAATTAATGGAATAGGTGATTCTTTACCGTCATTTAAGGATCAACGCAAGTTTCTAGTTATATCTATACTAATATATAATACTAGCAGTCTCGCGAGGTTTCACCCGCGTTCCCGTGATAAAAAGTAGCCTATAGATGTTACCCGGGGATAGTGTAGCTTCCCAAAAGTGAAAAAAAATTCAAATCGGTTCAGTAGTTTCGAGCCTATTCAATGTAAACAAACAATCAAATCTTTCCTCTTTATAATTATGTATAGATAATAAAGCGGAACAGTTCTTTTTTTAATTTTGAACGGGTTTATCTCTAGAATTACCAGCCGGATTTGAAAAATTCTTTAACAAATAGGAAGCTACATTATCCCCGAGTATTATAGGCCAAAATTATACTTTTTATAATGGGGACGCGGGTGAAACCGCGTGGGACAGCTAGTTATTGATAAATAGGAATTAAACTTTTGTAAAGCTCATGCGTTTTATCGCCTTTTTTATATATGAGATGGCCAGGTCAATACAATAATTCAAACAAAAGATTATCCACAGAAAAAAGCTTATTCTCAAGTGTAAACCGAATAATCGAGTTTTGTCTTTAATCCCTTGACTTGCGGTTAAAAAATAACAATAGATTTCTATTGTTTTCCCTGCCCGCGCGGGTCGTCAAACATTCAAAGGAGTTTGAATCCAATTTAAATAAAACTATTAAATGTAGTTTAATCTTTGGTCTCTAGGGGCATTCTCCACCTATACAATTTAGCTACAAAAACGCTTGAAAATACATACGTGAGCTCAAGATGCTGCGCCCAGTGCATCATGATATCGGGTGCTCGATGCGGGCAGTGTTTGGTGGCTATTTCAGCCGCCTTCCCCCAGTCCCCTTGCGCCGCGTGCAGCTCCAGCGCGTGTAGGGATCCGCGCGGCCCGCTCTCGAGCCAACGAGACGCCGCGGAACCCTTGCCAAGGCACGCGCACAGCAACCCGCTAAGAGAACATCATTACTCAGGTACATGCACGACGAAAAGTATCGGCCCTAGAGTACTACCCTGTGGGACTCCACTTGTCAATTTTTGTGGGAGTCGATTTGAAGTTACTGGTGCCGATTCTGTTGTAAATAGCACTAAACAAATTTTAGTCACATCACATCTCTTTCTTACAAACATTATTGAAAAAGGATAAAACATATTTAAAGCTAGCGATCTTTGGCGTCTTTATTTGCGGGTGCTTTAACCGCGATAGATGGAGACTAAAGGGGTACGAACATTTTTGTATGGGAGCTGGCATAGCCACCCGCCGCCATTTTGATTTTTTTTCAATGTCGCGGCGCACGGTGTAAGTGGTATATTGGGGTAGAGGACACTTATACAAACAAAAAATGTTAAGCAATATTGTGACCTAAAGTGTCACGTTTCCGAGATATTTGGAGGTAAAGAGAGGTAAAATTATAAAACTCACCAAAGAATAGAAAGGTCCTCGACATGCAATGCGTCCTCCAGAGCCCAAACCATTGCGACGTCACTCAATCGAGTGTAAACACGGATTGCTGTAAGACATTCAAAATAAGGTTCAATTTCGAATAATTTACCAGAAACTGCTGTAAATTGACCCCACACTTAAGAGGAAAGGATGGCTGCAAGAAAAATGATAAATAAGTTTTTAACATATCTATTGCTGTCGCGCTATGCCCGAGCTATCCCGCCCGAGGGCGATAGAGACAACTACAGCTTGCACCGATTATAGCTATTAAAATTCCTCATACAAAACTGGATCGATTAAAAAAAAAATAAGAATCATAATAAGAAGGGCTATGGCTATGTCTGTCGGTTTTCCTTTGTTTTATTATATTCGTCAAAGTTGTTCGCTGGACGTCTGATAAGGGCGTTAAAAATGGTAAGTTTTTTGATTTTAGAAGGCTCCTAATTCTTATAATAACTAATTTATGGAGAAAAATACAACCGAAGAACACACAATGGTACCTACTGATTGCATGGTAAAATAATCATTGCTCTAGTGTCATTATCCAGAGAGGAAACTGAGGATTACGTTTGTATGGAACAAACGCCACCAGCATTTCCTCTTAAGCACTTCATTTGCAACTTTAAACAATTCACTTCTTTTGAACAGTTCTCTTGACTTTTGAAAGGAGACCTTATAATTAAATAAATAAAGTTCAAATTCGCTCACCAAACTCAACATTCAACTCAGCAACGGCAGCTTCACCCATCTTCCTCCACATGTCTGGCTCATCGACAGCATCACAGAACAGCCAGGCCTCGCTGAACCTTCGTAGCAGAAGTAACTTCTCTATGTGTTTGCGTTGGTTCGCCAATCTCTTATCTGTGTCAGCGTCTGCGAGACCGCTCGTGTTGTGTGACTCTAACGCTACTTTTATCACCCTATGGAAAATGTACTTTATTCATTGGGTTATAAAGTTTATTTTAGTCACACGGTAATACAGCGTTATGTAATTGTGACTGTGTGAAGGAACAGGAAGAAAATCTTTATGAACTCTCTTTATTTTGGTCAAGGATGTTACTTCCAAAAAAAAATATTGACGGCCCTGATTCTGTTGTTTACAACTAAACTAGTTTGAATCTCAGTATGTCTCTTTCTAACAAAGAACATAAGAAAAGGATGTAAGAAATTTAGTCCTGTCAAAGCAGTCCAATGCTTGTTTTCTATATAAAAGCCATCTATCGCGGTTACGTCTAAATACCCGCAAATGAAGACGGCAAAATGTTCTATCCTTTTTCAATAACGTTTGTAAGACAGAGATGTGATGTAACTAAAATTAGTTTAGTGCGATTTACAACAGAATCGGCACCATTATGTGTCCATGTACACAATCAAAGATTTTCTATAATATTAACTAGGTAACTTTTAAAAGAATATTTATCTGTAGTAATATTATTTCCATATTTTGGTAGATTGGGATGTGAGAAGCGTACATATTTTACGTACATGTTGGAGACTATTTGTTTAATTTTAATAGTTGTCTTTTTCTGAGAACCCACAGATCTAAACAATACTAAACATTCACTTAAAGGTAAATAACGTAAGAAAATAAAAAAAATACTCACGTTCCACCATCAGCATAACAGTAGACGTCACCAGAGAACAATATCAAGGGTATCTGGTTGGGCAGGATGGTGGTGGTGGCGACCAGGTCCACATGCGACCCCTCGATAGAGCTGCCCGCGTAGTAGTACGTGTCTACACGCTCGCTAGTGTACATTATGAACACGTTGCGCTCCGACAGGCATATGTCCCAGATTACACCCCTGACAACATTATGGATTGTTTAAACCAATGGTTCCCACAGGTTGGCCATGGGAACCAAACTGTGGTCCGCGGACAAATCATCAAAGATCAAATTTCTGTTACATTAGGATTGAATTACTAAATGGTTATTAAAAGAAAAAGTTTAATTTTTTAATTTCAAACACTGTATTTCTATTTAAAAAAAGATATAACGTAAACACTTTTGCTTGATAAAGTTAAATTTTAAAAATATATGACAAAAGATTATATGTTGATGTGTGTATTCAGAAGATGCAAGTGGTCCCTGCTAATAACAAAGAAATCAAAGTGGTCCCTGGTCAAGAAAAGGTTGGGAACCACTGGTTTAAACGGTGGGATATTTTTGTGAGAATAAAAATAATTTGCGGATCGGTACAATATGAAAATTATGTGATCCACGGATGCCTTTGAAGCTAAAAGAAAAATGTATAAGTCCGGCGTAAGACCTGTCTTAATGTATGGTTCGGAATGTTGGGCAGTAAAGAAGATCATGCAACTGAGATGAGGATGTTGAAATGGATGTGGACTGACAAGAATGAATAATATAAGGAAAGAGTATATAAGGGGAAACTGGAAAGTAACGCCAGTGACTGAAAAGTTGAGCGTGTAATGGACATGTTACGAGGAGAAACGTCACTAAAAGAGTTATCAATATGAAAGTGGATGGATATACGGGAAGAGGAAGACCGAAAAAGAGATGGATGGATTGTGTGAAAGATGATAAGAAAGGAGTGGATGCTAGTATGACGGATAGAAGAGACGAATGGAACAAGCGTACATATTGCGCCGACCACAAATGATTGGGAACAGGGCAGGCAGATGATGATAATGATGTAAGAAATTTAGTCCTGTCAAATTAGTCCAATTGCTTGTTTTCAACATAATTTTAGTCGCCATCAAAATTGCTTACGTCTATTTACCCGCAAATGAAAACGGCAAAGACTAATTTGGCAGCTTTAAATGTTCTATCCTATTTCAATTGTTTGTAAGAAAGAGATGTTATGTGATTAAAATTAGTTTAGTGCGATTTTCACCAGAATCGGCACCACTGTATTAAGATGAACGCACACTTATCCGAGCCGAACGCGCCGAACGAAACGAATTTTAGAATTCTGTATATGAAATCTTATGAAAGCTCGCACACTCGCCCGCGTCGAATCGTCCGAATCTAGATATGATTTCCTATACAAATTCTTAAATTCGTTTCGTTCGACGCGTTCGGCTTGGATAAGTGTGCGTTCACCTTTAAGAGTGCGTACCAAGCCAGAAAAATATGGCAATGTCAGATGAAACAAACTTATGTCTAATCTTCGCGTGCAGATGAGATGGAGATAGCGTGTTCCGCGGAACAAAAATGAACTAAGCGCTTTTTATCTAAATAACTCGTAAAGTATAGAATATTTTAAAAAATCGTTAGTAGCAGCCCTAGGTCATATGTTAGTGATATTATTTATCGAATTTTTGGCTTAATTAGATACACCATGAACGAATAAAACCGAAAATTCATTATTATTAGAGGTAGCTTTGTGATTTTTTTCTATCGAGGAAATTTCATTCCATTATGTTTTTGCTCAGGCAGAACCCTCGCGTATATAATGAAAATACCCATATAAAAATATTTTTTCATTTAAATACTATTTACTTGGTTAAATTTCTTCTAAGATTGTTATTTTGCTTTATACGCAGTCTTAAAATGGGACGAACTAAAGCATCACACACAACACAAGGAGCTGATCGTGCCGGGAGCGGGACAATCACCACCTGACATTCTAAAACGAATTAACTAAAGCTAGGACGTTTGGCGGGAACTTGCAGAGTGACATAGCGTTTTCATTTTTATTTTCATAAATTCGTGTATTCTGAGTTTTATTGCATATTATCGGTGGTATTTTATCCAATAAAGATCAATCCATGTGCACCAGTGAAGTGAAATGAAATGAATCATGTGTATCGTGCCTTTTCAAGTTGTCTCAAGAAGTCCGTGAAAAGTTTTAGTACAACCACCATTGTACTAAAACATGACTTTCATGGACAGTGACTGACTGAGGACTATGTGAACGTGATTTATTGTGACTAGAACTTATAATATAACTGGAAAATGGCAAAATACACAAGCCGTGTGACGCTAACAAATTAAAAAAAAAAAAAAAAAAAAACAACTAAAGCTAGAGCCACACAGCTCGGCGCCGTGCCCCGAGCGGGGCAGTAGAGGTTCACCTGACATCCCCGGGGTTGTTATCAGGCACGGCGCACACCTCGTCGGCGGCGGGGCAGTACACGTGCGCACGCCTCGACTCGACTAGGCAAGCCCGCGCGCCGCCTATGTCGCAGTACACCCCGCGCAGGGGCCGCGGGTGTCGGTATCGACCACATCTACGCCATTCCTCCACGCCGAAGTACTCCACGTGACCTTGCTATGAGTCAACGATACTATGGTTTATAAATAATTGGACTGTTTTACAAAAAACTTAAACAGACTTCAAAGTACACTAAGAAGTAATCAAATCCTGATCTGATGACAATGGGACCAAACGGGAAGTGTACCAACAAACATAAAAAAAACAACTGAATTGAGAACCTCCCCCTTTTTAACCGACTTCAAAAAAAGGAGGAGGTTCTCAATTCGAATGTATGTTTTTTTTTTTTTTTTTTTATGTTTGTTACCTCATAACTCCGTCATTTATTAACCGATTCGGAAAATTCTTTTTTTATTTGAAAGGGTACGCTTCCCGTTTGGTCCCATTGTCATCAGATCAGGATTTGATTACTTCTTAGTGTACTTTGAAGTCGGTTTAAGGTTTTTGTAAAACAGTCCAATTATTTGAAGTCTGTTAATAATAGCTTGATCTCTGCGACAGTTGTTTGAGTCATATGAAAATTAACCTTATAGCTTTACAATAAGGATTCATATATTTAATCTGTGGTTGATTTGATGATAACACAGATAAACCTTATGCTAAAGCCATAAGGTTGAGCCGTAAGCCGACGGGCCAGTTGGCGCAGTTGGTTAAGGTTCACCTTACGCGCCGCAGGTCGTGGGTTCGATTCCCACACAGGACATGCATTTGTGCATTTGCGCAAGTAATTGTTTTGTGATTGAACAATATAAAAATAATAGTAATATAGTAAATACTCACATCGGTTATGAATATAAAGAAGTCGGACGTCAAATGTATATCGACAATTTTCGCCTCCTGCATGTGCGGTTCTGGGAAAATCATCGCTTCTCTATCGGCCTGTGATGGATCCACTTGTTCAATCTAATAAAAAATATATAATTTTTTTTTATTTCCTTTAGAGCAATGATTTGTGTGTTTTCGAAAATATGACTTCATGTCAAACCACCATATTTAACTGGTCCAATGGTCGAAAAACTACATGAGCTGTTATCAACACGTAATGTTAAACTGGCCGTAGGCACGTGCGTCACGGTTATCATCAAGACACATGCTTTTTCTTCTTTTGTCCGAGGCTATCCTTCCGCCCGAGGAGATCCACTAAAGTTGCTTCAAGGTTACCAACTAAATATAAGCTGTTTGGTTAACAACATCGGTTCCACGCCCTCTATTTCCCATTGTTTGGTGGATGTTTGACAAACGTGAAGCACCTTAAACCAGCTAGACTAGACTAAAGAGCGCTAGACAAACCGTTCTTAAATTACAGAGATTTTCTATAGTGGCCACTTTTACCGACCCTGAGGTATAAAAGACGGCACACTATTCCTTTCAAACCCTTACGAGGCTTCAGGGACCATCCACGCTGGTACTGTGAAAGTTGCACCGTGATCACTCACTACCATTCTAGACTCCTTACCACGCAAAAAATCGCGAAAATTGCTAGCGGATTCAATCTCCGCTGACGTCAGAGAAGCTGACTCCTATTTCTTCAGAATTGCTGTAATGCGCGCAATGTAAAATGTAATGTAGATCGAGAGCTAGAGAGCTTGTGAGAGGTAGAGCGTAGCGTTTATTCGCTCAAAGAGCAGTTAGACTGGGGCAGTACCTTACAGAATACCGCAGCGAAATAACTTTATGTTGTGTAAAGTTATGTTCCTACGCGTGAGTCAGGCCGCCAGATCTCATAAAGGGGAAGGGTCAGTAACGCGTGAGCGATGCTTCGTGTGTTGCAAGCTACGGTAACCGCTTGCCATCAGGCGGGCCGTGTGCTTGTTAACCGACTTATGTCCGGTTTCAATAAACAAAAACGAATCGTTTTGCTTACTAATGGTAGGTTTCTTTATTGCCAAACTGGGCATATAGATAATTTCGTAAGCTAATTTGACCTGTGATAGCTACTTCCATATGGGAAGGTTTGCTATGCACAGCTTTGAGGTCTTTGCTTCATTATTGGTAAAGATATAAGAGTCTTAATTTTAATAAATCTTAACCGATAACGGTCTGTAAATTATTGTAACCGGGCATAAGTCGTATACAAAGAAAAGAGAGTTGTATCTGACCGCGTGCAGCATGGCTTGTCCGTGATAGAGCGCGGCGGCGTAGTCCCCGGCGAGGCGCATGGCGTCGACCGCCGCGGGGTAATGTCGCCGGCCCGCCGCGCCGCCCGCCGCGGGGTAGAACCACGCGTGCGCGCCCGACACGCAGCACACGTGCGCCGCGCCCAGCGCCACCAGCGTCGGCTCCGTCGGCAGAGCGTATGTGGCCAGCGCTGTCGGCTCTGCTACACGTAACAATTATGTCATACTATTTTATACGCCACGTCGGCGCCACGTTTCGGTTTGGTATCAGTTCTATGTGGCCCGGCTTTTAAATAATGTTTACCCATCGAACAATTAACCCAATAAATTACAGTTTAAAAAAACTAAAAAAACACGCTTTAAAAAGCCCTGCACTAAAAAGTGTTAAATAATTATAAAATTGAACCTAAATATATTCTCTGTCTATCCCGTAAGGGCCTAAATGTAAGCAATTTTTGTAATTAAGTTCAATATTTGAATGAAAAGCGTGGGGCGCTTTTCCTTGTAACCCAATAGAATTTCTAAGCATTATCATTATCATGAAGAAATATCGTAAATTACAAAATGAAAAGCGCCACACACTTTTCATTCAAATATTGAACTTAATTACAAAAATTGCTTACATTTAGGCCCTTACGGGATAGACAGAGAATATATTTAGGTTCAATTTTATAATTATTTAACACTTTTTAGTGCAGGGCTTTTTAAAGCGTGTTTTTTTAGTTTTTTTAAACTGTAATTTATTTTTTATTTTTTAGTCAACATAAATTATTCATACCATTTTATTATGTTACTTATACCATATTTTACCCAATATCAATTTATTTCACATTTATAATGAGTATTTAGCTTCAGTGCCTACTCTTTGACTCCACCACCAGACTCAGAAAACCATATTTGGCCAAAATGCACATAATACGATTACAATACGCCCAAACACGACTAGAATACGATGCTCCGCTATGGGGTTCCAGTGCCAACCCTCCGACTTCATCATCAGACCCTGAAAACTATACATGGTCAAAATTCATCTCACGACATTTCCAACAACCCCAAACACGGCTAGGATACGATGCTCCACTATGGAGTTTCAGTGCTTACCCTCCTACTCCATCATCAGACCCTGAAAACCATATAAGGTCAAAGTTCATCTTACGACAATTCCAACAAGCCCAAACACGCCTAGGAAACGTTGGTCCGTTATGGAGTTCCAGTGCCTACCCTCCTACTCCATCATCAGACCCTGAAACTATACATGGTCCAAGTTCATCTCACGACAATTCCAACAAACCCAAACACGGCTAGTATACGATGCTCCACTATGGAGTTCCAGTGCTTACTCTCCTACTCCATCATCAGACCCTGAAAACCATACATGGTCAAAGTTCATTTCATTACAATTCCAACAAGCCCAAACACGGCTAGGAAACGTTGCTCCGTTATGGAGTTCCAGTGCTTACTCTCCTACTCCATCATCATACCCTGAAAACCATACATGGTCAAAGTTCATTTCATGACAATTCCAAAAAGCCCAAACACGGCTAGGAAACGTTGCTCCGTTATGGAGTTCCAGTGCCTGCCTTCCGGATCCATCATCAGATCAGCTCGATGGTACCAAATTATTGTATTGTCATCGGTACTTGATAAGTGTGCAAAATTTCAGTTTAATCTGACGTCTGGAAGTCGATGAAAATTACGTTCGAAGATTCCTTTACATACATTCTTACATACATACATACATAGATACATACATACAGGTGAAGCTAATAAAAGCGTGTTAAAAAAGCGTAATGACGTTCATTCTGTTTGAAATACATTCCGTCAATTTCCGACCGCCGATAATGCGCTCTGATTGGCCAAGTCAAGGACACATGCGCTCTGATTGGCCAAGTCAAGAACACGCGATGCAGTGATTGGTCCTCACTGTTTAAAATCAGTGACAATCACTAATTGTGGAATTTGATTGTTCGAATACTACTCTAAGGAATTATTTCTTATTTGGAAAAAAATAGCCAATATAGTCAGATAGTTCAAATAAAAAATATTTTAAAAATTTAACCTTACTGAGTTTCTTGCCTGTTCTTCTCAGTTGAAGGCCGACTTACGAACTTATGGTAACTTCAGTAGCTTTGACCTTCATAAGTACTAGGGCCTAAATTAAGTAAATGGCTTTGACTTTGACTTTGAGTGGCCTACTATATTTTATAAACTATACTTAGTACATATAACCATTATAATACCACATTATACCTTTATTTATCGGCTCAGGTTCATCCCCAACAGCGATGCACTGGTAGACCGTAGCCTCAGTCAAACTGGTGAGTGTGATGACCCTAGTGCCGTAGGCGGCGTGCAGCGGCGGCAGGGTCGTCACGTACACGTTGAGGTAGGCCCGCCCGGCGGTGGCCAGCAGCCGCCCGTCGGAGCTCCACGCGCAACGCTCGGCGCCACCTGTCGGCATTACTGACCCCGACACTTCACCGTTGTTCCACACTGATATCAGTTTTAGTCTGGCAAATAAAGAACAAGAATTCGTTATCTATATTAATATAATAAAGCGGAAAAGTTTATTAGTTTGTTTAAACGGGCTAATCTCTGAAACTACCAGTCAGATTCGAAAAGAATCATGGCGAGATCCATACATTGAATTGTACAAAAATAAAACATTTTAGAGGGTTTTGAATCACTTCCAATGTTGAGATTACAATGTTGACCAGAAACATGTTAATATATATGAAATATTTTATACACCCCGCAAAACATAACAACAACATAATGGTTTTGGTCGCGAATAGTTAAATTCGCCGGAATGCCATAGAAATTTGCATTTATATCACGGGGTTCTAAAAATATTTTAAATGGCTCAAATTATTCCATAGGCACCAAGGATCAATAATAACGTAATACTAACGTCTCTAAAAATATATTTTTTTTGTACAAATCTCGCCTTGATTCTTTATTTCACTAATAGGAAGCTACATTATCCCCGACTCTACTTCTTATCCCGGGAACGCGAGTGAAATCGCGAGGGACAGCTAGTTTTAAATAATAATAAATATCTTGGGACATTCTTCACACACGTTTATCTGATCCCAAACTAAGCAGAGCTTGTTCTATAGAAACCAGATAACTGATATATTACAATAATACTTTTTGTTTGTATATACTTACTATATTCAAATAAAAAAAACATTTATTTCAAATAGACCTTTGCAGACACTTATGAATAGTCTGACTCTAATACTCTTATATACGTAATTACACCCAGACTCAAAACATGCAAATGCTTGTACATCGCTGCGTGGGAATCGAACCCATGACCTGCTGCGTTATAGGAGGAATCTTAACCAACACACCCTAACGGGCCCGCCAAATGGTCAAGCTATTTTTGTGACTATTTAAAATAAGATCAGGAAAATTATAAGACTTACTGCCCATCCCCGCACGAAGCCGCCTGTCCATTAGCAACAGCGACATCAGTTAAATTCTCCTTATGATTCTTAACTTGAAACAACTCTTCGCCAACCTCTTTTATATGCGTCGATATAGCTATAATGAACCCAGCGCTAAAGCCTATCAGTATGTACCCATCTCCGTACCATTTGTATGAGACTATAGAACCATAGCGCTGTTGAAACGCGAGTTCTATAGGATTCTCCGGATTGAGTAGATTGTATAAGTATAGTGTCCGTTTGCCAACAACAAGGCTTATCTGGGGATAAGAGATACAAAAAAGATGGTTAACTTGAAATAAAAACCACGAATCTGTAAAAAAACAATGTTAAATAAAATCCGGCTTGAAGGACCAATAGGCTAGTCAGCAAGTTACAACGTGCAACGTGTTAATTCTCATTCTCTTCAAGAGTCTGAATAATACAATAATTTATTAAAAAACATATTAATGTTTGTTACTATAAAAGAATATTTTAGGTAATTACAATTACACTGTCTTTAGCGGCAGTGCGTCCATGTCGTAACGGCTGGGCGGAGCCCTATTTTCGGCGTTGAATTAAAACTATAAATAACGGAGGTAGAGTCGCGGGAATCAAAACTATTTTATAGGATATTTTGTTATGCATCATAATAATCGATAGAGAGGCGCCAATACTTCTTACATTTGCAAAATGACAGCATAAGACTTAATTTAAAAATATCGAAGTTATTAATTTATTATTGTATAACGCCTCCCTCGCGGCACGCTCGCTCGGCAACCGCGTTCTGTGTAGCGATTTACTTATATTTTAGTATTAACATTTTATCTTACAGTATTTTCACCAGCAACTCTTTCGTCAGTCTTCATCTCTGAGAACTGCAGATCATTTGGTAGGTCTCTCAGAGAAATAATCCTGAGTGTATCGCCGTCTGAATTGTTTATGGATAAACTCTTGTCTTCGGACGCAAGCACCAGAATACTATCCTTGTTCCATGCGGCGCAAGTTATCTTCTTTGTATGCTTTCCTATTATTGGTATTCGTCTGAAATATAAATAATATTTAAATTAAATGCAATATCAATAAATGACCTCTCATTGTGTTTACCACAATCAAGAGTTACTTAAGAGACTGTCTCAGTCTCACTTCAATGGTATGCTTATAGTTAGAAGAAGAATAGAAGCAGATTAGTTTTTTTTTGTTTGTATTAATATGCTAATCTCAGGAACTGATTGGAAAAGTTATTTCTACATTAGATAACCAATTTATTCAGGTATAGGCAGTGGCGTGCTTTGCATATATAGGTAATAATTTATTCAGGTATAGGCAATTTGCTTAAGTGCTTTGTTTTCATAAGATTCAATTAAACTATTTTACTTCATAATTATGCAGTATAATGCAAAAAAAAAATATTCAAAAAAGTTAAAATGAATAAGTAATACATAATTATGTAGTAAAATTGAATCAAAATGGTTTACTTGAATAATTTAAGGTAGGCACTGCTTAGTTTCCTATTATGCGGTCCATGCCACTAGGGCTAAATCATCACACTATGTCATAATCCAAATTTGACATGGGTGTTATCAAGGAGTGCAGGCAGCTAGGTTATTTATTACAATTAGCTGCATCCAGTAGCAGGGTCGGCAACGCGCGAGTGATACCCCTGGTGTTGCAAGTGTCCATAGGCTACAGTAACCGCTTACCATCAGACGGGCCGTATGCTTGTTTGCCACCTTAGTGGAAAAAAAGTAGCATAGTAAGTATATCACATAGTAAGTAAAAGTTATCAGAGAATAGCCCAGATACATTAATAATGGAGCACATTTAAAATAAATGTCTTTTAAGAATAATAAATAATGTTTATCAATCTATACATAGGTATATGTAGTCATCACTTATGATTTATTTTATAATTTTTTAGAAATGTATAACTTCCCCCTATTAGTAATTTATCCTAGTGTGGGGGCCATTGTTAATTATTTGTGTTAATATTTTCTGAAAATAATAAATGATTTGATTTGATCAGTAATGTCTTGTTATAACAAACTTCATTGATATTTACAACCACCAATTAACTTACTTAGTAGTATGGTGATTATACAACGCCAAATTGCCTTTCTGTGTTCCAATGGCTAATAATGGCTCGCCATAAGCCCATGCAAGACATGACGGTGGTTCCCTCAGACCTGTCTCTATGTTCATGCGTTTGTTTGCATGGCATTCCCACAGTAAAACAGTGTTACTATTTGGTGTTATGATAGCGAGATAATCTCCATCATTGTCCCATTCCATTCCTGCACATAGGCTGTAAGAAAAATATTTTGTAAAGTTTTTCTCTTACTAGCTGCCCGGCGTAACTTCGTTCGCGTGGTGCTACCTTACCCTGAGGTGCTTCCCTACCCTACCCTAACAGGGAGTTAATTCTACTGTACGTGTGTATGTCACTGAACTCCTCCTAAACGACTGGACCGATTTGAATGAATTTTTTTGTATGCGTTTGGGTGGTGTCCTGGATGGCTTAGATTTACAAATCAGCCCAGCAGATGGTGCTGCAGTCGGTATCTAGGTTATATTATCGACTCCAGCGCCATCTGCCACTTGTGCAGTAGAATTTTATATCTCTTATTTGATAATAATTAAAGCATCTTTCATAGAGTCTAGCAAACGAAAGTTGAGCCTGGCTGTAATTGAAACTCCTTACATGGCAACATTCTATTTCGTCACCTGGCATAAAAAGTGTCAACTAGTTTACCATAACCAGTTTTGATACTAACCCTTTATTCGTAATGGCTTTATAGCTAAATCAGAGTTATAGAGTCCACCTTCTCATTCTTTTGATCACCTTAATGTTCTACAATATGCTAAATGAACTTCTACGGTCGCTAATCACTGAAACATATATCCATATTGTTCTACGAAGGTAAAAAAAAAAACTAGAAAATAAAAAGGCACAATTTTTTTATTTGAGTATTTACAGGGCGAATTTTTATTTCTAGCCAGTGTGGGCAACTTCTGAACTACAGGTCTTAGAGAAAAACGCTGAAAGGAACCCCGAGCTGAATTTTGAAGAAAATTAAAATGCGATTAAAATTTATTTAAAAAAATATATTGAATTTTTTTCAAAAAAAAAATATTTCCAAATTCTGCTTCTTCGTCACAATATGAACAAAATTATGTAAGACAATCTTGCTCTCAAGTTGCTAGAAGTTATCCAAAATATTATTTTATATTTTCCTTGACCATGGTTTTATGCTGCGTAAAGTTTGACAAGGTGGAGTAGATCTCGCAGGGACCTCACTATGTTTAGCCATAAAGAATTGGCTCTTAGCATTCTGCAATAAAATTTGAGGTCAATTTTGATGACTTCTAGCAACTTCAGACCAAGATTGTCATACATAATTTTGTTCGTATTGTGCATAAGTAGAAGCAGAAAAAGAAAAAACACATTTTTTTTCTTTTTTTTAATGGCATTTTTATTTTCTTCAAAATTTAGCTCAGGCTTCCCTTCAGCGTTTTTCTCTAAGACCTGTAGTTCAGAAGTTGCCCTCACTGGCTAGAAAAAAAAATTCAACCTGTATAGTACGCTTAGTTTGGAATCAGATAACCATTTATGAGGAATATTCCAGGATACTTATTTATTTATTTATTTAAAAGTATTCTACATAAAAATAGAATATAAGGAGTTTACATACAATTTTAACTCTTTACATGCAAATATTATTTAGGAAAATCAAACATAACTTATTATATATTTTTTTTGTAAAGTATCAAAACAATTTATTTCTACTATACTTAGTGATACCACATCTAGTTTTTTTTTAATTTGCCGCGCTTTTTCAGGTTCTACTTTCGTATGCCAGACTATAGTATTTAATCATAGTATTTATTCATAGTATTTAATCATAGTATTTAATCGTAGTATTTAATCATAGTATTTAATTGTAGTATTTAATCGTAGTAGTTGTTTTTTGTTTTATGTATATAAATGAATCCCTATTTCCCTTGGTCACACCACTTAAGAGGACTCAATTCGTCATACTTTTCATACAAAACCGCTGTACTTATTATGGCGTTGTTAAACATTTTTCGTTAGATGTTTTGAACAAATTAGTATCTTGTGCACTATATCTAGCCGTGTATCTAGGCGTAATTTAAAAAAAGTGTGAAACAAATTCAATCAAAGCCTCCGAAAAACAGCGTTTTTGCCTGAACTTTGGCCATATCTAATGTACCTATAAATTGTAAAAGTAAAGAAAACATTTAGATACCAGACTTGCAAATGTATTGGAGAGTCTAAATAACTAACTTTTTTTCCACAAACTGGTAAGATTTTTTCACAAGAAGTATACTCCTGGAACAAGTTTTATGAATGCGAAATCATGAATGATGACCTAGCGAAGCAGCCGCGAGTGATCAGCGGAATTTACCGATTCATAACCGACGGCTCTGATGCTGTCTCTCTTTTTTCGCAGTCAAACATTACGTTGGATGAAACAACAAGCTTTTAGACTATGCTTGTGTTGAAGTTGCGCGGCCACAGGGGGCCACCTTAAGAACGACTTTACCGGTTTCATCCATCTTTTTTTTAAAGTTTTCTAATATTTTGAAGGTTTTTACGGTAAAAATAATTAAGAAAGTTGCGAGGGTAGGGTAGGACACCTTGCTAATGAAGTTGCACCGAGCAGCAAGTTTAAATATAATAATGCATACAACCATCCAAACTTTTTTATGTATGAACACGCATAACTTTTTACAGAGTAGTTCAATTTTAATAATCATATTAAATGTTGCTACTAACATTAATTAATGTAAGTCCTAAGTATTTTAGTCCCTATTTGTTTTGACAGAAAATATTGTGTGGAATCCAGCATGACTAAGAAGTCCTAGACACACTAAGTAGACAGACGGTAGTTTTAATTCTCTCTCTGTTAGCGGATACTCATGCATGGGTTGTTTCTAATTGAAGTAACGCTTACCCTTGAAGTTTCATCCTCTCTAATAATTGCCCCGTACGATCATGAATAGCTACCGTAGCATCTGTGCCAGTTGTTGCGAGAAGAGAATGGGATTCACCCTTCTGCCACAGGAAATAGAGCTCACCCAAGCCATGGGGCTGTTCTATTGTATACAATAGCTGAAAAAAAGTCATAGGTACTGTAAAATTATATTTCAATGACTATTTACTGTATCATTCATCACATCATTGATTAAAAATTTATTTTTATAACTACACCTATTATATAGTTTGTAAGGAACCTTCAAAAGATAATATTTTAATTGTAACGAAAGGCTAAGAGAAATGGATTTAGGCATGATTTAGGTAAGCATACTAACTAAACTACACTACTCCCTAATTAGGTTGCTAAGGGTAAGTTAGATTGATTTCAAAAGATACTCAAGTTTATACTAGAATAAATAATACCTTTGGCGTGGTCATTATAGAATATAGTTATTCTGTATGTATGTATCTACGATACATTCTTTATCCTTATTATATTTGACAAATCATCTTGAAATTATTTTATTTTCTACAAACTTTTTTTATGTTTGTTTTGTTCTTTGAAGTCTTTTTTTTTGGTTGCTATGCAGTATTGCCAGATCGAAATACGTAAGGCCAAAGAGAATATAATCACTATAGTAGATTTCAAATAGCATGAGTTCGGTGACACATGGTATTTTTAGATTTCTCAATGGTTAATGTTAATTTCGTTATAATAAAAGAATACTATGATAGAGCGAGGTTTCATGAAATATTGTGAGTACTATTCCAGAGTAATCAAATGGAATTTCACTAGATATTGGTAAAAATCCCTTGACCTTGACGACTCATCCTATGTGAAATAGAGTATAGCGCGTTAATTCAATTCAATTCAATTCATTTATTGTGACATAATTACCAATACAGGTGTACACAAAGACAATACATGAAAATTATAAAATGGAGTAGGTATACAATTATATATAGGTATCTGATTATTATTACAACAACTAAATTAAGTAAGTAATATCCCACCAAAAACATTCTGTAAAAAACTAGCCAAGTCTCGATGGAGCTGCTTGTTTTTCTCTAAAAAGTAATGAAATCTAGACAAAGTCATGCCAAGTCTAATGGGCCCTCTACACGTTTGCCAAGCCTCGGCAAGCCTCCGCAAATTCAAACGTGTGGATGGGTATTTGCCGTGGCTTGCCAAGCGTTTGCCAGCGCTTGCCGCCGAACCGAGCCGTGTCGGTTTTTCATGCACAAATCAAAGGAAGTTTGCGGCAAGCGCTTGCGAACCATCCACACGTTTGTGTGTAGTTAGTATCGCTTGCGCACTGGCGGCGAACAGACGTGTGCCTGCGTACTGTTAAAACTATAAAATGCCTAAAAATATATGATTTAATGGTCTATCCAGTAATTTTACAATTTCTGTAATTCTGAAAAATACAGGGTGCATTACCCTGCATTTTTAACCGACGAAAAATCGGAGTATGTTTACAAGTCGTATATATTTTTTTTTATCTACGAACACGCATAACTTTATACAGTAGGTTGTCCGATTTTAATCATTCTTTTTTTATTGGATAGGGTTCACCTCGTAGTTGATCCCATATAGGTTTGGAAGAAATACCTACCCTAAGGTGGGAAAATAGGGGTGATTTATTGTTCACTCACAGATTTTAATACTGAATTGTGTATTACATTAAACGTAATCAAAACTTAAGTATGAAGTAATGCATAAACCTAGAGTTAATGGTAGATCCAGTAATTTTACAATTCCCCGAATATTCTGCATTACCCCGCATTTTGAACGTAAAGAATGCATGGAATCATGTCAGTAAACTTTTAAATAAGCATTTTATGGAAATAAAATACAAGAAATAAATACTTATGTTTCACATTCCGTAAACATTTAAAGAAGAAACATTATTGCATAAACGAGCTCGACGTCCGTCATGCTTGCTTGTCAACGCACTACCAACGCTGCTCGCAAGCGTTTGCATACGTGTGGATGGCTACGTTTGTCTACCTTGATTTGTACAAGCGTTTGTGGGAGTTTGGAGTTTGCAAGCGTATGGACGAGGCATAAGGTTCCTTACTGCGATTCCTTTATTATTATAGTTAATGTTGTGTGACTTGGGGATTTTTTTAAATGCATTCCAAATTAATTTATGTTAGTCATTCACATAAAATAAATAATAATAATTTATATTTTAACATAATAATATTTCATATCTTCACACATGTTACGTATTTATATAAACATACTGACTCATAATATATATTTAATGTTCTAAAGCTAACTTTCATGTCAAAATCATAGATTTAAATTATAACATATTTAACTAATAACATATTTTTCTAGGTTAAGATGTTTCCGATACGAGAAAATAATAATTCTGACAAGAGAGTCTTGGGCAAATTTTCTCAAGTTTTTATACATAACTTGCTGTCCTCGTAAATCCCAAAACCTTATTGAATCTGAATCATAGGATTCTAGATCTAAAGAAACACTGCCCAGTTCCCCACCACAGGATAAATATTCTTATTGCCCACACCTCATCACACCATTGATTGCAAAGAGGTAATAAAAATTTAATTGGACTACTACCAAGAATCTTATTGACTACTACATAAAGAAAAATATTTTTCAATATATATGTCACCGTATTTTTGTGAAAACCGTTAGTTTATAATCTACCTAGCGAGATTGTAAACTCCCCGATACATTGTGAACTGTACCATACTGCTTACAATATTACGTATTCATTTCCGATAGTTTATAATCTATCCGCAACAAACCGTTATATTGTGAACTGGCATCATACTTGAACCCGACGGAATGCTCTTTGCGCGCTGATTGGTTGAATGTCATGTGTCCCGCGCCGCCATCTTTACCTAGCTGTCATTTGTTATCACCGAACGTAAACAAACATATTTTATTGAGTTTTAAATAGATTTTGTGTTTCAAATAAACGTTATCATAAAGTTACAATTATTTGTGAAAATAAACTAGGTTTTAAATAATAAGTCAAGTTTCTGTGAAACATAACTGTTAGTAGCCGAACATAACCTGAGTTATACTTTTCATGTTTTAATACAATTTCTCGTGTAAGTAAAGTGTTTTTATTATATTTGTGAAACTATATTCAATTAAAAATGTCGAATATTGATTCTAGTATTCTACAAAACGCTCTACCCCCAAGACTGATCGATCAGGGACGGTTCACAATATTACGAGTGTTAAAATCAGACAGATTGTGAATCTTGTCGGTAAGTGCAGGTTCGTTTGCAATATGACGGTTTGACATGGATAGATTATGAACTATCGGAAATGAATACGTAATATTGTAAGCTGTATGGTACAGTTCACAATTTATCGGGGAGTTTACAATCTCGCTAGGTAGATTATAAACTAACGGTTTTTACAAAAATACGGTGACATATATGTCACCATAATTTGTGAAAACCGTTAGTTTATAATCTACCTAGCGAGATTATAAACTCTCCGATAAATTGTGAACTGTATCATACTGCTTATAATATAACGTATTCATTTCCGATAGTTTATAATCTATCTATGACAAACCGTCATATTGTAAACTGGCATCATACTTGAATGCGTCGCGGCGTCGGAACGCACCTTGCGCGCTGATTAGTTAAACGTCATGTGTGCCGCGCCACCATGTTTGGTGATACGTAACGTAGTTGATTGTTTTTATTGTTTCTTATTAAAAATATATTGATTGACATATTTAATTTTGAACTCAAAAAATTAAATGTGCATTTCTTTTGATTAAACTCCTATGTTTGTTTTCTAACTCTATTCATACAGAACGAACTACCGCCAAGACTGACCAATCAGGGACGGTTCACAATATGACGCTTTGACAACGTTAGATTATAAACTAACGAAAATGAATACGTTATATTGTAAGCAGTATGTTATAGTGCACAATATAACGATAAGTTAACGATTTGACAGGTATAGAGGCATCATAAGAAAACTCCTCATTAGTAAAAAAAAACGATTCTCTATCTGTTAATTTTGCGGCGATCTTTAGATCGATCTCACGAGGCTCGACCATCGAAGAAAGGTTGCTTGCTTATCGGTTTTCTACAGGATATATTTTGGAGAGTGTGTGCAGGAATTGTTTAACCTTATTCCACCAACCCCATTTTTACACCGTACCACAAGACGCCGGGAAAATTTTCACCCGTACGTTGTTGACATACCGAAAATACGGACACAGCGTTTTGCATCCTCATTTATAATGCGGACAGCAAGGGAGTGGAACTTGCTTCCGGCGTCCGTTTCCTGACGCCTACAATCTAGGTACTTTCAAGGCCAGAGTGAATAGGTTTCTTCTGGGTAAGCGTGTTTCATCTTAGGCTTCATCATCGACCCTTATGGGCGGGTCAGTGGCCAAACACAAGCCCATTTAATTAAAAAAAAACGACATAAAAAAATCGATTAAAAAGATCGATTCAGTAGATTCGACCCTTTGAGTATATAGCTTGGAGTACGCAAGCGCCAATTCTAGTACTGAATTCCTTCTGCCAGTTTTAGCGGGAGGCGAGGTAAACACGCACAGCACACATTTACTTACTCACCGTACCACAAGACGCCGGGAAAATTTTCACCCGTACGTTGTTGACATACCGAAAATACGGACACAGCGTTTTGCATCCTCATTTATAATGCGGACAGCAAGGGAGTGGAACTTGCTTCCGGCGTCCGTTTCCTGACGCCTACAATCTAGGTACTTTCAAGGCCAGAGTGAATAGGTTTCTTCTGGGTAAGCGTGTTTCATCTTAGGCTTCATCATCGCCCCTTATGGGCGGGTCAGTGGCCAAACACAAGCCCATTTAATTAAAAAAAAACGACATAAAAAAATCGATTAAAAAGATCGATTCAGTAGATTCTACCCATTCGACCCTTAAAAAATCAATCTTCGATTAAATCGAACCGATATCGGAAACTCTACTCACTCCGTACATATAATAATAATCTTGGTCCGTTTCGTTTTATACTACTTTTTTGTCGAGCTGTAGCTATGGTTTTTATATCCTGTTGATATCCTGCCTATCAATCAGTCAATATTGCTTGTACAAAAAACTACTTAAAAAAATACGAAAAGTTATTTAGGTATCATGATCCAGCATGGAAGTAAAAACAAAACAGTACGTAGTGTCGCCCTATAAACGAGTAAAGCACCAAAAGGAAGCCGGCATTCTTGTAAGTACATGGCCTCACTTATTAATATTATATGTCTGTGCCTCACACACACATATACACCATAGGAAACCGATCGGTTGTCATTCCACCATTTGAGTTTGAGGCGTTGACAGTGACAATAAGACACAGTGGCCCTGATTCTGTTGTTCACAACTAAACTAATTTTAATGTCACTATGTCTCTTTCTAACAAAGAACATAAGAAAAGGATGTAAGAAATTTAGTCCTGTCAAATTAGTCCAATGCTTGTTTTCAATATAAATTTAGTCGCCATCTATCGCGGTCACGCCTAAATACACGCAAAATAAGACGGCAAAGATTAATTTGACAACTTAAAATATGTTCTATCCTTTTTCAATCATGTTCGTAAGAAAGAGATGAGATGTGACTAAAATTAGTTTAGTGCGATTTACAACAGAATCGGCACCAATATCATTTGTGCCAATTGTGCCTGCTTGGGCCACTACTTATTTTTGTCACGCATACGTAGAAAATTTCCGGTTTCACTTCATTTTTGTTTGACTCTCCATCTTGATTTTTTTATACGTCTATGGATCCAAGAAAGTATTTATTAGACTTTTTGGCGGGAACTTGCAGAGTGACGACGTTACGTTTTCATTTTTATTTTCATAAATTCGTGTATTTTGATTTTTATTGCATATTATCGGTGGTATTTTATGAATTTTATCCAATAAAGATCAATCCATGTGCACTAGTGAAGTGAAATGAAATGAATCATGTGTATCGTGACTTTTCAAGTCCGTGAAAAGTTTTAATACAACCACCATTGTACTAAAACCAAACTAAAACATGACTCTTTTTTTCTCTTTTATTATGGACGGTGACTGACAGATAGGAATGGCATAAATCACAAGTAGCAGGTGACAAATCATATGATTCTGTTTGTCATACGTCACACCTGCTACCGTCCATGACATAGCCTGTTACAAATCATATTAGGTACTTATCACATCCATCATTCATCCATCATTATATTCATTATCGTAGTATAAATACTTCATTGATAGATTTACTATATAAATAAATCCTAATATTGGTATTTTTTATTACAATTTTAAACATATCAGTTTTAAAAGGAATAAAGAAAACTAAGAAGAAGAACGTATAAATTAATTCGACACTGGTAAAAATAGGTCCTAATAAAAATAATTTGGTTGGGAATGGTAGCCCAATAAAAAGAATAATGAAGAGGACTTTTTGGCGGGAAATTGCAGAGTGACGTAGCGTTTTTATTTTTATTTTCATAAATTCGTGTTTTTTGAGTTTTATTGCATATTATCGGTGGTATTTTATCCAATAAAGATCAATCCATGTGCACCAGTGAAGTGAAATGAATTATGTGTATCGTGACTTTACAAGTTGTCTCAAAAAGTCCATGAAAAGTTCTAGTACAATGAACACCATTTTACTAAAACATGACTGGACGGTGACTGATCATGCGGACTATGTGAAAGTTAATGTGCGGACTATATGTGATATTATAATTAAAATGTATGCGACTGAAGGACTTTGTATCCATGGTCATGAACAAATTGACAACAACAAAAAAAAAATGAAGAAATCTTTGAGCTTGATTAGCTTTTAAGAGTATTTTAAAATAAACCTTAAACCAAGAAGCATAAAGTGCTTACTTCTGTAGGATGATATGTAGCAGGATCGAAAAATCATTGTTTGTGATCACGAAATTATAAATAATTTAACATTTCACTTCTCTCTCATCATTCATCATTCTCGAAGT
The DNA here is from genome assembly GCA_951394255.1 of Polyploca ridens. Classification (NCBI taxonomy): domain Eukaryota; kingdom Metazoa; phylum Arthropoda; class Insecta; order Lepidoptera; family Drepanidae; genus Polyploca; species Polyploca ridens. The sequence goes on from OX596249.1 coordinate 3,752,042, forward strand.
GCGTGTGATATCTATAATTATTTAATTGTGACATGATTTTGTTTTCCAATGAAAAATGCCAATGCTTGATACATTCGTTTTTGTAATTTTATGTGATTAAAAATAGATTCGTTTTTAAAGTGTTCGTAGGTATGTGTTAAAAAGTATTTTCAAAAATAGAGTTTATGTTTCGTGATTCCTCTAAAAGGTTGGTTTGTTGGTTGAATTGGTTGTTATCCCGGGAAATATACCAACCGGTGCATATTGAAAAATCATTGCAAATCATATATCACTAGTGAAATCACTGTGATGAAAAATAATAATATCATCAAATGTGAATTCCTTAAAAGTAGCAATCATTTCCATGCCTGCTGACAGAGGACTATGTGAAAGTCATGTGAAAGTGATTGTGACCAGTAAATGGATTACGTAACATTATTGCAATGAAATTCAGATTGAAATTACCTCTGAATCGGTAGAAATATTACAAAATCGGAAATGGTTCCATTTCTAATGAACCACTGTTTGTATTTACAGTTATCAGAACGTAAAAAAGTTATTAGTAAACCGCTATATTGAACCGATTTCAATTCAAAAATGATTGAAATTTAGTTACGTAATCGCCCCACAGAACTTATAACCATGTATATATATTACGCCCATGCTTATAACTGGAAAATGGCAAAATAGCCTTCTCTGTCTACGCAAAATACACAAGCCGTGTGACGCCAACATATGTAAAAAAAAAGTATTTTTTATTTGTTTTGAAAGAACAAAATCGATATACAAATTAGTATTTATTTTTGACTTATAATAACAAAAAGTAAGATAACGTGTAGCGTTTACACCCGCCTTTACACCGTCTTGTAAAATTGTTACCGATGTGCAACTTACGTCAATAATATCTTTAAATAAAACTCATAATCTCACATGATTGTTTGATGCAATGCAAGTGTTAAAATAAATATTTTTTCCAATAAGCTAACACATTAGAGATGTGCTCCAAGCTAAGAATCAAAATTATTGACAAGGTATTTTAAAAAACCTCTCCTGAGTAATTCTAAGTGACAATATTCCTTCATAATATTATTTTAGTTCCTTTTACTTTCACAGATACTCCCACATGGGCTAGACAAAAGCTCGATAGGAAGCATTAATCATATGCAAATTATTTACAGGCATATTGAAAATAATTATAGAATTAATTTATCAAAGAATATTGAGAATGGGGACTTCAAAAAACTCAAGATAAATAATAATAAATTGCATCAAAATAATTCTGATATATCTTTCAATGTTAACAAAGAAACATTCATTAAAAGTGTATTGACCAGCATTGTATCCAATGACCATCAAGTGGAGACAAAACCAAAGAAAATAGTTTTAGATTTCAGTTCACCAAATATTGCGAAGCCATTTCATGCTGGACATCTGAGATCTACAATAATCGGGAACTTTATTGCCAATATTAACAAATACTTTAATAATGAGGTGATTAAAATTAACTACCTTGGTGACTGGGGTACCCAATTTGGTCTCTTACAATATGGCTTACAAGCTAAAAATATTAATTTAGATAACCTAAAAAGTAATCCAATAAAAACATTGTATGATGTTTATGTTTACGCAAATACATTGTCATCAACAGATGAAAGCGTTCAACAGCAAGCCAGAAGATATTTCTCTGATATTGAGCACGGGAGAACTGATTTGGAGGGATGGAAGATAATCCGTGAAGTAACTGTCCAGGAATTAGAGAAAGTGTATAGAAGATTGGGTATTCATTTTGATGATTATCATTGGGAGTCTGATTATAATGGAAAAGCTATCAAAGATATTATAGACTCATTAGAACAAAATGGTATTATTAGAAATGATGAAACTGGAAAGAAAATTGCTACAATAAATAATAGGGATGTCACTATTTTGAAAAGTGATCAATCAACTTTATATATTTCTAGGGACATAGCAGCTCTTCTAGATAGATATAAGAGATACCAATTTGATAAAATGCTCTATGTAGTTGATAATTCACAAACTGACCATTTTACTGCAGTTTTTGAAGTTGTAAAACAACTAAATGAACAATGTACAAATGGATGTGAACATATTAAGTTTGGTAGACTCAAAGGCATGAGTACAAGAACTGGAAATGTAGTGTTTCTGAATGACATATTAGATGAAGCAAAAGAAAAAATGCATGAGAAGCAAATTCAATCCAAAAGTACAAAACATCATATTTTTTGTATTATGACCTGAAAATTTTATGATTTCATAAAATAAATATAATTTCTTCCACAGATACAAGAAGTGCTGCCATGAACGAAGATACTTGTGATACTCTCGGTATGTCAGCTGTTGTCATCAATGATTTGAAGCAAAGGAGGCAAAAAGATTATGTATTTGACTGGAACAGAGCTTTACAAAGCGAGGGAGACAGTGGCATCAAGCTGCAATATCTTCATTGTAGACTATGGAGCTTGGAACAAAATTGTGGAGTTAATTTGGCGGATACCTGTGAACCTGAACTTTTGTCAGAGGAAATTATTGGAGAAGTTATAGCTGAAATAGCCAAGTTTGATTATATTTTACATAGGGCACTTACTGAATATGAAGCTTGTATTATTGTTAACTATTTATTTCGTCTAGCTAGGTATGTGAATAGGATGTTCAATGACATCAAAGTTAAAAATGTTAATGCAGATTTAGCAGCACAAAGGCTTCTTGTCTTCCACTCTGCACGAATTGTTGTAAAAACTGGCCTAGAAATTTTAGGAATAAAACCTCTGCAGGAAATGTAGTCTAGTCATTACCAAACGAATATATATTTTTAAATCGTGTATTGTTTTTTTATTTACAACTGGAAGTAAAGTCGGACTAAGTATACCCTTTAGTAGTTTATGGTCGACTAATTTTGAAGGCGTCGCTAGAAAATTGCCCTGCTGCATATATGGAGGGTAATTTCCGAGATTGCCCCTGCGGCAGGTGTGTGAGTACTTATTACACCGTCCTATTTAGATGGTTCTAACACAGAATATTCAATAGTACTACGTACAGAAAACCCACTTCGAAAACGACATTTAAATAAAAAGCGACTCTTGGAACGACGTAATAAGGCGCAATCCAGCTCGCGCAGCGCTGCGCGCCTAAAATTATATTCACCTACAACTTCCCTCTCTTTCTATCGTATAACTCTATCCTGTATGACGCGGCACGACTTACGGTAGGGTTGTCTAATGACGTATTATGAATCTTCAATATTTCCTTATCGGTTATGTATGTACCTATTACTATTCTCCTTTCGTGAATAATGACATTTTAAATATCCTAGCTAACTAGTATTACAGCAGAAAGTTATTTTTAAATGTCTGCATATTTTAATCTAAGTTTTAGGCCTATACTGATACTTTGTATTTGTGTACTTGTGTATTCTGTCTACGAAACTAAATACAACTATTTTGGGGAAGGGTTTTAGTAACATACATGCATATAAAATCTGGAATAACTGACGACGGGACAAGAAACGGCACGACTACCTAGTCCAGGGCCGTCAGCCGAAATTCACAACGTTTGTTATTAATAATCTTCAAGTTTGTTATATAAAAAATAATAAAGTTAAAGAATTATTTAAAAAAGGATATACTGAGTAAGTAATAACAATTAGAACTGTTAAATTTTTCTGAATATTATTCTACTGATTTTTTAAATAGTGGTTTGTTAAATCTTAGTTATTCTAAAAAGGTAGAAGTAAAATCTACACTAATGTATATTCATTAGTGTATAATAATACTAGTATTATAAAAACGGAACATTGGTTTGTTTGTATATTTGAAGAGGGAACACTCTCTATTCTGGAAATACAAACAGTTTCTAAAAAAAAAACAATATCGGTTCATAAACGACGAAGTTATCCGCGAACACACATAAAAAAAAAAAATTTACGGTCGAATTGAGAAACCTCCTCCTTTTTTTGAAGTCGGTTAAAAATAAGTCACATGAGTTATTGAGGTCTCAGTGGCCCGTTTAGATAAGAGGGTGTCTCTTCTGGTCTCGTCTCTTTTTGACACACTGGTATGCTATCAAAATGGGCCTATTAGATCTTGCCGACCTTAATAAAGTCAGAAAGGACATTAGGACAATACAATGAAACAACAACAAAAAATCTAGTACTATGAAAACAACGATACCAACACAAAATAGTTTTAAAATAAGAACAATAAGCACTTTATATAAGTACGTAGGTATTTATACCCACACGCGTCATTCGCTGCGGGCGCGTTGCAACCGACTATGAACCGACTAGCGTTTGTCCGGTAGACCGTTTGGCGCGAAATCGTACCTAAACATGGGAGTGAGACAGGCCTGGTTCTAACTAGGAAGCAGGAAGCTATTTATTACACTACACTATCTTATCTTGCTTTTTAAATAGGACGCTGACTTTTTGGCGGGAACTTGCAGAGTGACGTTGCTTTTTCATTTTTATTTTCATAAATTCGTGTATTTTGAGTTTTATTGCATATAATCGGTGGTATTTTATCCAATAAAGATCAATCCATGTGCACAATGAAGTGAAATGAAATGAAATGAATTATGTGTATCGTGTCTTTTCAAGTTGTCTCAAGAAATCCGTGTAAAGTTTTGGTACAATTTACCACAATTGTACTAAAACATGACTTTAATGGACGGTGACTGACTGAGGACTATGTGAAAGTGATTTATTGTGACTAGAACTTATAATATTACTGGAAAATGGCAAAATACACAAGGCGTGTGAAGCCAAAACTAAAAAAAAAAAATTAGGACGCGGCAAAGAGTATGACAAAGATCGATTTAAAAAAATATAATCATCCATCGATGTTTTTCCGATGTTTAAAATTTTTTATTCTCTCAAACCGATCACACAACTTAAAATTTTAATAAATACAAATGAACATAAAGGATTATGTTCATTAAACTAAATCTGAACAGTTTCCAACTCGATACCTTAGCTAACTTCCATTTATGAACTTCCGATCTTAAAAAGAAAACACATTTAAAATACAATGGTATTCTATTCTTTTAAGATCGATGTCAAAAGTCACAAACATCGACAGCGTTCATTCATTCCGTTTGTGCTCTGCCGACCGACGAATTGGTTCACCGTTCTTTCTTCTTCAACATTTCAGCCCATCATAGATGTAGCTATATTATATTTTTCAATACACTCGCTCGTAAAGTGACATTTATTGCAATATACAAGTCTGTTTTTTTCCTCGCCAGTGTGTTGAAAAACATCGTATGTCACGCGTGTACATTGATTATTACACTCTCGGCTCCCTTATCGCTTAATACCGCCTGGAGTGTTAATAACCAAAGTTGCACACATGTATCATAATGTACTATTAATATGCCAAGCTATAATATAAATTACAGTACAAGTTGGTGAAGTAACAGAAAATATTATATTATAGCTGCATGTGCGGTCACTCAAAGATTAGTATTGTAAATATATCGTAATTTGCCTTGCTATGATTTTTATTAATATATATTATAGCTACGCCAGTGATGAACATAATAAGCGGCTTCCAACTTCCTAGTTAGAGTGATCCTAATTAGGATGCTAAAAATAGGATTGTGTAATAAGTGCTTTATTATTAGTTGTAAGTTTGGTATTGAAATCCTTTTCGTATGGACTTATTTTTGCTATTATTATATATTATTTCAAAACATCGATATTTTTAAAAACGATGATGATCCCTAAGCTTCCTAAATCGGAGCGATGCGATTACACTTTCATATTTATGGATGTATAGCCACAGGTATAGCGGCCGGGAAGTGACTGTTCAGGGGCTCTACCGCGTAACTTTGGTGGTAATCGTAACGAACACCATTAATTAATTTCATCCAATCAAATGCCACGCGAATGGTCATCGTCGCGTCGTACCGCGTGCGCGTCATTGGATGAAATAATTAATGGTGTTCGTTACGATTACCACCAAAGATACGCAATAGCCCGGCTGTTCTAACTGCGATTACACTTTCTTATTTCCTAGTTATGAACCTAAAAATATGATGGTGTAATAACCTATATAATTATGTGAGCACCCTAAAAGCATCCACGCAGCTTGAGCACGGCATGAAATGATTCCTAACCAATAAAAAATACGAAGAAAAATAAACATTGGAATGGTTGGATTTCTTGTTTGGTGTGTTGAATAATTCTGCTTCCATTTACATTACTATAACAAAAAGATATTTTGCCAAGGCAACATTTCTAAAAAAAAACCTTTTGTTTATGCCCTTCTCTAGACCATAAACACTCTAGAGACACGTTGTATTGATGATGGCCACTCCCGATTTGGAGGGAAATTTTAAAATGAAAATCATCAAGTATTTATCGCTCCAATGAAAATATACTTGTGGATAGTATGCACAGAAATAGTTCTTAATATTAACGTTATATATTTTACGAAATGATTGGTGCTTATTTGTAAAATATTTCCTTCTTAAACCTTATTTACATGAATTGCAAATCTTCGATTGTCTTCGGCAATGTTCGGCTTTGTAAGCGTTGACGTCAGATTGTTCGGACCGATCCTGCGTCAAATCAGTACTTCCGGCAGTCACGTGGTACGTGGCGACCAATCAGAATGCGTAGTCTCTTTATAGGCCGACATTTTCTGACAAGCGTAGAAAAAGTTTTCATCAACAGCCGCCATTTTGCGCTGGAGAGACTGAGAAGAATTTCGGAATTTGTCGTGTAAATTTTCTGTTTTTTCTTACATCATTTTATCATAAACTGTACCATTCCGTGTATTTTAAAGTGTTAAGTGAAATCGTGGCTTTCGATCGGATAAATAACTTCCATAAAGTAGCTAAAATCTGGTGATATTGTTTTCATTTATTGTGCTAGTTCCGACGGAAGATGGTGAGAGGGTCTGTGTAGCTCTTCGATTCCGAGCTTTGTAATGGCGAATACTTGAGTGAGAATTTATAATATGTGCCTTCCACGGTGCGAAGGACATCGAACGATCGTGATGTGGGTGAATTACGTTATGATGAATGACAAATCGCTCTAAAATGTTATTTCTTGAAGATATAAGACATAAAAGTGTTATTTGAATCGGCGGGCCGAAATATTCACGACGGCTTACGTTTAGTAAACAGAGCCATGGCCGATGAGCCGCCTAATAAGCGGCCGAAGATGAACCGGGACCCTTTCCAGGGTCCCTCGGACTCCGCGGGTGAGTATTTTATTATTTTATTCAAGTTTGCAAAGTGTTGAACTACACTTCTGTCATATTATCTTTCTTTGATTTTTGACATTTTGTCTTGGTTCTTGTTAGCGCCTCGCAAGTTTTGCGTCGTATTATTGTTTCTCTGCTCGTGAATTAAATAATTTAGCAGTCTGAGCGCTTTATTCTTGTTATTTCGCTGCTATTGTGAACTTTTATATAGTTATTTCATTTATTATATTGAGTTATGTCAATATTCTAATACATATTTTTTGAGAAAGAAAAACTTGCTAAAACTTCTATGATATGTTCTAAAAAGTAATCAGTAAAGAACATAAGGATAATTCAATAGAAAAATATAACAATTATGAAATTTAGGTCCTCAAAATAAGGTCAAGTTTAACTTAGATTGTTTTAGAAACAGGTCATTAGTAGGTAATTGTGGGTCATTGAGGCCCAAAAAAACGAATGTGTTCCTGTAAAATGTTTAATTCAGTCATGAAAATGTTAAAGTGTAATATTTTTTTAGAATGTAATCTGGCAAAACTTTACTAACATATTGACCTACATAGAATAAGTAACATGGAATATTGATTCTTGTATGTTTTATTTGTATTTTATCATGTATCTTTAAAAATAATTATATTATAAATCCAGTTTGACATATGATTGCTATATACATAACCTCACATCAGTGTACATGCCAATCAATGTTTCAGTGCAAGGTCAGTGAATTTATGCCACAAATCACTAAACTTGTATACTTACTTCTTGAGAGAATGTACCTTCTATTGTATTTTTGTACAATAATAAAATATCTACGAATAATTTTACATTTTATACATTTATTTCAGAAATTGTATAAATTTCAATTTGCACAGCTAATTCTGAGTTCCTATTCAATATATTTTATTTAAAACTGCCCATGTTCATTCACAAATTCTCAATCCGCAATCGATTTTAAGGGACAAGAATTTATTTTTTTTAAAATCTAGTTTTTGGTAGCATAAACATTTTCATATTAAAATAATTATAAAGGTTTGTTTGTCATTAAATCAATTATATTTATGTATATTTTATTGAACTTATGTTTTAGTTTACATAAGAATGTGTTTTTATATTACTTTTTGAAATAATTTATGAAATCAAAGGTGATTTGTAAAATGAATAAAACACTAAAAATATCTATCATAAGTTTTATTGATGGTAAACTGGATACAATAACATTACTTAATTGTGTTCAAACATATTATCTACCTTAGGGCCATTTGCTTAGGTTTAAAGTTAGTTGTTTCACCACACAATGAAATAATTGTATGAAACAACTAAAGCTATGTAAATGGTATATCCCACAAAATGTCAGTGTTATCTGATTACATATTTTTAGTTCTAAAACATCCTGTTTAAAAATGGAAGGTTGCAAAATTGTAGTGCTCATGTATTTATTAATCAGAAATCAAATAATTATTCATTATCTGCTGTCCCTTTACATAGCTATTTAAAAGCAATATTGGAGTTATTTAAATAATTCAAATTCTTATGAACACACTCAGACCATGTCAGGTCTGAGTGTGTTAATGAGACTCCTTAAAACCTCTTATTTTACCCTCTTAGTTAGCTTCTTTTTGGCACATTTATAGCTGTCCCCTTCGGCTACACCTCTGTTCCTAGGAAAAAAGTAGCCTATGTCCTTATTACACACCATAGGCTACATGCATGCCAAATTTCATCGCAATGGATTCAGCAGTTTAGGCATGAAATAAATAACAAAAAAACGAACTGACATTTGCATTTATTATTTTAGTTGGAAGGGCTGTCAAATTTAAAAAAAAAAACTGGAAAACCATCCTAAAACAGCTGGTTTTTAAATATTAGCATAATATATCAGGTACAGAGATGTTATCTTTTTGTATATTTCTAATAAATTAATTATAAATAAATTATACCTGTTTGGAGCCTGGCATACTCATCAGGCGCTTATATGTATTTTTTTTGAAAATTGCGGCGCACAATGAAACCTGTATAGATCGATTAGGGACACTCATAAGAACAAAAAATTACCAGGTCGTCTATGTCCTAACACGTCACTTGTTACTTACTTGTACCTAACACGTCACATAACAGTTATTTGCAAAAAAGATTTATGTTTAATAAATTCAATAACCATGAAAAATTACTCACTAAATGATTGTATGCAATCCATGGTGTTAGAATAGCTAGATTGATTTATTATATACTTACTTCTTTTACTGACATATCAGCATATAAAAAATGTACAGAAGATATCTGTAATATTATTCTTTTCAATCCAGTCATTTAATATCTTTAAAAAAAAGTCCAAAAGTAATATTTAAACTAATAGAATATATAATAATTCAATATAGCTTTTCTAGCACCATATAATGTGTACAAACATTTAATAGGTTATTGACGTTGTCAAACATCAAATCTTTTATTGCAAATTATTCTGTAATGTGACATTTTAGGACAAAGACACTCTTGTAATTTTTTGTTTGTATGAATGTCCTCAATCTATCTATAAAGGTTTCAAGGAGCGCCGCCATTCACAAAAGAAATAAAATGGCGGCCGAAAAGTATGCCAAAATCTTCAACCCCTTTCCAGGCTATGGCCATTTATAATAAAATAAAATTAATAAACACAATCATTTCAGAATCCCAGTTGACTCCCAGTTTCCTTGAATTAATTTTTTTTCATATGCGAGCCAACAGGTTGAAAAAAGAAAATTACTTATGAAGTTATTGCTCAAGTATGTCATGTATGTTTAAAAAAAAAACAAAATCAAAATACAGGAATACTATTTTTTTTAAGTTTCATCAATAACATAGCTAAAGTTTGACAGGTATTCAACTGGCCTAGATTTGCAGTCAAAAGTAATACAGAATAAAATAAAATATTTTTTTTAGGGATCTGTACCTAAGAGGGATCATATTAGTAAGCCTATGCCATTTTGTCACAGAGCTGTTTTTTTTAACCAGAATTACCTAATTGTTTATTTGTATTAAGTATATTACTATGGCTTATTTCATGGGAAATAATAAAAATTACAATAAGATAAAATCCTAGGGAACAGAAAACATCATCATTTTAAAAATTGTTGTTTGGGATATATTTTAAAAACGCCTTTACATGAGATACTGTAATTTGAACCCTATAATATTATTAATAACTTGTTAAACAATTACCAATTAAAGGTGAAAGTTATGACAAAAAAATATATTTTATTATGACTGTAAAACCTTATAAAATTCAAGTTATATTCAAAATTATTTTTTGCTTTTCAGTTTTTTTTTTTTTTTTTTTTTTATACAACTAAGTCGGTAAACAAGCATACAGCCCGCCTGATGGAAGCGGTTACCGTAGCCATATGGACGCTTGCAACACACGAAGCATCGCTCACGCGTTACCGACCTTTCCCCCCTCCCCTATGAGCCCTGGCGACCTTACTCACGCGCAGGAACACAACTTTACAGAACATAAAGTTATTTGGCTGCGGTATTCTGTAAGGTGGAGGTACTTCCCCAGTCAAGCTGCTCTTTGAGCGAATATTACGCTATGCTCTACCTCTCTCAAAAGTCTCAGTTTTTTCGGTGGCTTAATTTTTTTGTTAAAAAGTTTTTTCGTCTTACATTAGAAAATATCTGCTATCCAGTTACCTAACTTAACCTTCATCAATCTAGTCTATTTACATTTTCAATACAATTCCAGGGATTTTGCAGAGGGGGGTATTCTATTTATCTATGAAACTGTGAAATGGTCACCTAAAACAGGAAAATGGCTCTTTATTAAATGTAATGCACAGATATTAAAAAAAGTCGGATATATTCTCGCTAACAAAAAACTGTGTCACTCAAGTCGGCCACCACGCTGTACGTACAAGCCGGCACGCACACATTAGTTGAGCGCGAGTAAGCTCTGTGTAAACGGCGATAGAGTCTAATTTCCCGCGGAATAGCCAACTAAAGTGTGCGTGAGAGGTGGCCGACTCCATAGACACAGTTTTTTGTTAGCGAGAATATGTCCTCCGTAGTCTGTGATGTAATGTAATTCTTTCTATGTTTTTTATATACCTATACATTATAAAAAAATTAAAAACATAACATACATACATATATACCTAAATTATGATTAATTAATATTTGCACCTGCTGATGTTAAATTTCTACATCTGCAACATCCCTGATTAATGCCAAGATATATGCTATAATATGTGTTTATGAATATTGAGAAAAATATGACATACCTATATAAAAAGCCATGTTATAAAATTTTAGGAAAAGTTGTTAAGAAGATTAAAAATAAAATATTTTGCCCTAGTAGGCAACAGATAAAATAATATTACATTATGATACATGTGTGCAAAGTTAGTCATTACATACGAGGCGGTATTAAGCGCGAGAGCTGCAGGCGAACGCGTTAAAGGAGCCGAGAGTGTAATGATCAATGCACACGCTTGTCATACGACGTTTTTCAACACACTTGTGAGGAAATAAAGAGACTTGTATTGATTATTGATTTTTTGATAATCATCAACCATACAATGAGAATGTTAGCAAATACGGCTTGCAGTTTTTTTTTTGACAAACCGTTTTCTGACAAACTGTTTTACCCATAAAAATTAAGAATGCTTCGTCTACACATGCTTGCAGTGTGGCACAAACTTAAGCTAATCGGGATTATCATAAAATTGTGCGGTAATGTAAAGTAAAAAGCACTAGTGCGTACTAAGCTGCTTTACGAGCAAGTGTGCTGAAAATTATGTTAATGCTTTTGAAAACTAATTTCATGCAGTCTTTGTAGATTTAAAAAAATATATGTACCTAACAAAGAATCATAAATGTTTTCTTTCATCCGTTCAGAGATACATGCATTATTTTGTTTCAGTAGATGGGTTTTCGAACCTTGACATGTTCGACCTGGAGAAGGACCTCCCTGACGAACTAATGGGCTCCTGGGGCGAACAACCTGGAGTCACGGGTCCTAAGCCCCCGGCGCAGGGGCCAGGGCCTGGGGGGCAGATGTCCCAGCAGCAACAGCTGAATGGGGATGACCCAACAGTTGCCATGCACAGACAAATGAATAATCACCTTATACAACAAGTAAGTATCTGGGACTGATGGAATTTGGGTTTAAAATGCTCCTCTTCTCTAATTTTGTACAAATGGCACCTACTGCCTAGTTAAAATGTTAATTTGTAGTTATCGAAAGCTTTTTGAATGATTAGACCTACTGATGTCTGTTATGAGTATCCATGTCGCAGGGGAATTGTAGAATTCGCCGTATTACATAACGGCTGGCCATTTTAAAGAACAGGCGTTTTGTATTGCAGTGGATCAATGTTTACGGCGGCCCACATTTATTCGCGTTGCAGTCATGTTGTATTGTAGGGTGACTATAAAATAATGTATGTTAAAAAATAAAATTTATTGACAATAATGTACTGGGTGATTTAAGGCAGTTAGTAAGAGTAGTAAGCGAATAAAATGTTATGAGAAAATAGTTAAACTAGAAAGATTGCTTGCGATAGGCAAGGTTAGCATAGATTTTCTACAGGATATATTTTGGAGTCACTCCACAGGAATTGTTCAACCTAATTCCACCATCCCCATTTTTACACCGAACCACAAGGCGCCGGGAAGTTTCACCCGTACGTTGTTGACATACCGAAAATACGGACACAGCGAATGGCGAAAATTCCAACTAAAACTACCAAAGTGGCGGTTCATGACCGTGCCAAATGCTGTAATGATGAACGCGAAGCGCCGAATACAATGTGGTAGACGTTCGTTCAGCCGTAATACAATTCGGCTAGACGTTCATCCGCCGTAATACAAAACGGCTCCGTTTTCTAAAATGACTAGTCGTTATGTATTATGGCGAATTCTATACAATTCGACTACGACATGCATACCATCTTGCTATAATTATGTATTTACAGCAATTTTGTGAGTGGATGAAATTAATAGTGTATGTCGTTTGCTGGTCTTTTCACAGGGCAAAGGTGGCTTG
>OX596249.1:3765462-3832184 GCA_951394255.1 Polyploca ridens
GTATAAATCATTATATGTGATTCAAAACACACAGCATTAAATGAAGAAGCATTCATAGATTTTTACCATATTAAGCATGAAAGTGTATACTTTACCTCTTATCTCCTCTATTACCTGTCTCTTTCACTCACAGCAGAGCGCGTCCTATGTCTAACCTGGACCGCACATGTCAATGTCAACTCATAGCGTTATAGTTTTTTGCCGCTAAAAGCATGCAAATTTTTTCTTACGAATTTTCTTAAAAAATAGTGATTAATTCTTCGATTTCAAGTGAAAAAGTTATAATTTGTGATAAGTTAGAGTGATTGTGAAAGAATGAGCTCGCATTCCGTGTTATTTAACGAAGATTCGGAAGGTAAGAACGGCGCTTGTGATCGGTCGGATGCCGCTGCTTCGGATGAAGAGCGATCATCTCGACCCGGCACTGGTGTCTCTAGTATGGAAGGCAACTCTTCTTCATCTTCGGAAGATGAGGAGGGCATAGCCTCACCACCTCCAAATAAACGCCGTAAGTACAATAAACACGTTACTCAAGACCCGCGTATTGACTCTTTAATGAATCAAGTTAGTTATATTTCCGGTATATTGACTCAATTACCTCAGTATATCACTTCCAACACTCAAGATACGTACCTCAGTCTTCCTGGACCCAGTAACCGAGTTGAACAAACGAGTTCCCAACCTCCATATTTGATTAATCCTTGTCTGAGTACAGATAAATTTCAATTAGGTGATTTAAATACTGACTATGATGAAAAGAGGGTTATTCCCTCTGCAAAGAAGGAAAGGCTGGAAAAAGTTAATCAGCTTCAGCATTTTGATACACAAGCCTGGAAGGGCATACGGTACAAGTCATTATTGCAGGGTTATTCAGCTACTCCCGGTTTTGTTGCTTTGAAAGTTAATGAAGAATTATGCCATTTTAACAAATCAAAAGATTATTTAGCTTCTGCTGAAAATATGTTAGCAGGACTGACCAATGCAGAACTAGAACAGCAGGAACTGTTAAAGCAAGGTTTGCAGGATCTTCTTAACTGGGGTGCAGGAAACCCAGGTGAATTAAATCCCAAAACTCTGTTTGAAAAGGTGTCGGGACTACTGGGACCAGGCTCTCCACTTCATAAGTGCTCGGAGAAGATAATGCAAATGATTTGTGGCAGAAGGGGAGAGTGTATAGAGATAAGAAGAGAGAGAATTCTGAAAGAAATTTACAGTCCAATGTTAAAAGCCACTCTACGGGATATTCCCCCAAGTGCTGATTACCTTTTCAGTCGACAAGCCTTACAACCTATCATTCAGTCCCTTGGAGGTTCCCAGTCATGGTTGAATAAGCCAGAATATATAATAGATAAGAGTAACAGTCAGAATAGATCATCTTCAACTTACAAACAGGATAGAAGAACAACTTCCAAGGGAGCTATGACACAACCACATGATTCCAAAAGACAAAATAACTTTCCGTCCCAGAAGGCCTCACACAAACGTCATAACTTTCGAGGCAACTATGCCAAGAAAAACAATACCAATCATAACAAAAAACAAAAGTGACTATATACACAGCAACCAAGTATTCCGGGGAGGATGCTTGAAGTACCATGCACAAGCATGGGAGGAGCTTGGTGCAAACCAATTTATTTTAAAGATCATTACCCGTGGGCGCATTCCGTTCAAGACAAAACCTCCACTCCTACATTTAACACCCTATTTACTAAGGAGATTCAACACAAGGGTTTCTATGGAAATGACATTAGTAATTCAGGACTTAAAAGAAAAAGGAATTTTGGAAGTACCATCAGTTTTGAACTCGGGTTTCCTTTCAAAAATGTTTTTAATAAAGAAACCGGATGGGGGAGTGCGTCCCATATTCGACTTAAGAGGTCTCAACAGACATGTAGCAACCAAGCATTTCCAGCTAGTGTCCCAGACAGATGTGGCCGAGTTCCTACAGAAGGACGATTGGATGGCAAAGATAAATCTGCAACAGGCCTATTTTCATTTGCCGATAGCAGAGTCACACCGTCGGTTCCTGAGGGTTTATTACAACAACCAAGTACTCCAGCTGACAGCTCTACCCTTTAGCCTGTCTTCTGCCCCCCTAACTTTTGCCGCAGTGTCCAACTGGATCGCAGAGATCTAGCGTGCAAGGGGAGTAAGACTCCTCGTATACTTAGACGACTACATCCTAGTCAATCAGGACAGAAGCAGGCTACAGAATCAGGTCTCGGAGACCTTAAATATTCTAGAACACCTGGGGTGGCATGTCAATTACCAGAAGCCTGTCAGGGTACCTTCTCAGGAACTGGAATATTTAGGCCTTATGTGGAACACCAAGAATTGTACCATGGCCTTACCTCTAAAGAAAGTAGCAAGAATAGAAAAGGTGTTATCCACCATTCTAAGAGAGGGTTGTTGTACTATACGGGAGACTCAGACCTTACTAGGACTCCTCAATTTTGCAAACATTACGACCCCAAGAGGACGTTTGCACTGTCGGCTAACACAAAGGTTCCTGAGAACCTTCACTCCACACAAGACAAGACAGAAGAGACTGCTACCTCTTCCAGTTCAGCAGGAACTACGATGGTGGCGGAATGCCATAACTCACAGTTCAGTAGCACTGCACAGAGGAGAAGTAACCCACTTCTTGACCACAGCCCCGCGGTCCCTAGCCTTATTGGAACTGACAACAAAGCTCTTAGAGCTAACCGAAAGGTTGAATGTCACACTCTCGGCGGCGTACCTCCCGGGGAGGTACAACGGCATAGCCGACCGCCTGTCCAGAGATCGACCAGTGCCGGAATGGCACTTGTTGCCCCCGGCCTCGGAGGCCGTATTCAGAATTTGGGGCGTACCAACCATCGACCTGTTCGCCACAAAAGAATCCGCGGTTGTAGACCGCTACGTTACATGGGACTCCAGAGATGGGTCAGCCATTTTTTACGACGCCTTCAGTCGACCTTGGAGCTTCGCACTGGCTTGGGTATTTCCACCACCCAATCTAATTCCACGGGTGCTGCGCCACCTCAACTCAGCAACGGGAATTTATATCGTAATAGCACCGCGCTGGACACAGTGCTTTTGGCTAACGGATCTGAGGGCACGGGCCCTAGCAGAACCAGTGCCAATAAAGAACATACCCAACAACCTGATCGACCTCACAACGGGCAGAAGTCCTCCCCAGGTGGAGAAGCTGGAGCTCCTAGCATGGAAGATTGGGGGTGGGCCAATCAAGTAGCCCACTGGTCTTCAGAGGAAAAAACTCTCCTGAGAAGAAGCTGGCGAGACTCTACATTATCAACGTACAAAGCTCCAATAAAACGTTGGATTTCATGGTGCAAAGATAACATGATTGACCCTAAAGCTCCAAAGGGTAATGACGTAGCTAGATTTCTGGCTAAGTTACAGCTTAAGGACAAACTTGCATATCGAACTATACTCCTACATAAATCAGCAATATCCACTTACTCAGCTACTGGAACAGAAGATATATCAAAAAAATTCTTTGTACTTCAGGTTTTGAAAGCTATATCCCTTATAAACCCACCAGAGAGGAAAGCACCCATTTGGGATACAGAACTGCTTTTTAATTGGCTTAAAAATACTCCAACTAAAGAAACATTGTTTGATACAGTTAGAAGAACAGCAATAATTTTACTATTAGCTTCAGGACGAAGAATTCACGACCTAACACTTTTGGAATTGTCTAAAGACAGTCTGATAATGGATGACATTAATAAAGAGATAATATTGTGGCCAAAATTCGGTACAAAAACAGATAGTTCTGATATAAGACAATCGGGTTGGTTATTAAAACAGCATCCTGATAAACGCATATGCCCAGTGCAACATGTTAAAACATTAATTAGGGTCACAGAGAGCAGGCGTAATCAAGGAACAGATATAACAAATCTTTTTATATCCATCACAGGCACAATAAAACCAGCTACTCAAACAATGATAGCAGGTTGGATAAGAACTATTTTTAGAGAAGCTGGTATAGATGCATCACCAGGCAGTGTGCGATCAGCAGTCGCCTCTAGAAGCTTTTCAGAGAATAGACCTATAGAAGAGATTATGTCTAGAGCTAATTGGAGAAGTTCCCAGACATTTAGAAAGTTCTACTGTCGTGCCATACATAGTGAAAGAAACAAGAGTCCAAATAAAAATAATAAGGACCAACTTATGGACAGTTTTCTAGACCTTTAATATTATAATTTCATTTTATCTAATTAGTACTGCATACTTAATGTAGTTTATTGAATATTGATCTCAGAATAATTTTTAAGTTTTTAATTTTTGATTTCAGAACATTTGATAAGGTTTTAATTTTTATATAAGATATCCTAGTAGAGGACTTTACTAGTATTTTCTTAGGTTACTATTAATACATATAATTATATCTTTGCTTCAGAAGGTTCCTTTTAGTTTTTTATTAATTATTTGGTTAAGAAAATGAAAAGTATGTTGAATGTAAGATTATTCACAAAATTATTAAGTTTCTAAAATTTTGTTTATTGTTCTCATGATTAAAAATATATATATACAGGGAGTTGCTCTGCATTCGTGCCATATTTATAGAACCAATAGTAAATGATTTATTTAGTTATAATAAAATAGGTAATAAATTCTGGGCTTGATAAGTAAACGATTATTGATGATTTGTGATTAACGTCCGATCAGAATAAGACTTCACGAGTGCACAGAATAGGTCTGCGAGCCGCTGCCGCGCCGTGCCGCGATCGCGGCGACCGCGGCTTGTCACTGACCTCGGTGCGTAGGTATGTTTTGTAGGTATCTGTTCTACCGTTTTCTACTTTCTACCTTATTTTATTGTAAGTAGGTACAAGTTAAATACTAACTAGGTACGAAAAATTATTAAAATAAAATGATTCCATATTGAACTTCCTTTGCCGGATTATGGACCGTCAAAAATACTTACGTAAGCATTATGTTTTATTTACTAAGTACCTACCTAGTTAGGAAGCGATCAAAAAGAATTGCGCAATTCTAACAAATTTTTATAATCAAGAAATTAATTTACAACTTACAAAACACAAAACATTAACCTCGCGGTTTTCGAGCAGCCAGTGACAGAACTCTACCCGAGCTGCATTGTCTGGTGGGTTTAGGTCTTGTACTCTTTGAAAATGAAAGGGATGCTGTTGTTCCCTTTTCAGTAGCCGCCAGACTGTTGTGTGGTGAACTCCAAATATCGACCAGCATCTCGCGTACTGGCACGCGGTTCTCTCGAAGTAGGTCTCGAAGAAGTACTCGAAGATTTGCTCTTGTAAATCTACGGCGAGTTCTACAGTCCCGCGAGCTTGAGCATGGCGAGGGACACTAAACTGCCGAAGTCTCTTAGCCGTTGTGTGGCAGCGAGCATTACGGCCCGGGTCGGAAATGGACTATTTGGAAACATGTCCACAAACAAATCCACAGCCCGACGTAAGGTATTCCCGCTGATGGCGTACAGACGAATCATTTCCACTAATTCCACATTTGAATACCGATGCATTATGACTTTGGGAGTCGCGCGCGCGGCTTGAAAATTATCGGACGCGTCCGCGTGTCACTACGCGTGCGCGAGCGGAATCGGAGGACAGATAACTGGCTGGCTTGCTTCGGCGCGGGCGGTGCGCGGTTGGTGTGAGAGAGAGAGTGCGATACGGTGCGCGAACGGATGCGCAAACAAACGCGCGGTGGCGCGGCGCAGCGGTGGTTGCACTACACGGGGTCATTTTATTAAAACATTGATGTTGATTTTTCACACGGGGGGATTTTTATTTTTACAAAGCTTTAAAAAAAATATGTTATTTTACGAGCATGATTTTATAATTGAATAGTGTTCTATACAAGTAAAAAATCAACCTCCTAAAATATGGCACAAATGCAGAGCAACACCCGGTATATATTTAAAAAAAAAGTGTTATTTATTAATGAATATGCATACAATTATGTATGCATGTTTAATAATGAGATTTATTTATTTTCACATAGCGTTTTTATGTACTCTTTCACCAGCAGATATCAAACAGATCTTCATTTAATGCTGTGTGTTTTGAATCACATATAATATGACTGTTTTGCACTCCAACAAAACAGTTATTATGTGTGTGAAAAAACACACAGCATTGGAGCAAGGCTCTTGCTGGTGATTACTCAGGATGATTAATAGAAGATACTATGAGTTGACATTGACATGTGCGGTCCAGGTTAGACATAGGACGCGCTCTGCTGTGAGTGAAAGAGACAGGTAATAGAGGAGATAAGAGGTAAAGTATACACTTTCATGCTTAATATGGTAAAAATCTATGAATGCTTCTTCATTTAATGCTGTGTGTTTTTTCACACACATAATAACTGTTTTGCTGGAGTGCAAAACAGTCATATTTTACTCCATATAAAATATAAGCTGCATTCCGAATTACCGCTGTAATCGCTGTAATCGATTTGAGCGTGCTTAAACCCGTACCGAATTGAATAATGACAGATATCGATGTCCCGTGAAACGTCATAGATGACTTCATAACATGCGCCATCTTGCGCTCACACCGACCATGCCCTAAACTGATATCACCGTGAGCGCTGTCAAAAGTGACGGCAAAAATCTAATAAGATTCTTGGTTTTCTATTTGGCAAAGATACTTTTTATGATTTTATGAGAGAAAAATAATAAAAAAAAGCAGATATTCCTTCTTGCGAGTCAACTTATAAAAGGTATAAGGAGTCCTAGCGCATTGATAATTCAGATTTTAATTAAATTCTCAAATGTTCTGTTTTGAATACTGTGAGCGCGATAATGGGCGTTCCGAATTGTTGATAGTTCTCAGCTGTCATAAGCGTGATATCTAATTCGGTACGCAAATTATTGCTGTGATCGATATTATCCATTTCGGAATGTACCCTCGTCAGCGTTTTGTTCTAAAGTCGTTATGATATGATGTCTGTAGACAATACCTGTCACCTGACATACCATAAGTTCACAGGATAGTCTGATTATGATTAGCGTAAAACGAAAAGAACTATTGTGTTGGTTTAGTATAGTTAGATTCTAGTTTGCGTGGACAAACATACATACAAACATACACCTATGAACTTTTGTATATTTGTTTGGTAGCTCTAATAAATAAATGTGAATATATTGCAGTTCCAATAATATTACATACATACGTATCGAATTGATATTATCCTATTTTTATTCGATAAAAAGTTAAGAAAAGGTGAAACTTTTATTGCTTTTGTTTTGTAGATATTCCAGCAGATTTTTATTAGTTCACTATTTCAATTACAAGGTTGCCTAGGTTGCCTGGAAGAAATCGCTTTAGCGATAAGGCCGCCTGAATTGTTCGCACTTTTGTTTTTTATTTGTTATTTTTGTACTCTATTTTTGTAATCGTGTGAATAATAAAGAAATTTTGTATTGTACAATTCTTAAGTAAACCTTTAGCTTTACAAATATTTGTAGATTTTCGGATTTTTATAGAGACAATCTACGGATTATTGCGCGTCGATCTATGGATTTTAAAAAAACTGATCTGGCAACACTGCACTCTTCACTCTGTCTGCAGCTACGCTGCAGCTCGTCTGCAGGCAAAATCTGCCAAACGCACGCCAAGCGCGATTCCAGAAAATGCCAAAAATATGCCATCATATTATTACCTCCATGGGGACGGGAATGAATAAATATTGAAAAATGCAATGATCAAAATCCTTCTTGCCTGGGCTCAGTCTACAGAACAAGCAAAAACCTTTTGTTCTGTAATCTGTGGCTCTGGGAATCCAAGAAGAAAGTAAAGTTCTTCGTCATGTACTTATCAGCCAGCATCATTGAGATATATACATGGAGATGAAATGTTTGTCTATAGAAATAATCATTTATACATATATGTGGTATATCGATGCCTAGTTCATAAAAATAATGCCATCTCTTTTTAACTTCATTATTTTTTCATAAGTGAAAAAGGATAGCAGCATTTTTGACAGTTACTATGATGGCAACCCTTCGTTCTGAGTATCATCAAAATACCTATTTGCGGCCGGTCCGCCATTTTATCCTCCGGCTATCTCGACTCGCCATTGGTCAGTCATCTGTCAAATGCTTGTCATTATCATGGATTTAATGCCATGACACCACTGATATCAGATTTCAGTGCTACCAGAATAATTTTATGATAGCTACCAAACAATCATATTATTTTGATTATTTTACTTAAATACAATTATTTATTATTATGTACAGATGTAAACCTACAAAATAAAATGATTTAAAACTAGTTTAATAGCAAAAAAATATTTATACGTAATATATTTTACTTGTTGTGGTGAAATATTTTCTACCATCTTTAACATTTTTATCTTTTGGCAATTGAGGAAAAGGGACAAACGGCCTCGGTTCGGGCTATCTCTCTCGGCTCGTTTTGCCTCGGCTAAGATAACTAACAAAAGTAAACCCTAACGTGCATGACTTATGGTTTATTTTTGTATGATAAAATTTTTGGAGAGTTCAATCCTGTTTGTATATTAAATCCATTGTCATTATCAAAGGGATAGAGTTGTGCCCTAAGAATTATTTATTTATCGATAATGTCCTTTTATGTTATTTTTCAACTTACAAGGTTGCCTGCTAGAAAAGGAAAAAAGAATATTGGCTTGAAACTACCTAAATAAAATTATATTGTTCAGAAATGAAAAAGATTTATCTAGATATATATCTTTATATAAAATTACTCTTAAAAAAATAATGTGAGCGCGTCGCGAGCGTTCCAAATCATTGACAGCTCTCAGTGGTCATAGACGTGATATCTGTAACGAGTAATCGGAACGTAAATTATTGATGTGAGCGTGAGCGCTAGAGCGGAGTTCACTGGAGCGCACTCAAAGAATCGTCGGCGCGCATCGTTTCGTTTGTTTTTTTGTACCTACCTCCATTGTAAAACGCGCGCGAGTTGTAAATTAGCTGCATTATTGCGTATGAACTCAGTTTATAGTGAAAACCATCCATAGCAAGATGCCCACTTGCAACGTAATTGGATGTGGATGTCGCGGAAGAGAAAATCACCCGACCATAACTTTGCACCAGTACGTACTTAATTTCAACCGAAATATCTTCTTTAATTCCTAAACAAAAATATTTGCAACATTGAATAGTTTCATCAGTAAAGCATTCATAGTTTCGCTTTTAATTTATAATTGAACATTTTATCGTAGCGCTCATTCGCTCAAAGAGCAGCTCGACTGGGGAAGTAGGTACCTCCACCTTACAGAATACCGCAGCCAAATAACTTAATGCTTGTGTAAAGTTGTGTTCCTGCGCGTGAGTAAGGTGCCAGAGCTCAGGGGAGGGGGGAAAGGTTGGTAACGCGTGAGCGTTGCTTCGTGTATTACGAGCTTCAATATGGCTACGGCAACCACTTACCATCAGGCGTGCCGTATGCTTGTTTACCAACTTAGTCGTATAAAAAAATACTTTATTTTTTTTAAGAAATCTTATTGAGTCGTGGTATTTTTACCCGACTGACCCGGAAGGAGGGTTATGTTTTTCGAGTGTATGTACTTATGTCTATTTCTTAGATACGCTCTGCAGCCTAAACGGCTTGATGGATTTTAACATATGAGGTGTCGTTAGATTCGTCTTAACTGTGGGAATAACATAGGATGTATTATTTTAATATGGCATCTAGGAATAAAAAGAAGGGGGTATTAAAAACAAAAAATTCGTTATTTTAACAATATGTAAATAACTTCGAAAGTATAACCCGTAAAAAAATTAAATCTCAATCGCATAAAAATGGTTACTGTGGGTTATCCATAGGATATAGACATATACCATCGCTGACTTTTTTGTAGATATTTTTAAGATACACAATTCCGTAGTACATCATTTTCATATATCTCGTAAAGTTTAGTCAGCGTTAGCAATGAATGCGCAAAAAATTCTATGTGTTTTCGAAACATTGTTTTTTTATATATTCTGTATATATAACATATATAAACCTTCCTGGGAAAATTATCTAACTCATAGTGAAAACCGCATTAAAATCCGTTGCATAGTTTTAAAGATCTAAGCGTACAAAGTGACAGACAGCGGGAAGCGACTTTGTTTTATTTATACTATGAAGTGATGATTAGTAAGTAGGTATAATTCACACAATTTACAAACCCCTTTTTAATCATCATTTTACAATATCGTAATGTCGGTCGGTACCTACTGCATTATAAAGCTTTACCAATTTATTCTATGTTCTTTAACAAGCAGCTAACTCCCTCTAGACCTCAGTCTCCCAAGTAATTAATTTATTTCAATACATTAAAAAAACAATAAAAATCCGATGCTTTCCTCGGAAAGTCGATGAATACTTGTTGAATTATCTGCTCGTAGATACCGTGATAAAATATAAATACATTCTAACAATCTTTTATCGATGATTTATAAATATCGATATAGGCTTATCAACATGGGCTGCACTATTGACGGCCATTTTATCCTCCGGGTAAGTTTAGGTATGCACGTTTTTTTCGTAGGTATGGCAAGTCCATATTATTATTAAGTCGTTGGCCAGCATAGACACGACTGCACACATTATTACATTAAACGCTACGTTTTCTAGTGACAGGGCCTCCCAGTGCAATTCAGGGCACACAAAAAAATCTATAGGAACCTCAATCAGTTAATATGTTTAATAAGAAACTAAAACTTATTACTGATTCATTGTAATACCGTTCATAATATGATTCATAGGGCGTACCTACATAAAAATAGAATAAACGGGAAGTCCCCGTATTATCGATACGAAGAGACAAAAGTTGCCAGCTCAGTAAGTAAAATAATTTCCTACCAAATAAGTCAAAGAAATTAAGTAAATACTTAAGACAAGTAGAAAGAAATTAAGTAAATACTTAAGGAAAATTATAAGTTTTCTATATATATTTCATAAATAAAAAGGTTTTCCTAAAAATCTGTCAAATTCTGCCACTTTTTTAAATAGTCAGCTTATTCTGCCAGAGTTAAAATGGAGCCAAATCTGCCCAAATAGTAGAAATCTGCCACAAATGGTCACACTGACAGACTGACACTAAACGACTAAACTTTTATGACTGATATGATTCAGACGTATGAGGTGTTCGAGAATACCAATACCACATCGAAACTCGCTTGACGAAATCAACGTCGAAGGGAACGCGGTTCACTGGGTGAACCGCGTAGGTGAGTTTATGTTTCGCAGAATAGCATTGCAGAAAGCGGCGCAACAGGTATGATGCTAAACAGTAAAATTTATAGTTTTCAGTTTTCTATATTAATAGGAATGCAAAGCCAGAATTCGCCAATGGTCGTGGCTTATAGGATATATTATATGTGCTTGCATAATATGTCTGTTTTTTCCGAGTCTGGGTGTAACTTTACATATCTTGTCTTATCTCAATTCTTTGTAACTGATAACCTTGGAAATTAATTTAATGTTCTAATAATTGCAATAAAAAATATGAATTGTTCTGAAAAGTTTTCTAGCAGGTGAACCTACGTAACTTTAAGATTAATTTGTTGTGTTTTTCGTGCGTCAAGCAAGCGGCGATGGATCCGGGCGGGCTGGCGGGGTCGTCGGGCGCGGCAGTAGGGAGGGTGGGGGCCGGAGAAGGCGGACACGCAGAGCCGCTGCCGCAGGGGCAACACCAGCAGGACCAGTTACAGGTATGCACCACTACATACATGCAAAACTGCTGAAATTATAATAGTGTTCATATATTTATAACTCTGCCGGCTGTTTGGAATATGAAATCCATATGAAAACGCAGGCCTGCGACACGTTAGAAGGTAAATTTATTTATTTATTTAACATGATATTACACAGCATTGAACAAAAAATTATAAAAATATAGAAACTTATATTACTAATACATTTGCCAATAATGAATATCTACTATGTAACTTAAAATTATTTAACATAATTATTGGTGGGTAGGATACTATAAAAGAAACTACAAACTAATAATGTAAACGGTCGTCGCATCATGTGGGTGTGTGGGGGTGTGTGTGTGTGGGGGTGTGTGTGTGTGGGGGTGTGTGTGTGTGTGAGTGTGTGTGAGAAGCGATGAGTGACGAGTACCTGCCTGAGCACGACAAATGGGAAGAAGTAGAGCCAACAGCAGACAGAGATGTTCTAGTTTCGAAAATTAATTATCAAAAGTCGGTGTACTAGCGCGAACGAAAGAAAATTAGATATGAACATTCTAGTATGATCGTCGATGTGGTACAGTCTCCAATTTTGTGGTATTTCCAATTACATGACAATTTAAATGATCAGTAATCTCCTAGAATTGGAATATCTAATATGTTCGAAGTAAGTAAAACATTGTTGTATGTAAATGACTTAGGCCCACTTGGGTCATCCTGGGTTATATTCATAACTCAGAATTATAGTTGCTTACCTGGGGTAAGATATATCATATAATGTCAATGTCAAACCCAGGTAAACAACTAACTCTGAGTTATTAACATAAACCAGGTTGACGCAAGTGGGCCTAAGTCATTTACATACAACAATGTTTTACTTACTTCGAACATATTAGATATTCCAATTCTAGGAGATTACTGATCATTTAAATTGTCATGTAATTGGAAATATCACAAAATTGGAGACTGTACCACATCGACGATCATACTAGAATGTTCATATCTAATTTTCTTTCGTTCGCGCTAGTACACCGACTTTTGATAATTAATTTTCGAAACTAGAACATCTCTGTCTGCTGTTGGCAACTGTCATTTTGTCATGATACACTAAATTATCAATATACTTACCTACTTATATTAACATTTACTTACAGGATACGATAAAATCAGATATGGATATGCCATCACCAGTAAACTCGCCTATGCCCCCGCCACTGCCAATGCCATCATCTTCGGCATCAAGTTCCTCTTCAGATTTAGATAGACGTATCAAAAGACTCCAAAATACAGCAGATACTACATCAAATAAGATCAGCGCTCATTTTGATGAACAACAACTGGACCGATTTGATTATATGGCCAAGATTTGGGCTGAAACTTTAAGGACTCTTCCTAATAGACAACAAGGGATAATAGCCCAAAAAATTATTAACGACGTATTATATGAAGCTCAGTTTGAAACCCTTACGAGAGGAAGCCACCTTGAGATAGGAAATGGGTCAAACTTATAAACTGTATAGTTGTAAATAACCGAAAAGTATTCTACAAACAATTTTGAGATTCAGTCACCAGTTCTAAGTAGACCGCAATACGAACCAAACTATTTTGAACACACGAGGAAGTGTGATATAAATCAGCCGATTACGCACTTACTTCTTTCGGGGCGATCGACGGAAGATTCATAATCCAATTTGCATACACAAGAATTAAATTAAAATTCAAGATTTCTAGATCTATTTTTGTACCTGCTGCTGTATTTTATTATTAAAATAAATTAAATGATTAAAATCTCTTTTTCTGGTAAAATTAAGCTGTCTGCCTGTTTGGAAATGATGGTCGAGTATTTAAACCCTCGTTAGAGCTGCCCATCGCACAGGAAGCTTTGCAGCTGATTATGACTATGTTACGATCGCCAGCCAGTCGCGACCGTCCTTATCTTATTAATAGTTCCCCTATTCTTATTAATAGTTGTACCTGTAGCGGACGCGATCGTTGCCTACACTAGTGAAGAGAAATGGATGTTTTGATTGAGACAGTGAGGCAAATCGAAATCTCAATCTTTATAATCCCGGGTATCCCCGTCATATCGTAGATTGAGCACCCTTTCGAGCATATAGCTCTGTCCCTATCGCCCACATCCCCATTAATGGGGACAGTGGGACTTGAATAAAATAATAAAACATTGTTCCCGTTATCCCCATTGATGGGGACGATGGGACTTGAAGAAATAAATTAACTAATTAAAGGCTGACTAGCAAGAAAAAAATTAATATTCACAGTAATTATGGTTGGTATGGAATTATAGTAGGGCCGCGCCTTAAGGAAAAATATTTATTTTGACGAGAATTGTAACATCAGTTGTAGCATGTGTATTTATCCTCCTAATAGCGTGCCGAAGTTGAGTCATGGATACTATCATTGCTATCATGTAGAGTTGACACTTCTTGTCATATAATTAGGATCTGACTCATTTTTAAATCGACTTAAAAAGGAGATTATCAATTCGACATGTATGTTTATAATATTATTGGCTGGCTGAAATATATACACATACATCATATCTATTAGGGCTTTCAAACAAATACCTATACAACATTTTATAGGTGTATGTATGTTTGTCCACGCATTTCTCCGAAATTATTAATCGGATTGTGACCATTCTTTCTTATTGGCTTACATTTACTTTAACATAGGGAACGGTGCAAGTTTCATCAAAATCGGTTCAGTAGTTTTCAAGTTATGGACGTGTGAGTGTGACATCCTGGCTTATAGATACGAGCTAAGGGTGAGTTGTCAAAGAGAAAACATCTGAAAACCTCAAATGCTGAGAAAACATCAAATGCTTGTGCATGTAAGAACAGCTAAACTTTACAAAATAAAAAAGTTATTTTATTTAAAAAAAACTGAAGTAGGTACAGTAGTTAGTACCCCAACTGATTGGCTTACCGATGTACCTGTGCAGAAGATACATTTTCAAAGTCAAAGTCAAAGCCATTTATTCAATTTAGGCCCCAGAAGGGCACTTATGAAGGTCAAATTTACTGAAGTTACGCGGGAAACCGCTACTGTTCGGCAGCTGCCGCCATGTTAGCGCGCGCCGTGCGGAGGGACGTCACTTGCGAGTGAGACGGAACTAACAGCTGCAGTGTATTATGAACCTTATAGTAGTGATCTAATGTTGATTGTAAGTTGTAAGCATTCTAATCTTCGGGGTCATATTTTCTTTTCTGTGCGAACGCAGATTCACGACGCCCCTTATCAGTTGGGTAATATTTATCGTAATCAATCGTAACCGTTTTCTTGAGTCTTAGCGAATTGAAGATCGTTCTCACGTCCTAATGACTCACTCTAAAGCTTATTAGATTTTCGTTCTTTGGTTGTATTTCTACGTTTCGCTCTATAGGAGCTAAAGCTACCACAGCCGAAAATATTGGTATGTACCACGAAGGTGCTTGAAGTGAAGTCAAATCAGCCTTGACCGGACGGAATGACAAAATTAGATATTTTCACACATTCTGGCGTAAAATGTATACACCCTAGCAGTCGTTTTAAAATGAAGGAAATATTATTCTGTTTGTATTTAGGTTATCATTTATGAGTCGTGTTCGCCCGCACGCCCCATCGAGTTGTGATTTTATCCTGTTTGGCCACAGCTCCGCTAATGAAATTCATGTATGTAATGTTTTTCATTGGTAGCACACAAATAGTTAATTAATTATATAAAATTTCTTGGTGGTAATTCTCGTTGATTTTTTCTGTGTTCGCTTTTGGGATCTACACACGACAGCAAAATAAATAATCGTAGGTAAGTGTATGTTATTATTTTGGCGAATTGAGGATTCCACAGGTGCAATATGTAACGGGATAAGAAACGATTGATGAAATATTTTAAGCTATTTTCATCTATTACTGTAGGCACTGGGCGGGATCGAACCTACAAGTACGGTAAATCAGGGAGGATCTATTGAGCTATTATTACAACGTTTAGAGAAGAAGCCACTCCTCACACTGTGTTCCGTACAAGTGAGGCCATCCGGCTACACTTGTTGTTGTAGAACGATATGAACGAAACGCGAAAGCGCTGTGAAAATCACGGTGTTTGCGAGAAAAATACTCCTAAAAGCGTTCTGATAGCGCTACGTGTTTCTACTGGCTGCTTAAACGTCTAAATATTCATTCAGCGTATAAGAGAACTTGAGTTGACTCTAAAAAAATAGGACATAACCTTTGCTTATAATAATAGCTTCTCTATACGTAATCCAAGATTGTTGCTTGAAAAATCAAAGCACTTTTAAGGCATAGGTATATTAAGTTGCCATACACAGTTAAATTCTAAACATTAGGTCATACGACATAAGATACTGGTATTATGAATAAATTGTTCAACATAAAAAACAAAATGCATTTGAGGAATTGGTCCGCCATCTTGTATTCTAAAGTCGTGTCGCTACATTCTAACCAAGGTATTTTGTATTTCACTTCCAGTTTCCTCAGTTTGTAAGAAGTTGCAATACAAGATTGCTTACACGTGTAACAGCTGTAAATTACCCGTTGAGATGACGTATCATTGTTCCGTGTGCGAGAACTCCGACTTATGCGGGCCTTGCCAAGAGAAGGAGGGACAACCCCATAATGTGGAGAAACTCGACTCGGACGTCGACATGGGTTCCTCACTGGGCGTCTTGAACCAAGTGAATATTGAAGAAGTAAAAGAACTCTCTAATAATCGCTGCACTCGTTGCATACAATCACTGGATCACGCGAGCCGGTGCCGCGGCCAGAACTGCCGCCTTCCCTCCTGCCAGAAGATGAAGCGAGTGGTCACACATTCTAAGATTTGCAAGCGCAAGAAGAAGGAATGCAATATTTGTGAGCAGATGATCGCGACGTACTACTACCACGCGAAGCACTGCCAGGAGGTTGACTGCTCGATGCCTTTATGCAGCAACCTCAAGCAGAAGATGAAACAACAACAAAACAAAATCCAATAAAAAGGATTGTAACAATTTTTGGTCATAATTGGAATAATTACCGTTACAAAATGCGACTTGTCGAGTAAAATCATGTGATAGTAGCACATGCATTAAAATAAAAGACTATAGGTAATTTATTAAGTAAAGATTATTTGTTAGGGGCGTTTTAAAGGGGAGAACTGTGGATAAAGTCGTTTAATTCTCGATATTATTAAAATAAAAATACATTATTTAAAATTGTATTTATGGTCCTAAGATTTAGTAATTAACTATTCCTCAAAACATATAAGAGACCTATATATTTCGTCGCAAGTAAAAGGAAACTGTTTTGTTTTGGAAACTACTGTAAGTAGGTACTTATACCTACCAATTAGGTAGGTATTCCAAATTCTTCCACATTTAAGACCTAATACTGGCCGGCTCTAGCCCCAGTTACGCCCGTCACGGGCGGATCCAATCTTTGGGACAGGGGGGTTATCACACACTTATATCCAGCTTGGATGGGTTTCAAAATACACAAAACTGTAGCTGTTACCCGCAGATTCACTGAAACGGCCGAGCCCCAGGGGGGGTCTAGACCCCCCATGACCCCTCCCCCCCGGATCCGCCGCAAGGGCGGATCCGGGGGGTATGCCTGTATGCAATCAATACCCTGGCGCCCTCTAGTAAGCGCTAGGTTATATTTCCACAAGTGATCGAAAAGATCCAAAGTCAAAAACTACGCTATTTATAGGAAAATAAAAAACTGCTTTGGAATGTACAAACAAGCTCGAGCAAAAGCAAAAGCTGAAGCAGCAGCAGGTACAGCAGATGTCGGCGATGGACTTCAGCGCGGCGGGCACCTCCGCCAGCCTGTGAGACGGAACTAACAGCTGCAGTGTATTATGAACCTTATAGTAGTGATCTAAGGTTGATTGTAAGTTTTAAACATTATTTCGTTAATCTTCGGGGCCATACTTTCTTTTCTGTGCGAACGAAGATTCACGACGCGCCATATCAGTTGGGTACCTACTACTGTACCATGTTTTGTTGTTAAAAATCTACTTATAGCTTAGGCAGTAGGCAAGGTTGACGTTTTCATTGATTAATTATTATCAAAAAATCTACTTATAAAAATACAAATGTTTTTTTTCTCACAAGTGTGTTGAAAAACGTCGTATGATACACGTGTGCATTATTCATTACACTCTCGGCTTCCTTATAGCGTTCGCCTACGGCTCACGCGCTTTATATCGCCTCGTCTGTAATTATCAACTTTGCACACATGTGTCATAATGTTCGTTACATAATGTGTATTATATGTATAAAGTTTATTTTACTATACAGTGTTTTTAACTTCACTGGGACCGCATAGGTAAATCCAAAACATACAAGCATTTTGTTAAGTTTGGTCAAACATGATCGACGGTTATGTGTGTTCTATTTAACTTTCGTTCACACACACTTTTTCTCTATCATTTTCATTAAGAAATATTCATGATTTGTGTTTGACAAGACTTATACAAAAAAATAAAACACGAAATATGTAAAACACTTTAATTAAATTCATGTGATTGTTAAAATAAACATTTTTATTAGTAACATTTTGCTGTGCTGTAAATCACATGTTCACAGTATATTTTACAATGGTAAAGGAATATTAGAAAAATCGGCTCATTGTCACAAATAATTACAACATAGGAAGTATTAACTCATAAATAGAAAGTAATTGTAATTGGTATCAGAAGACAATCTCATAATTAGACGAAGCGGCAAATTATCTTTTTTAAACCGTTATTCTGAATCAATTGCTAAGATTAATTTAATAATTCATTCAAACTACAGGCCGTTTATTCGTGTGACTTTTTCTGGCAGGGGCACCTCTGTATCTCAATAATTAGAGTAAGTGCTTATTGAAGATCACTGTTCCTCGAATTTGTCGAGATATCAAATAATAAAATGTGTCGGTTCGTGGTTTAAAATGGGCCACCACTCCGCCATTATAACATTTAATCCAATACATTCTGATAGTTGGCAGTAAATTACAGTCTATGCAAAATACAAAGTTGCAGATGACGTTTAAGAATGCCAAAACAAAATCCATCTTATTGCTTTACAATCAGGTTCATCTATTAAATAAATAGTTTCTGTCCACAAAGAATTCTAATCCATGAATGGTGGCCCTGTCACACCGTTCACCGTTTTCCCAATCCTCTGCATTCGACTTTTTTTGAGAGCATATTTTCATTATAAAATTAAGTAAAAACTTCAAGATTTGGTCGCAACATTGAAGATGAAAACTCTTCACACGGACACACATGGACAGTCGATTACAATGAGAATATCCATTAAATGTTACAAAATTATGTATCCTCTTGGATGCAGTAGTGACTATTAATAAAAGCTCAGTATACATTTCAGTGAAAATATGGTAGTATACATAATTATTGCACATAATATGAAAACATAACAATATCAGGATCCATGCTGACCATATTTTTCACACAACGGCTAGTTAACTATTGTAACTATTGCATTGATACATAATTTTGTAACATAAATGGATACATCTCATTGTAAACGACTGGACATCGCTGGCGATATTAAGGACAAGCAAATGATTGGTATATTATAGTCATAGTTTAAAATCATATACGACAATTATTGAAATAAAAGAGGGTAAGCATGCCACATTTGCAGTTTCATATACGCTTCATATTGCTTCAACATATTGCCGTATCATGGCAGTTATAAAAAAAATTGATATAGATATGAATCGGATATAAGCCTTCGAATGTGGCGGAAAAAACCTGGTCAAGAAATCAAAGGCAGGCACTGGCACGAGTAATGGACTATATGGTCTAAATTCCACCGTTAGGGGTGCCTCCAGCCTCCTTGGAGTGAGCAGTCGTAATAAATCTAGTTTTTAATGAAGAGTTTATCGCCTGCTCATCCCTACAACGTTCCGAACTGTGAGCAAAAGTGACAATTCATAAGGCCTTCGAATGTCGGTTAACAAGCTTACAGCCCGCCTGATGGTAAGCGGTTCCCGTAGCCGTATGGACGCTTGCAACACAAGAAGCATCGCTCACGCGTTATCGACCTTTCCCCCCTCCCCTATGAGCCTATTATTAGCCTATATTCTGTTTATCCGATGTCACTGGATTATGAACCATATTTTAATACACTCAAGAGTGTACTTCTATAATTTGACAAGTACTCGTTAATGTTGCCATACTTTGTATAATATTATATGACTCGAGCTGTTCTGGCAATCCATTATTAAAGGCTCATTAAAATATTATTAAGCTTGTTCAATTAAATATGTTATAACATGAATTTAAAATAATAAAAAAACTTACGCACATTGATTTTGTGGGACAATGATACAATAGTATCAGCACACGCTTCAGTCTTGTAGGGTCAGCAGATATTACTTGATATTTTTTATGAATTTTGTCAAAGTTGAAGATTTTACAGTACATACTTGGGTTACAAGATATTTTGTCTGAATTCACTGACTAATTTGCTGGCTGTCCTATAATTACTGATTGTTATATAGCTGACCGTACTTTGCGTGGCTTCCCAAAATGTTCATACGAAACATAAAAATTAAAGCTCACAAATATAAAACATAATACCAAAATTTTGAGACGTAAATCGAACCTTACTACCATAATCCCAAAACGAACTAAAATTAACTCACAACATTATATATCATTGTCCCATATATTACCAAAAAAAATCCGGGAATAACATAACCTATTTTCCAATATAAATATTAAATACACCACAATTCTTATTACAAAAAACTACACAATATAAAAGAAACAATGAACAAGTGCGAAACAACAAATTTATACAATATTGATTATTTAGGCAAAGTGTGATCTTATTTGTACTTTTAGTAGGTAAAGTTTAAAATAGCTTGTTAGTTTGCAACGTGACAATAAACAACTGAAAAAAATACCTAAAATACCATATCGCTTAAAAATGGGACCAAAAACATTAAATAAGCATATATCGCGGAACATAATAACAAGTTTGTCTA
Organism: Polyploca ridens; assembly: GCA_951394255.1. NCBI lineage: Eukaryota > Metazoa > Arthropoda > Insecta > Lepidoptera > Drepanidae > Polyploca > Polyploca ridens. The sequence goes on from OX596249.1 coordinate 3,786,134, forward strand.
GGACTTGAGTAACACTTATTTATTATGCACATTTCCTTATTTTTTGGATTTTTTTTCACTTGCAACACGTAATTTATAATAAACACTAGTGTTTAACGACGTCACCTAAAAACGATGATCGATGGTTCGGTTTACCTATTCATTATATGACGTCAGAAACTATAAATCACTTCCAATTTAAAATTCATTATAAAAATCGAGGTTAGGTCAACAATTAATCGATTTCTCAAAAAAAAATTATTAAACACCAAATAAATAAAATACCAGAGCGTAAAGAATTGAATTTAGTAAGCGCTTACTCGAGATTGCGTTTACAAAAATATTGTATAGATAGATTAGTTGCATAAGTATTCCGCTAGAGGCGCTGTGCCAAGTTCTATAAATAAAAGAAAACCCGACAGTCAGTGTTTACTAACTTCAATTCATTTCACTAGGCAGTGGCGGATCCAGTTTCGGTTTAGGGGGCGTACTGAGGATAGCCTTTATCAAGATTTATCAGAAGTGTACCCAAATTAGTGTTGCATAGCAATAGTGAAACTATCAATAGACTATCGATACTATCGTGACCTCGGAAAATAGTAACAATATCGATAAGCGCTATCGATTGTATCGATACTATCGATAGTATCAATTGTATTTAACAAATACTATCGATAGTATCAATTGTATTTAACTAATACTATCGACAGTATGGATACTATCGATAGTATTGTACTATCGATACTATCTCTAGTATTGAGATTCAATAGTATCGATTATATCTGTAGTATTGCCTTGGATCAATAGTACTGGTCGGTCTGCGATATCGATAAATTCGATAGCACTATCGATATTGTAACTAGTTTTCGAGGTCAACTATCGATAGTCAAACTATCGATAGTTTGACAACACTAACCCAAATGCTTTTGGAGGCGTTCAGCCTGCTTACTCTGGATCAGCTACTGTCATTAGGGTACCAATATCGACATATAGATACACCCATCGATTTTAAGGTGACAATTATTAAGTACCGAAGTCAGGTGGGGTTAAGCCAGGTGCGTCATATTTATAAAATTCACCGATATATATAAAACTATATGACCACATTCTTACATCGCGATGTTTTAAATAAATGCTATGGTTATATAAAATGTTTTGTGACGAAACGTAATAAATGACATAGTTTTTTGAGATCTTTGCTATCCCAATGAATAATTAATTTTGACCGCTCTTTACTTAGCACAAACCATAAACTTCAATATAAAAAGTATGTAGTCTGTTGCGTTAGAAATGTCCAAAAAGGTAAACAATATTTATGTTTTAATGCAATTTATCATATAAAATAATTGTATTATCTGTTTTACATATTAATTAACAAATTAAACCCAGTTGAACACAATTTTTTTTAAACAGATATTTTTAAAACATGACAATAAAGAGTTTTTATGAACCTTTTTGAAAATTTCTAAAGAAACAGGCTTTATTTGGACTGACTATCTAAAGGTAAACGAAACAAAGCCGTCATATAAAAAAAATATATACTTTTAGGCATATCTCTGTAAAAAATCATTTCCTAGATAGAGATTAAGTAAAGCTGATCTATTTTCATTATCCGTTGGCACAAAATTAATTTTGTAGTTCAAAGAACACTAGGAATGTGCAGTAATTTATTATCTTTCATTCTCCATGATAAACTAATATGCCATCACTCAGTCTTTCAATTCATCAAACTGTAAATATACATATAGATCAAAAACTCTGCAATAAGCAACAGTACAAAGTGAAAATGATACAATAGATTTCATATATACAATAAAATCTCACCGACAACTCACTCTTCAAGGCTTATTTATTAATTAGGTTTTCTGCCACTAAAGAATCATAAATATCGAATGTGCGTGTATTTAACAGGCAAGTTTCAACTGTATTTTCATGCAATGAAAACTCAATTTCAATAATCAGTTTATTGTAATCTGTAATTGAATATTTAGAATAGCTTTTTAAATGAAACTTTAGTGACGCTTTTAACAAGACTCATATTGTTTGACTGCACACTTGCTTACGTGTACGCGATTTTGACCCATACCTCCCTAAATTTAAAGGCAAAAATGATGTAAACGTACAAAGTTAACTACCGGTTTTATAAATCGTTGCAGTATAAAAATAATTTGTATTTAAATTGATTCAGTTCACGGCCGCCATACTAATATGTAATTGAAGGTTGTTTGAAGCAGATTGGTTTAGCGATGAGTTGTTGAAATTGTAATAACAGTTCACTTAACATTGCATTTTATGCTTTAATGCATTCAGATAAGGTCTTATTTGAAACATTGCATAGTGTAACAATAAATATTCATATACCAAATAGCGATTAGGTTCTCCTTATATCAGACAACCCATCTAAGAATGGCAGGATTTGTTCTAAAAATATTATTTACTACTAAGGCATTTAAAAAATTCTGAAATTCTATATAAATATTAGGTATACGATGACGTGACCAACACCATATTTTTTAATGTTATATTTTTAACCATTAAGGAGCACTTTGTTTAAGGTGGTTTGAATAGGGCTATTGCTTTAAAAACATCTGACTCGAGTAGGTATATAATTACGATGAGAATTTTTTTTCGTTTTTTTTCCAGCCCTTGGCCCCTTTGATTTGCGTACCAGAGGGCCTACTACGAAAAACGATACTCGATATCAGATATTAACCAATAGAATTGCAGCAAAACTGGCGAGTCGTAAATTTCATGCAATTCTATTGGCTAATTGATTGACAACGATGACCGGACTATCGTGTATCCTTTTTTCGTAGTACGCCCTCAGCTTTGCACAGCATGTGCAAAAATCAAAGGGGCTTCGCTTTGTGACCAAAAATTTCCTCTTGAGGTTTTGACAAAATCTCCCAAGTTTACAAAATTATTCCCCCACCGTGCCATAGATCCTTAAATTAATGAATTTACATGTCAAACAATATGAATTCTTGTTACGTTGTACAACCTTATTGTTCTTTCTTGTCTTCCGTGGGTGTGTTTGTTGAGTTGTCCGTCTCTTCTGTTTCCTCGTCTGAATAATTCACTGGTTCCTCACCGGGCTTCAATAATCTCCCCACGAGGTCGTACTTCTCTGTAAAATGTAATACAACTTGTTCGTTAATTTGGCAGTGCTGTTGTTCACCTTGAGATATTTGCATGATATAATTAGCTACCCAATTTGGTAAGGTGCACTGTGGGCGCTAAAATTATTTTCGTTTTGAAGTTGAGACGTTTATAAATATGAACAGAAATGTAGTCCTTATTTCTTTACAATAACGTTCCTCCATATAACTATATAAATTACTATAGATTTAATAGATAAACCTTATTGTGACGCAATTAGGTTAATGTTGCTTTGACATAGTTAAACGTCAAAATTACTTAGATTTGTCACACTGTAATTTGAGTATAATCCTATGATAAATGGTAATGTTGCTGGTGGTGGTGGATACAAAGCCTAGGTAGGGAACTGGTCACCAGAAAGGTGCTCGGTGAAGGCAAGTATTTAATCTATACTATAATAATAATATTATAAAGAGGAAAGATTTAAATATTATAAAGAGGAAAGATTTGTTTGTTTGCATTGAATAGGCTCCGAAACTACTGAACCGATTTGTAAAATTCTTACGCTGTTGGAAAGCTACACTAACCCCGGGTGACATACGCTACTTTTTATCACGGGAACGCGGGTGAAACCGCGCGAGACAGCTAGTAATATTATAAAGAGGAAAGATTTGTTTGTTTGCATTGAATAGGCTCCGAAACTACTGAACCGATTTGTAAAATTCTTTCACTGTTGGAAAGCTACACTAACCCCGGGTGACATACGCTACTTTTTATCACGGGAACGCGGGTGAAACCGCGCGAGACAGCTAGTAATATTATAAAGAGGAAAGATTTGTTTGTTTGCATTGAATAGGCTCCGAAACTACTGAACCGATTTGTAAAATTCTTTCACTGTTGGGAAGCTACACTAACCCCGGGTGACATAGGCTACTTTTTATCACGGGAACGCGGGTGAAACCGCGCGAGACAGCTAGTAACTATTATTCCGAATTTGCCTTAATTTGAAGGTCTATAAACAATAAACGCTGTGTTTGTCAATCACAGGCAATATACTGATTAACAATTAAATTGTTGAAAGAAAACATTGTGACGAAACATACAGAGAGGACATTTAAATGACAGACAGTGTACAAACAATGGATTCTTCAGTCTAATATAATATCGATAAAATATATTGATATGAACTTGAAACTGCATTTATTTGGTTGGCTATAATTTGAATAATGTTTGCCGCTTAGTAAGCCAATAACATCGTGTTAGTACGTTCGCGTTCGTGCGTGCGATGCCCCGCTGTTGTTACTAGGTCATGAATGTTTATAAGAGTAAAAAATATATGCACAATATGGCTTCAGTTATATGCAGAATTATGAGTTATAAGTCAACCGTTACTTTGGGTAACTATGCTATTAAATGTAGGTAGTAGGTACCCAGTTTGGATGTATATTTCAACCGTCTAGAAACATCGAGTTTCTACTTATATATTTTAAATTAATATTAAACATAATTTATAACAATACAGTAGAGTTCCTACATCGTTAGTTTATACTTTAAAGTATAAAAGTGTTTTTTTATTGGTGACCTATATTAACCTCACAGTATAAAGTTATTTACAAATTCATAATATATGCCGTACGCCACTGCTGTTGTGTAGGACAAAGAGAATAAGCCCCTTTGCACATTATAAGAAAAATGTCGTGTCTTATCAGACATGTCTTATAAGTCATTCAGTCGCTCTGGTGGTTATATGAGACCGTGCTTATACAAGAAATGTCTGATCAGACACGCCCATATATATTATGTCTTGTGTCTGATAAGACACAAGGAATTTTCTTATAATGTGCAAAGGCGCTTAAGGCCCACTTTACAAATGTTCACTGCCAATAACCGTACTTCCGAAAGTAGACTTTGAATTTCTCATACGTCCACATAACGGGCGTGTTCCTTAACAAACTAACCGTACAAGTCGTACTATTGCCAAGGCCAAGTGGGGGTGCGTTCCAACCATAACAAGACACCCTATATGCTATGACGTACGAGGTACAATAGTGGTTATTTAAGACGGGGCATCAAAATTTATCATCATTTTTGACTTAATATTCTAAGTCCATCACAAGTCTGATCAAAAAGGAAATTATAATTTAAGTTATTTCAGACCTTTATCTAGGGCCCCAAAAAGCCAAAAACATGATTCGAAGACTTTCATTCGATCATTTATTCGTTTTAAAAATGGTATTTTTTTAGCTTTAATATCATTTTCTACGTAAACGGCTTCAGGTTTCTGTCTTAAATTTGTCTTACAGCAAGAAAACATAGTTTACTAGGGCATGGCAAACCAAAATTTTCCTAGATATTATATAACTCATTTTATAAACGAAATTAGTTTTTAAACTTTTAGTCAGTTACTTTTGGACCATTCTACGTTCAAACGTCACACGCGATATTCAACTTTGTATTCGTCCTCCCTCGAGTTATAATAGCAATGAATAGGCAGCGGTTCTTCAGTACCGCGCAGTGCGCTCAGGAGAAAGGATGTATTCGTTTTTTTGTTTTTTTTTTTTTTTATTTATTTCAATTTCGACGAGTTGTTTGACATGACAATGTTTGTAAACAAATGACACTCTGTCCACCAGTTCAATTACTTTTTGACTTAAAAAATGATAGAGAAAAATGAATCTTAATCCTGTATAGTAAGATTCTTTTGTAACATCATACCTTTGATTTTAACAGATAAACCTTATCACAAAGCATTAAAATTGAAACTCGTGGGTATTCTTAAACGTCAAAAACTGATGACCCTGGTTGGCAGAGTTTATGTTTAGTTTCATTTTAGAATACAAAAGGAACAGATCCAGTGGAGTCGCTAACGAAACATAGAATTATAGTTAAACTAGCAGCGAATCCCGGCGTTGCTCGGGTTAAAATACATCGCATATTTAGTAGTATAAAAAATATATAAGGATACATTTTTAACAGATATTATAGATTTCTATTTTCGATTTCGATTTGGTTCTTTTAGTTAGATTAATAATAATACTCATATACATTTTGGAACTTTCCAGATCAATCCAAAAAAATTTAGAACTTTCTCTAACATTTTAAATTGCACTCATTTTAGAACTTTCTCGAACATTCTAAATCGATCATAATAAATTTCACTGATTTTGGAACTTCCTAGATCATTCTAGAAATATCTAGAACTTTCTCGAACATTCTAAATCGATCATAATCAATTGCACTCATTTTGGAATTTTCCCGATCTTTCGGAAAATTTCTAGAACTTTCTCGATCATAATAAATTGCACTCATTTTGGAACATTCCAGATTATTTGGGAAATTTCTAGAACGTTCTCGAACATTCTAACTCGATTCGATAAAACTGTTTTGGACATTTTGGAACTTTCTAGATGAAGCCAGAATTTTTTAGAACTTTCTCAAAACATGCTATATCGATTATAATAGTTTTGCATTCACTCTAGAATTTTCTAGATCATTCCAGATATTTGTTGAACTTTCTAGTACATTCCAGATCGATTATAACCGTTTTACACATTTTGGAACTTTCCATTCCAGAAATTTTGAGATCTTTTCAGAAGTCCTCATGCGTTAGAAAAGGACAGCAATATATGTTTTAACATTTTCGCCACCCACAACCACCCCTCACTTCCCTCCAATATGGCGAGGAGAGCGATGGCTGCCACATGCGTCATACTTGTGAACAGGTGCTGCTTGTGGGGGCTGGTCTGCCTAAGTTTGCCACTTATTTATTTACTTATTAAATATAGATTCAGTCTACTTTGCCGCCGCACTGGGGCACGCAATTGTTGTCAGTGCGATTAGAATGTAAATATTATGTAATTAATCTAAGCTTGTTTTGAAAAGACTAATTGCTGAGTTTATTGCCGGCTCTTCTCAGCAAATGCAACCTTCCGAACGGGTATTAGAGTATTACAGTCAGACTTTTCATAAGTGCCTGCGAAGGTCTATTTGAATAAATGATTTTGAATTTTGAATTTTGTGATGCGTATGAATATTTCACTCAAGTAAAATGGTTAAAAATATTGTATTGCACTTACGTCTGAAGCCACTTGGAGTATGCATTGCAGGTTTAGAACCCCAGATACAAGGACCTTGTTTCAAGAATCGAAAATATCTAACAGATATTTCTTGAATACCTCTGCTACCTCTTTAAACATAAATATGACTCGTCTATGTACCTTGATCTTGATAAGAAACATCACCTGTTACATCTGCACCAGCGCTGCGAAATTGCCGACCTTACTTACCTGTTGAAGATAGTATCTGGAAGTGTCGACTGTCCAGAATTACTATCTAACATATCGTTATATATCCTCTACGCCTAATTGGCGGTATAATAGTCATTCTGCCTGTAACATGTAGAGGCATGCTCTACATGTTACAGGCAGAATGCCTTCTGCGAGCTGGCGACAGGTATAATAGGCCTTGCACATGAGCATGACATTGATTTGTTTGATTCGAGCATTGTTTCAGTAAGGCGCAAACTCAGTCAAATCTTTTTCTTAGGTAAGCTGTTAAGAATAATATCTTCTGTGAATTATTCCTATTTTGTGTTACATTTCTAAATGTTGTCTTTATTTTTTAGTAGGTTATCTTTATTTTTAATCCATTTATCTTTATTAATTTGTTAATCCAAAGCTGTGGGTTTTTGACACTGAAACATTTTAACCAAATTACTCAGTACGAAAAATCCCTGATTCAGTATTAACCACCCATGGGTTACAGTGGATAACGTCACCATCTTTTTTAAATGTATATATTGTATTACTGAACTTCCCAAGTCCTATCTTTGTCTTTGATTTTCTAACACAGATGTTAAACGTATATTTTAAGAATAAAACTAACCTTTTTGAAACTAGCGCGATGATATCAGTTTAAAAAAAATATCCACACTGACCCTCTCTCCCCTATAGTTTTATTATTTTTACTCTTTTTAGTAGAGTTTTTGTAGTAAATGAATATTAAAAAGCGGCTCTTGAGGCTACTTCTTCGGGGATAATGAGCGTGACGATGGAAAAATATTTATTTTAAAAACTACTCCATTCTTTTTGTGTTATTTTCTTACTCGCGCGTCATCAATCGCGCAAATTTCTATCGGACACTAGGTCGTGCTATCGCGATACACACAGCAGCGCATCTTATACATGAGGGGTGGCGGGGTGTGTAGGCGGAGCGAACGTGGGAATTTATTTTTCAGGGTATGGTCTTAACCTTACGTACGTCATAGTATAGGTAGCTCGAAGTACAAACACTGAATATTGCATAACAGTTCTTCGATCTTTGCTTATATACAATTTATAGGCTGACGCTATTAGCCGTTCCTAAATCTGGCGATCGCGCCAAACACGTCATCATCTAATATTGATTAGTGACCTTAAAGCAGTGGCGTATATTCTCGTTATATTAACGACAGGCGTGATTTATAGCCACATATTTTGACTACGGGGTGTAGAGTTTGTGAAGTTAGGGCTTGTAGAGTAAGTGCATGTAGAGTTATAAGCTTGGCTCTACATGAGATTTGATAACTTTTTGACAGTACGAGCTATATGTCTTGGCGGCAACATTTTACATAATAATGTTTTTGGTGGGATTTCACTTCTTTTTGTAAGTTGCTTATGTTTTTCTTTTTTGTTTGAAATTTCCAAGTTTTATAATTTTTTTGTTGTTTGTGTACTAATACAAGCTTACATACCAAATTTCGGCTTTCTAGGACTTCAGGAAGTACCCTATGAGTTTTGATGATCATCAGTGAGTCAGTGACGAAATCGGGGTTTTTTAGATATCAATAAAATCTAAAGTATAAGAGCTATGTTATTGAAACTTAATATGTTTAATAAGTTTACTATTGACATCATGTTCTGAGAATTTTGTTTATCTGGTATAATCCAAACCCAAGTTATGAGGGTTCAAAAAAACGACGAAGCGCTTCGAGAAAAGGTAGGTAGTGCCCTTTCGCTTCGCTTGGCTGTCTTGGCGGGGGGCACTTCCGTGCCCCCAGATGATAGAAATGCATATAATAACTCGGGAAATTATTTTTAGGTACTGTGGAAACGAAATAGGCTGCGCGCACATTATGAGCGTAGCAGCATTTTTCTCTTACAATGAAATTAGACATCCCCGTTGACTCGCACACTACCCTTAAAGAGTTTTAAGTTTTCAACGACTATATTCAAGTTGCAAACTAAAGTGGAAACGCGGTAAGTTGGGCCGGTACTTACTTCCCAGACAAACTTGGGAGGATCTAACGTTTACTCGGAATCTGTCTGCGTGAGTCTTTACAGTAAAAGTCGGGAGTCAAGAAATTAAACTAGTGGCTCTGTCAGCTGTAGACCTCGCGAATCTCGATAATGCTATGATATTCTTTCGTCATTCAGATTTCAGTCCAAAAACCATCTCGGCAAAAAACCCATATAATTACCGAACCTACTCACAAGATTTCACGAGAATCGGTTGAGAAAAGCGGCCTGTAGAGGAGAACTGCTGGACATCCGTACAGACATACGTAAGCATTTTTGTCCAAACTAAAACGGAGACGCTTCGCTCGCTCGGTCAATTATTTAATTAATTCGTAGACCATTATTTCCAAGGGCTTCTCCAACAAAGCATAAAAAATACTAATAATGTTTTTAGAACAATGGAAGAGGCCATCGGACTAAAAAATAATGAATACGACCTTTTTTTACGCACTATGTAAAACTTAACTTAGTGCGTAAGTATACTACAGAACCAGTATGTTAAGTGTAATCGGATCTCTGCAGGTCGTGATTTCATCTTTCGACCTTGGCAAGTTATCTGAGTAACAGACGTCTGCCTCGCGGTCCGTTATGTATTTAATGCAATCAATTTCATTCATGATCATGCGTGATAGTCAGACACCAGATGATATGTAGGTTGCATCACTGAACAAAGTCTCATGACATGATTGTTAGTAAAAAACTAATAATAATTTCAGACAATTTCTCAGCGACATATACTGAAACACCACGAAATTTTACAGTTAACACTGAATGGGATAGGAGTTTCGGCGCTACCAAATCATGAGAACTATTATAATTATAATCTTCATTAGACCACATTACATATAATAGGTAATTAATTTGAATTCTCTGACACTTAATTATAATACTACTAATTATAAATATTTTTTTAATCCATAAATTAATAACTTCAATAAAACATTTTTTTTTAACTTAATCAAAGAACGTTCACGTATTCCTTTTTAATATTTTCATACGTGACATAAACGATTTTAAATTTGAATTTGAGGATCCCAGTGGGACAGGAATACCTAATATACAGGGTGTAACGGAAACTGTATATACATTACAGTAATCCACTTTTTTGGTACGAGGTGCACAGATCGCGGAAGATAAAAATTTATATTAATATTAGTAAGGGACGCAAAATGACAATGACCCTCATTGACCGGTGACATGTTGGTTATGATTTTAATTCAAAAAACTTGAATTAAAAAATTTGGTTTGAATTTTTTAGTTATGTATTTTGAGCTGAAAATTTTTATAGAGAGTCTGTACCTGATGTAGTCTTCACCCCCTTCGGATGTATATACCCTTTCCGTTACACCTTATATAACCATATAGGTAGACAATGCTAAAGGTACATTCACGTCAGGCAATCAGGATAATCCATGTCACGTGACGAAATGCGATTAGCTTATCTCGTAAATGGGTGTGAGGAATGATAAACGTGTAATCTTTAGGGTAGTGATAAATATAGGTAAGTATAGTTATTATTATTTGAGAAAAGATATAAGAACTTTTTCGTATTGCACATGATTTCTGCAGCATATTATAAGTTATTTATTTAAGCATATTTACGTATGATAAATGTTCTTAATGAGCGCTGTGTTCAAGGTCACGTTTGGGTGACCTATGCAATGTGGTGAGAATATGCAGATATTTTTACAAATATATATTATTAGCTGTCCCTCACAGTTTCACCTGCATTTCCAGGATTTAAAGTAGCCAATGTCTCTCAATACCATAGGCCAGTGTTTTTCAATCTTATTGATTTCGCGACCCCCTTACAGGTTGAAAAATTCTGGCGACCCCCTTGTCAGACAGACAGAATTTATAAATTAAAAGACTACGATAATGATTTTCTTTATTTTGATACCCTTACTTATTAGTTTGCAAGAAGCCGCGAGAGGTTTGCAACTAAATAAAAGGTAAGTTGGACGCCCGCTTGCGCGAAGTCTAGGTGCTTTTTTCCTTCTGCCGGCGACCCCCCGACTAAGGTTTCGTGACCCCCCTAGGAGACCCCTAGGGGGTCACCCACAGATTGAAAAACACTGCCATAAGCTATCTGCATGCCCCATTTTCATCATGGGCGGCTTGAAAGCGTAACAAACAAACAAACTCACTTTTATAATATGTATTAGTTAGGATTACAGCACATGTTAGGAAGATAAGATAACATGAATTAAAATAGATAAATTGACATGATCTGCTGATTGAAAACAAATATTCATGTTGGTAATATTTCATTGCAGAATTTTGTATGCATTTATTACACTTGGAACAAAATGCCATTTTATTTATTGACTAGGTTGATAAACTAATTAAAACCATACATCAGGACACTGGGGGGGCAATACCTGTATTTAGAATAAACTGCTATAATGTTATAGTATTTATGTTTAATCATGAACATCTATAACTATATAACTTTTAAAATCGAATCAAAAGGCATAATAGCAAACGTTACCAATTTTTTTATCCCTGACTTAAGAAACTTTTAATCCCCAATATTTCTTCTGATTTAAACTTGCAGCTCTAACAGCTTGCATCCCAATTCTTGTCATACAGATGCAAGGCCCTGATTCGGTTGTTCACAACTAAACTAGTTTTAATGTCACTGTCTCTTTCTAACAAAGAACATAAGAAAAGGATGTAAGAAATTTAGTCCTGTCAAATTAGTCCAATGCTTGTTTTCAATATAAATTTAGTCGCCATCTATCGCGGTCACGCAAAAATACACGCGACGGCAAAGATTAATTTGACAACTTAAAATATTTTCTATCCTTTTTCAATCATGTTCGTAAGAAAGAGATGAGATGTGACTAAAATCAGTTTAGTGCGATTTACAACAGAATCGGCACCATTGTGTGTTAATGTGATGCTAATTTAAGATTTAAATAGACATGTTACTTGATTTAAGGTTTGTTTCTAAGGTATTAAATATACAATGTGGTAATGAATATAAATTATTACTTAGTATTATACTGAATACCAGTTTTTGAAGTGGTATTTTTTTTAATGGATGTGTGTCCATTTTTATCCAGTTTGGTTTCAATTTGCATTTACTGTAGGCATATTAAAAAAAGCAAAATGACATTGAAAGTAAGGTCATTAAGTTTACAGTAGGTAAAAAAATATACCGGGTGGAGACTCCTTGATGGCATATTTTCGAAACCTATGTTGGGTCATAATATCAATACAAGACAAAAAGAGAAATTAGTTGTTCCGTATTTTAGACTAGCTAAAGTTCGTAAGTCATTTCTTGGCAATAGTGTGCGCTGTTATAACAAAATACCACTTGCGGTGACCAAGATGACTGATTTTAAATTTAAATCACATATAAAAAAAGTTCTGAAAGAAAGAGCTTATTATAAAGTAGCCGATTATATTGAAGATAAAGATGTCTGGAAGTAGGTAGCTGCACTCTGCACAAGTGCACCTTGCTCATACTTATACAAAAGCCAGTAGGTCAATAATTGTGTGTTTTGTATTTTTAAAGTTATTATTTTTTATTTATTTTCTTGTTCTTTTTTCGTCTGTATCTATGCTTAGGTATATCTTTTTTATTTTTAATTATTTGGAAAAAAAAAGCCAACCATAGTCAGATTGTCCAAAAAATATATAAAAAATGTAACCTTGCTGAGTTTCTTGCCAGATTCTTCTCAGTTGAACTTCAGTAAATTTGACCTTCATAAGTGCCCTTCTGGGGCCTAAATTGAATAAATGGCTTTGACTTTGACTTTGACTTTGTTAGACATTCTGAATAACTTTTACCATGGGAACAACACTGAATTACAAAAATACTTTTCATACTAAAGAAAGAAAAACCTTGGTCGTTAATGAATGAAAAAAAAATTTGATTAGGTTTAAATTTTTGTGTCATAGTAAAAGTTAGTCAGAATGACTTTCCCAACATAGGTTTCAAAAATATATCATCTCGAAATGTTGACCCAGTATGTATTATTTTAAATTGAAAACTTTGTCACTATAAAATATCAACTGTAATAAATCAGATAAGATCTCTTTTTGATTGGGTTTAATTTACCTCTGAATTGTGCCTCCCACTCTTTCACAGATTCCATCTCCATTGAGTTGAGGTCGCTCAGATCATCATATTCTTTATCGGATGATGTAACAGAGAATGTGGCTAGCCCTCTCGAGGCGTCTTTCCCTCCAAACGCTGCATATGGACCACCTAGAAAAAACAGAATTACTGGAAGGGTTAAAACAATGTATGGTGGAAATTAATATGTACTATTTAATATTTTTAACATTAGTTTTCATGTAATAGAAATAATTAATGTAAATACATATGTATGTTCATGGTAAATATTTATAGTAAATATTCTTATTGAAAATTTAGTTTCAGCTGCAATTGTTGATAGGTGCTCTGGTTTCAGATTTTTTCTTGTGTTTTCTATTTATTTTATAAACAATGGTACATACATAACCCTAATACATACTGCATGCATTGAATGTTTAATTAGTGAGTCACTCTAGTGTCAACTCTATTTATAAACAGCGACGCAACTAAAATGCACTCACCGGGCCCATAGAAGCGGCGCCCTCGGGTTGCGTCGAATATCCACCCGTTCACAGCTACCAGCACCCTGCCGTCCGCTTGAGTACCGTCATATTGACGAAGCTCGGCCACTGTCATGTCCTTTCGAATCTTCGGTAGCTCCACTGTCGGTGCCTCAACAGGTACTCTTGTGAACTTACGGAATATTTTGAATATCAACACAAAAATAATCACAGTCAATAGCAAGTTTACCGGACTAAAAACGATCTCATTTATGATATTAGAAAACATCCCAGGACTCTCAGTTTCAGAAGGTTTTGTATCGGGTGTAGAAGCCATCTAAGCGGATTAAATAAATGTACGTCTCAACTGAAACACGGGGTGGATTTTGTAGTGTTGTTTAGTATAAATTTTAGAAAACTATCGCCATTCGCAAATGTAAAAACTAAATAAAGTCACTGACGTCAGCGTTCTGGCCGGTGCCCAGTGCTTCCAGCAAATCGCGAAGTAAAATTACAGTGCTGTCAGCTGAAAAATACAGTAGTTTTCTAATTTTAATACAAGTTTGATTTTTATTTTATTGACTTTTTTTATTCTCAAGTAATGTTATCTCCATATTTTTTTGTGGTCATCGACATTTGTTTTGTAGGCCATTGAGCTATTATTACTACGTATAGAGAAGCTGTTTCGGTTTCATTAATCTAGCATTTTCAAGCAAGCAGGTGATTAACCCACTATGCCGCTTCAGAGCCTACGAACATGCTCGGTTTTGTTCGGATCTCCTCCCTTAGTGACGTGTTCTGTTTTAAAGCGCAGAATGTTCGCCTTTGCCGTGCCTCCTGTAGTCCGACCCTGAAGTAGTAGTGACGCGGCTGCGCGGTCACAGCAGTTTCCAGGATGGACGACGAGTACGTGGAGGATTCTAACTGGTCGGGGCTCTGCTCTTAGTACGGTGTTCTACTACAAACACAGCAGATGGTTTTCATTGGCTTTTCACTTGGGCAATGCTGACCTCACTATACCGTCGGCGATTCCCACCAATACTGTACCCCGACTTCCCACCCCGAGAGACCGATCGGGATGGAAAGTTTCTGTGGACGCCCTCTGCCCCATCTAGGGGACACAGGATCATAAGTCAAGCAAGTCATAGAGAAGCTATCATAAGCAAAGGTTATGTCCCATGTTTTAGAGTCAACTGTAGTGTCAGCTGAAGTTCTCTTTAGCGCTGAAACAATAACTAGTCATCTAAGCAGACAGTAGGAACACGTAGCGCTATCGGAAAGCTTATAGGAGTATTTTTCTCGCAAACACCATGATTTTCACGGCGCTTACGCGTTTTGTTCATCGTTCTACAACAGTAAGTGGGGCCGGATGGCCTCACTAGAACGGAACATAGTGTGAGGAGTGGCCTCTTCTCTGTACGTAGTAATAATAGCTCAATAGATCCTCCCTGATTGACCGTACTGGTATGTTCGATCCCGCCCAGTGCCTACAGTAATAGATGAAAATGGCTTGTAAATGTGTGGCGTCTTCTTCTATACGTAGTAATAATAGCTCAATGTTGTAGGATTAAAATTTACACATTAATTTTTGTTTCGACGAATGGCATTTTTGCAGGAGATGGCATGCCACAGCAGCATGAATACTCTTTCTTACAATTTCCTTTTCGATATACTAACAAATCAATGAAAAATATGGTTTATGTTCACTGTCCATAAAAATATAGTACTAATTTATACCTTACAAAAAAAAAACATGTATTGTTTTGTTCCTTTAGAAGACAGACTATCAGTTTTTGTTAGTTTATACTTCCACTCAATGTGCCCCTACTTATTCATCCGGGATTTCCCTCCCAGCAAGTAATGTAAGTTCGTTTTGCTACGTTTCGTTTTACTTATTGTTGTTGAATACAATGCTATAAAATTTATTTCAGTAGATAGGGATCACTGTATTTTTTAATTTGAGTAAACAGTGAAATTTCAAAATTACAGTAAATCTAATCTAATAATATATATAAAATGCTTTTGTGGGTACGTAAATACGCAGTTTTCTCCATCACCACCAACCCCAATCAACTTCCCGTTGGGGTGGTAAATACCCCTTGGTCTCCAGGTGGTAGTAAGGGAGTTTGGTCGCGGTGGGTGGAAGGGGGTGGTTGTGGGTGGCGAAAATGTTAAAACATATATTGCTGTCCTTTTCTAACGCATGAGGACTTCTGAAAAGATCTCAAAATTTCTGGAATGGAAAGTTACAAAATGTGTAAAACGGTTATAATCGATCTGGAATGTACTAGAAAGTTCAACAAATATCTGGAATGATCTAGAAAATTCTAGAATGAATGCAAACTATTATAATCGATATAGAATGTTTGAGAAAGTTCTACAAATTTCTGGCTTCATCTAGAAAGTTCCAAAATGTCCCAAAACTGTTATTATCGAGTTAGAATGTTCGAGAACGTTCTAGAAATTTTCCGAATTATCTGAGAAGTTCATAAATGAGTGCAATTTATTATGATCGAGAATTTTTGGATTGGCCTGGAAAGTTCCAAAATGTGTACGAGTGTTATTATCTTATAATATATAAAATGATAAACTGATTGTTGATATATCAGCCCACAGCCCAAACCGCTGGACCTAGAGATTTGAAATTTTGCACAAAGATACCCTATATAGTGGAGGCATCCACTAAGGAAGGATTTTTGGAAATTCCACCCCTAAGAGGGTAAAATAGGGGATGACAGTTTGTATGCAAGTCCGTCAGTTTTGAAGTTAGGATCTTCAAATTTCGTGTTTAGGCTGACGATTGAAAATTAATGTGTAGTTATCTCAGCGTTTGTGATAATTCCACCACCGAAGGGAGGAAAAGGGGGATGAAGTTGGGTATGCAAGTCCTTCAATTTCAAAGTAAACTTCACTAAATGTATTATTATACGGTGTAGGCATCCACTAAGGAAGGATTTTTGGAAATTCCACCCCTAAGGGGGTAAAATAAGGGATGAAAGTTTGTATGCAAGTTCGTCAGTTATGAAGTTAGGATCTTCAAATTTTGTGTTTAGGCTGACCATTGAAAATTAATATATTGTTATCTCAGCGTTTGTGATAATTCCACCACCGAAGGGAGGAAAAGGGGGATGAAGTTGTGTATGCAAGTCCTTCAATTTCAAAGTAAACTTCACTAAATATATTATTATACGGTGTAGGCATCCACTAAGGAAGGATTTTTAGAAATTCCACCCCTAAGGGGGTAAAATAAGGGATGAAAGTTTGTATGAAAGTCCGTCGGTTTTGAAGTTAGGATCTTCAAATTTTGTATTTAGGCTGACGATTGAAAATAAATTTATACATGTTTCAGCTTATTTGACCATTCCACCCCCGACAGGGTGAAAAGGTATGGGATGTATGTAAGTCATTCAGTTTCAAAGTAAACGTCACTTAATATATTATTACACAGTGTAGGCAACCACTAAGGATTTTTGGATATTCCATCCTTAATGGGGTAAAATAGGGGATGCAAGTTTATATGAAAGTCCATCAGTTTCGAAGTTAGGACCTTCAAATTTTTGTTTAGGCTGATGATTGAAATTTAATTTATATGTGCTTCAACGTTTTTGATAATTCCGATGCCTAAAGGGTAAAAAGGGGGATGAATTTGTGTATGGAAATACACTCAATTTATTATTTAAGCTTATGGTTATAAACTAACGCAACGAATATCGGTGTTGTTGGAATTTGAACCCTTAAGGAGTGAAAAGGGGGAGTAAATTTAGTATATGAAGTTCTTTATTTTTTGAGTGAAAATTACAAATTTTATTATTTTGGCTTATGGTATTGGCGTATTGAAATAGCATAGGATGCAATGACTCACGTAAACAACATCAGGAAAAAGAGAGGAATTGGTATTAAAACAAAGATCCGATTAATACGAGCATTGGTATTCCTCATTTTCATGTATGGAGTGGAAGCGTGGACTATGGTGGTCCGAGATGTGGTGCTGGAGACGGATGTTGGAAATACCTTGGACCGCTAAACGCAACAATGCATCAATCCTATCACAACTGTAAATTAAAACTCGATTGTCCATCATATGTCACCAACGTATTCTTTCGTATTTCGGCCACATGGTGCGCAAAGGCGATGAAAGTTTGGAAAAACTGATCATAGTTGGGAACACGGAAGGAAAACGACTACGTGGTCGTTCACCAACTAGATGGTCCGATCAAGTAAAAGACTCATCGTCCTCCAAGTTTTACACCGTCGTAAGGGACGGGTTGGACAGAAACCGGTGGAGGCAGATCATCCGCTCTAGAAGCAAACCCGATGCTGACCACGATCCTCAGACATGAGGGAAAGACTATAGAGAGAAAGAGAGATAAGGCCTCCAAAATTGTGCTGTGGAACTAGACTACAAGTAACAGCTCTCCGCCGCAATGTTATTGAGGCCAAAATATTTACTGGTTCTGTCAGACGAGAAACAGTATTCTTGCCGCGTATACCATTGATCCCAAATCACCTTCCGTTTGAATTTAAAAGATAACAGTTCCTAATTATGGTTTGTTTCGCGATGGCTATTAATAAATAACAGGGAAAAACTCTGAAATTTACTAGAGTTGATTTGCGGCAGGACTGGTTCAGTTTTATGTGGCATCCTCGCATGTGAGTTCTCAATCTAGCTGAACTTTTATCAATATCACACGTAGTGGCGGACAATAGCCATGAACAAAGCTCTATATTGTTACAATTATTCATATCTTGAAAAAAGAAATAATCTACGCGGACGAAGTCGCGGGCTATAAAGCTAGTTGATCTATAAAAACCAAATCGAAGTGATGTACATCTAAATATTCTAGATTGATCTGGTACTGGAAATTTCGGTATATAAATCGAAATTCAGTGAATTTTCGTCAGTTCAGAACTATTTGAATGTTCTGGAAAGTCTCTCAATATCGAAAATAGAAATCTATAATATGTTAAAAAATGTATCCTTATATGTATATTTTTTATACCACTAAATATGCGATGTATTTTAACCCGAGCAACGCCGGGATTCGCTGCTAGTAATATATATAAAATGCTTTTGTGGGTACGTAAATACGCAGTTTTCTCAATCACCACCAACCCCAATCAACTTCCCGTTGGGGTGGTAAATACCCCTTGGTTTCCAGGTGGTAGTAAGGGAGTTTGGTCGCGGTGGGTGGAAGGGGGTGGTTGTGGGTGGCGAAAATGTTAAAACATATATTGCTGTCCTTTTCTAACGCATGAGGACTTCTGAAAAGATCTCAAATTTTCTGGAATGGTCTAGAAAGTTCCAAAATGTGTAAAACGGTTATAATCGATCTGGAATGTTCTAGAAAGTTCAACAAATATCTGGAATGATCTAGAAAATTCTAGAGTGAATGCAAACTATTATAATCGATATAGGTAGCATGTTTTGAGAAAGTTCTACAAATTTCTGGCTTCATCTAGAAAGTTCCAAAATGTCCAAAACTGTTTTTATCGAGTTAGAATGTTCAAGAACATTCTAGAAATTTTCCGAATGATCTGGAAAGTTACAAAATTAGTGCAATTAATTATGATCGATTTAGAATGATCGAGAATGTTCTAGAAATTTTCCGAATGATCTGGAAAGTTCCAAAATGAGTGCAATTGATTATGATCGATTTAGAATGTTCGAGAAATTTCTTGAATGATCTAGAAAGTTCCAAAATGAGTAAAACGGTTATAATTGATCTGGCTTCATCTAGAAAGTTCCAAAATGTCCAAAACTGTTATTATCGAGTTAGAATGTTCAAGAACGTTTTAGAAATTTTCCGATTGATCTAGAAAGTTACAAAATTAGTGCAATTGATTATGATCGATTTAGAATGTTCGAGAAATTTCTTGAATGATCTAGAAAGTTCCAAAATGAGTAAAACGGTTATAATTTATCTGGAGTGTTCTAGAAAGTTCAACAAATATCTGGAATGATCTAGAAAATTCTAGAATTAATGCAAACTATTATATTCGATATAGAATGTTTGAAAAAGTTCTACAAATTTCTGGCTTCATCTAGAAAGTTCCAAAATGTCCAAAACTGTTATTATCGAGTTAGAATGTTCGAGAACGTTCCACAAATTTCTGGCTTCATCTAGAAAGTTCCATAATGTCCCAAAACTGTTATTATCGAGTTAGAATGTTCGAGAACGTTCTAGAAATTTACCGAATGATCTGGAAAGTTCCAAAATGAGTGCAATTTATTATGAACGATTTAGAATGTTCGAGAAAGTTTTAGAAATTTCTAGAATGATCTGGAAAATTCCAAAATGAGTGCAATTTATTATGATCGATTTAGAATGATCGAGAAAGTTCCAAAAATTTTCCGAAGGAAAGTTCCAAAATGAGTGAAACTTATTATGATCGATTTAGAATGTTCGAGGTTCTAGAAAATTCTTAAATTTATTAGAAGCGATTTAAATTGTTCGAGAAAGTTCTAGAAATTTCTAGAATGATCTAGAAAATTCCAAAATGTGTAAAACGGTTATAATTGATCTGGAATGTTCTAGAAAGTTCCAAATTGAGTGCAGTTTATTATGATCGATCTAGAATGATTGAGAAAGTTCTAGAAATTTTCCGAAGGATCTGGAAAATTCCAAAATGAGTGCAATTTATTATAAACGATTTAAAATGTTCGAGAAAGTTCTAAATATTTCTAGAATGATCTATAAAATTCTAAAATGAGTTCAATTTATTATAAGCGATTTAAAATGTTCTAGAAAGTACAAATTTTTTTTTGGTTGTTCTGGAAAGTTCCAAAATGTGTACGAGTGTTATTATTGATCTATAAAAAACAAATCGAAGTGATGTACATCTAAATATTCTAGAGTGATCTGGTACTGGAAATTTCGGTACATAAATCGAAATTCAGTGACATTTCGTCAGTTCAATTGTGATTGCAGTCGAGTATAAGAGTAAACAGTTACAAAAAAAACAAGTGATTTTCACAAGTGAAAAAGAACAAACTATTTGAATGTTCTGGAAAGTCTCTCAATATCGAAAATAGAAATCTATAATATGTTAAAAATGTATACTTATATATTTTTTATACCATTAAACATGCGATGTATTTTAACCCGAGCAACGCCGGGTTTCGCTGCTAGTTTACTGTAATAACAGTGAGTCTGGAAGCACTGCTAGTACCTATTCACCAGGGCTGCCAGATGATATGTGTTAAATCCTACGAACGAGACTCTGAATAGACTTTTGATATTGAATTCTATTTGAAAAATTAAGGTATTTGGTACAAATCCAATTTTAAAGAAAAGATAAGTTTTACGCTGTTGGGAAAACTAAGACGGAAAAAATGACATAAAAGAGTTGAACATTATTCAATTTCGATCTCAAATGAACCTTGGAATATATTTTAGCATACTATTTTATTTACTCTTATGAAATGTATTTCTCCATATTATGTGGCTGACAATCAGGGCTGGGCAAAATATATGATTTGCTTGAATTGAAATAAAAATTACGAAACACTTTCTCGTATCGTATGTATTTAAAATACGAAATACAGAATATTTTCAAGTCGTATTTGTCGTATATTTGAAATTCGAATACAGTATTTTAACAATTTTTATTGAAGGTGGAATACGTACGAAGGTCCAATACGGTCGCGAATCACTGAAATATTTAGGCATATTCTTCTAAGGTGGTAAAAGTCAATAAAAACTTTATTAAAATCAAATTTCCCGCCTCATGCTATATGTACATCCACCTGAAATACAAATTACTAAATACATTCAGAGCCTTTGATCGCAATGAATTTTCGTAACGTAAGTTCCTTATTCTAAGAAAGACTTTAAGTTGCACGCTTGCAAGTATCATCCTGCTTATTTAGATTTTAAATGCGGCACAAGTATTAGGTAAAAAAAAATAATAAGCCTACAATTTGACAAAATGCTACTTTTTCCATGTAAAATTGTAAAAAAAAATACAAATTGTAGCTCAGCGTGTTTCATCATCGTTGATTAGATTGGTAAATTTAAAATGTATTTTAAAGCAATAAGTATTTGAAATTATAATTTAAAAAAAGCAGTGTCAGGTATTTGAAATACCAATTACAAATTACATTTTTAGGAAATATTTGAAATACAAATACCAAATACGTATTTGCATTTCAAATACGCATTTCAACGAGGAGGTTTCTTATGATACCTCTATGGTCAAAATGCCTCATTACAAGTAATTCAAATAATGCCCAGCCCTGCTGACAATATATCGGTTATATTGATGAATATCGAAATAGAACCATACCCGTGAACATAATTTTTACAACGACGATTTTTGACGACAAAGTAGAACAAAACAGTAGGTCTTTTAAAAATGTACGATAATAACACCAAAAATACGAAGGCACGAATAAAACTCAAAAAGTACGAATTTTGTACTTTTTGTACCTGTCCGGCAACGTTGCTATTTACTTATGTCGGATGCAGTGTGGATGCAGTGCTATTTACTTATAGGTCGAATTTGAAAAACGACAGTAACAATTGTTGATAAATCTGTGGATCCATAAAATCACTAGATTTATTTTGATTATATGTCCCAATATATGTTCGATCTGGACGCGCGTCCTATCTGCGAGCCAAAGTATTTTCATAATCATTTGTCTGGTCACACTGGTAGTTCGTTTGATAAAGTCTAGTCTGTGGTTTGACATGTCAATAGGGATGTCCATCGTTATTAAAATCATCGATTTTAAAAAATATCGGTAAAATATAACGATACAACAATGTTTTAAATATTTCATGGTTTCATCCGTCACACCGATCACATGACTTAAAACGTACTGAAAAACATTTTCGTCAAAATTAATGAGCTCCTTTAAGTTCATTAAACTAAATCATGACAGTTTTCGACCCGATCACTTAGCTAACTTTCATCTATTAATTTCCGATCTTAAAAAGAAAACATATCACACTCAAATGAAAAGATTTATTAATTAATAAAAAATCAAGATGCGCCACTGGAAGTAACATTGTTGTGATTACTTCATTCATGAGCACCAGTGAAGTGAAATAAAATGAATAAAGTGTATCGTGGCTTTTCAATGTGGCCCCCATTATTCTAAAATATGACTTTTATGGGCGATTAATATAATATAATAGCCAAAATAAGTCCTTATAAAAAGAATTTGGTTCCCAGACTTAAAAATATGAAGAAAAAGAAAGCACGGTGCACGAACGTGCTCGTGATTTCGTAGCACAAACGGAATGAATAAACGATGTTGATGTTTGTGAATTTTGATATCGATGAATCGACAATGTATCGTTTAACAAAACATCGATGTTAATATCATGTTTTCATCCCTATTATTATACGTCAACGTCAAATCAACAATGGTTGATTGCGTGCCGGTTTTTTAATAAAATAGTAAATATTGTTTTTAATTGTAAAGATCTATTTAGTTTACTACAATACTTTTTATTTTTATTATGATTGCAACTTATTGATAATCAATGATTGAAATTCCTGTAACCATGAAGGACCAACGTTCTGATCTATGTTCACGATACCTGAAAATATTCTTGGTTGTTGCGAGTTATTGGTAAGTAGGTATTTATGGTTAAAACAGTTGTTTTTATGAATATCACCGTGAGTCATCTAATTTATCTGAATTATAACGATATCATTAAATATGTATTCGTAATAACCAAAATTGCCGCTACCTAAAAGTTCGTATATTTTAATCGTTTGTTCTGCATATTATATTCTAATTAACGTCCTTGAATATAAACGCTAAAAGATAATAATTATCTTAACAAATAACTTGTATTTCACCAGATATAGTAGAATTATACTAATATAATAAAGCGGAAGAGTTTTTTTTTTGTTTGTTTAAACGCGCTAATCTCTGCAACTACCAGTCGGATTCCTTTTTTTTTTTGTATATAGCAGCCAGATTCATGGGAAATAGTACAGCCTATTTTTTATTAAAAAGAAAAATAGGGATCCTCTGAAAACTTTAATAATGTAACCCAAGGTTAAATAAAAAACTTATAAAATTCCACAGATATTAAAAAAGTCGGATATATTCTCGCTAACAAAAAACTGTGTCACTCAAGTCGGCCACCACGCTGTACGTACAAGCCGGCACGTACACATTAGTTGAGCGCGAGTAATCGACACTGTGTAAACGGCGACAGAGTCTAATTTCCCGCAGAATAGCGCGTAAGGTGTGCGTGAGAGGTGGCCGACTCCATAGACACAGTTTTTTGTTAGCGAGAATATGTCCTTCGTAGTCTGTGTAAAATTCCTAATATTGTGTGCGCAGCGAAAACCATTGATGATAGCACAAAATAATGTGGTAAAAAATTATAGGTCTTTAAAATGTCTACAGAAAAGTCCAGGGTGCCAATACCTATACAGTAACCATTTTTATGTTTTAAAAATGAATAGCAAAATATTCATATTTTAAAGGTTATATGCCCAAGCGATTTAGACCAACACAGGATTGATCCTTATCCAGTTAAATATGTTTGTTGCCTTATGCATTTAAGGTTGACTAAATGTGCCCTTCACACCATATTTAAATTAATACTTTAGAAGATATCAAAGATTTAAAATTATGTGCACCAAAAAAAAAAGTTGTAAAAAATACACTCTAACTATATTATAATAAAGAGGAAGAGTTTTGTTGTTTGTTTGGTTAAACGGGCTAATCTCTGGAATTAACAGTAGGAGAAAATTATTTCACTAATAGCATGTCTGGTCAATCACATACATTTTATAATTAGTGTAGAATTCACACGTAAAGATGTCGCTACAAACATTGTATGAACTGATTGAAAATTAATTCTTAGTCAAAACGCTATTAAATTACTTTTTATTGAGCTTTATTGCAAGGAAATAGAATTTGATGATAATTATTTACGTAATTTAATAAAATTAATGTTTAAAACTCGTATTTTTTATATTTGCAATTTATATAATTTTATTTAAATCTTTCGACCTTACATAGATGGCCTAAGCGTCGATTATTTTTATTTCATTTCATCGTCTTAAACCAAAACAATCAAACAATAATAAAATAAATCTAATAATAACCTGTTTCTAATAAGCAGAGACTTCAACGGTAAATAAATATAGTCTAAATATTTTGAAATCTACTACGTTTTTTTTAAAGTACAATGGCCAGTTTCGTCCCAATTGTATTTCATTTGTTTTTATGGGGTTAAGTCTGTATCTTGTGCTGGAAAAGTTATTGTGGTTTCATTTATTCAACAAAATATCAAATAAGAACAACTTCATTAATAAGTCTTTTATATGGACAAAAGGATTAAAGCCATTCGTAAATCACTGAACCTGCTCACAAAATTTCTGGAGAATCGGTTGAGAAATGCGACCTGGACATACATACGAAAGCATTTTTGTCCAAGCTGAAACGGAGACGCTTCGCTCGCTCGGTATTAAAGTGATTTTTAAAACTTATAGTAGATTTAAAATTGCTATCTTATGGCATATGGTATATGGTAAGTGATGATGTGGCCGAAGGTGGTAAGCACACAAAGCCTAGAAGGAACTGGCTCTCAAGTGCAGCTGTCGGAACACACCGAAAGGTGCTTGGCGACAGATTTTCTACTTGAGGGTGGTAGCCAGCCAGGCGGGTACTGCAAAGTATCCTACCACCGTGCTATGGTTTCCTCACTATGTTTTCCTTCACCGAAAGCTCAAGCTAATTGTAGGATTCGAACACGGGACCTTCGTCTCGGTATCCGACGTCACTACCACTGAGCTATCATCGCCTTATTGTATTGTAAAAATAACAGTAAAGTGAATCACTTCTCATTCTTTTCCAGGATAATATCAATAGCGACAGTATTCGTAAACAAAACATTATTGAGTAGTCAGTCAGTGGCGTTAGACGCACCGCTATTCATCACATGGTTCCAATGCATTGTTTCATTCATCATCTGCTTCTGTATGAGCAGATCTGGTGGTATACCTGGTGTGTTTGCCTTCCCTAAAGGTACACCATGGAACATTGAAGTTGTCAAAAGGGTAAGAATATTGTGATGCCTATGCCTACTATAGTAAGAGGCACGAGTTGTGAGCACAGATTGACAGCTGTGCCAGTCAGTAGTTAATTTTTCGGTCTGTTTGGCGGAATGGATAAGGAGGGAGCACAGAGCTGCACACGATTGGTTCGTCAGTCGATGCTCGTCTATTGGATTCTCGCGTGTCATTTGGCTACTGTGATTTGGCCAAAAGTGTACATGCGCGAGCTTGCCCCACTACTGCCTGTCTGTGCTCACGAATCGTGCCTCATACTGTATCCTATTAATATTATGTGAATTTAATAAGGTAATGGCTGAATGAGTTTGAATGAAAGAGTTTACCTTGGAACCAAAATCAAAATTCTTTATTTGTGAGTCACAGGTCAAATAATGGTATCATAAAATAAATTTAATAGTTTCACTGAGACTTGCCTAAAAAGGCGTAAAAAACAAAATCGTACAAAATAAAATTAGAAAAATAACGAATGGCAAATTAAACAGGATACTTTATATCCCGAGATAAAGAGCCCTGAGTAATAGGGGCAAAAGTGTGGAGAAGAATAAAAGAATAAAAACCCCATATTTATGGGTTTTTATTACGTTCAAACAGGGAGAGTAATAACCATTTGAATTTCGTAGTTTAATGATGTTAGGTAGTGATAAAGTTACCGCTTAGTTACTTGATAAGAGTCAAGGATAATGTGTTCAGTCACATCAGGCTATTATACTAACTTTTATCGTGAAATTTATATATATGTATAATTTGTATGGTGATAGTATTATTCCATACTATGACCATACAGATAAGGGAGCTCGCCCACATACTACTTTTTGTAGGTCCGATAAATCGCAGCGACTTTTTGTAGCTGGTGCGCGTTCTCCGGTTGAGAGCTTGCTTGCTGACTTGACTGCATTAGGCTGATAAGGCTAATCTTTTTTAGACCATATCACCTTCTAGTAATTTAAAAAAAAGCATGTTAGCGTTTTAGTATTGAACTCACAGCGACAAAATAAACACTCAACGATTGTTTATACTGTATACTTTTCATTATAAAACGATATAACAATCTAGGGAGAGGGATTAAAATGGCAGAAGTAGTAAGTTATTAATTAAATGACAATTATCAATTTCCAGGTAATCCCACTATCAATAATGTTCACACTTATGATAGCAACAAACAACTTATGTTTGAAGTATGTTGGTGTGTCGTTCTACTACATCGGGAGGTCCTTGACGACGGTGTTCAATGTCATACTAAGCTGGACCCTGCTCGGTCAGAGAACCTCTTTGAGGTGCATATCATGCTGTGCTGTCATTGTACTTGGGTTCTATATGGGAGTTGACCAGGAGAGCTTATTAGGTAAGGTGTGAGGAAGAAGAAAGGCTTGGGCTGTAGTGAGAGCCTAAGGGTCAGTTCACACCGAGAAGTGACGCGATGCGACGTCGTGACGCCTCAAGACTAGAGGTGGGCGCCGCGCCGGCGCGGCGGCGCCACGCTGCTTGGTCAGCGCCGCCGCCGCCGCCGAGTATTAAAAAAATGGCGCCGAGTTGTTAAAATCGGGCGGTAAGTGAGGCCGAGGACCGCTGTGCATCCATCTCCACGATTCACAAGCGCACCAGTTGCCAGTACGCTCTTGTATTTCATTAGAAAATATAAGAGAATTTAAAATTCAATCTCAGACGAAGAGAGTCACAATCAGTCAGTGTCTTCCAGATAGACGATTTATAATGACTCTCGAAAACAGCATATATGCTTGGCTCTGGAGTGATATTATGGCCCTATAAAATTCTTCAGTAAAGTTAAATCGCCTTCTTGAAGAGCTGGCCCACTCTACGTCTCCAGTGTCGTGCCATGTTGAATGACAGAATTGAAAATTTCTGCAAGCTCCTTCCAAATTGGAGTTACCTCGCCTTCAGGAGCTCTGCAGCTATGCCGTCATCCCCCGGAGCTTTGTTATTACAAAGCTGCTTCTGATGGCTTCTCCCAAGCTGACTAGCAAAGACCTTCGAGCCCCAATTTTGCTCTATTGCAGCCATAATGGCACGTGCATTGGCGCATCGGATCCGCTGTTTTGTCGTATCTGAAGACGATTGCGCTAATGGCAACTCGCTTCTCTTCCTCAATAGCTCCAGTCTCCTGCAGAAGCTTGGACTTAATGCCGTTCCGCTGCGGCAGTAAGGGTATGCTTCCCACTTCTCGCACCACTTTTACCACGTTATCAGTTTTTTCGTCAATATTGCCACAATTTGGGATTGCAAAGGTCGTAGAATAGATTTCATCAACTCGACCCGTGTTTGAGGTTTGTAGTTGATATCCAGTGTGCCTCCCACAAGTTGGTGGTCACTGTCGGTGCTAAAGCTATTTATCAGTGAGTCTCTGAATTTGTGCATTTTGTCTGGATGTCAGCGCATGTACCTGAACTAACTTCGGGAAGTACCCGTCGGTAAGTTTAAGGACTAGGTAGGTACGCTACCCGGGTCAAAACACTGCTGAATTCTACAAATGAGACTTTTAGTGATGAGAAACCCACCATGGAAGGGCTAAATATTGTAAAAAAAAAATATATAATATTCGCAATTCCTATTCAATTTCTGCCTTTAATGGCTTTTTTACTAAAAAAAAAGAGCCGCGCCGCGGCGTGGCGCCGCCGCGCCGATCAGTTTTTACAGGCGCGCCGCCGCCGGCAAATTCTTGGTCGGCGCCCACCTCTACTCAAGACACAGCGCGACGCCGCGGGACGAACTATAATTCTCTCATTGAAATTTGTAAATGCGTCGCGACGTGAACTGACTTTAAGTGTCAGCTCACTCCAAAAGGCGACGCGGCGCACACATTTTAAGATAGCGATACAATTTAGAACTTTATTTAGTAAACAAAAAAAGTACATTTAGTGAGAGAATTCGTCACAAGTGACTCGCGACGCCGCGAAGCGTATTCAGATTCTCACACTGAAATGTGTACCTTTTTGTTTACTAAATAAAGTTCTAAATTGTATCGCTATTTAAAAAATTCGCGCCGCATCGCGTTGCTTCTCGGTGTGAGCGGACCGGGAGTGAAGTATCAAACCTATGAAATCGCCGTATCTTTCTGTCCATCGGTCAGTCAGTTTCTATTTTTTCAATATGTAGACAGGGATATCTTATCATTTACAGATTCATTTTCGCTAATCGGCACAATCTACGGAGTGATCGGCTCACTAATGCTATCACTATACTCAATCTATACAAAGAAGGTGCTATCCGTTGTGAATCAAGAAGTGTGGCTGCTATCATATTACAACAATGCCTACTCAGTCATTCTGTTCTTACCACTTATAATTATTAATGGAGAATTGACCATTCTGTGGAATTATACCAACTTTGACAGCTCATATTTTTGGATACAAATGGTGGTTGGAGGTTTTTGTGGTTTCGCTATTGGATATGTTACATCGTTACAAATAAAGGTATTGACTTTTTCTTTCTACATACTTGTACAGTCAGCGTCAAAAGTAATTTCTTGATAGTTTTTTTGAAATATGTCGCCAAGCACCTTTCGGTGTGTTCCGATAGCTGCACTTGAGAGCCAGTTCCTTCTAGGCTTTGTGTGTTTACCGGCCGCATCATCACTTACCGTGGTGAGATTGCGGTCAAACACAGACCTATAAACAGAAAAAAAAAAGTTTTGTATGAAAACTGAATTGTGTAATTTGATCGTACTAAAAAGTGCCTTGCTATAAAGTGTCACAGTGAAACGCGACGACAACTCAGCGGTAGTAACGTAGAATGCAATGACAAAGGTCACCTGTTCGAATCCTACAATGACCTAAAGCTATTGTTGAAAGGAAATATCGGTGTAAGATGTATATAATTTTTGTTTTCAGGTCACATCACCACTGACGCACAACATATCCGGCACAGCGAAAGCGTGCGCCCAAACTGTAATCGCCACTCAGTGGTACAATGAATTAAAAAGTAACCTATGGTGGTCCTCCAATCTCATAGTACTAGCCAGTAGTGCAATGTACGCGCGGTTCAAACAAATTGAAATGGAGGAGAACTCTCGCAAACCTCTGCCTGAGGAGAAACACAGTTTAGTATGATATTACGTATTAAAAGACTGCGTTATGTAAAGGTATAACTATACTAGTTTAAATTAGGTCAATACATGCGACGGAAATAGGCTTGTGGCTTAAAAAATATATGAAGTCCGTCATTTACATTATCAAACAATATTAGACACGTATTTTTTCAAAAAATTTTGAAGTTCCACGTGACGTCACGTGATGGTACACTTTTTACAAACAAGTGACGTCACGAGCCCCCACTCCCGAACTGACGCGCTTAATCTTTGTAATTTTGATTGATAAAGAAAAAATACGTCTCCAATATTTTTTGATAATCTAACTGACGGACTAATTAGAATTATAATTTTCGTACTCAGGCCGCATCACGATTGTTGTAGGATGTTTGCTTTTATATTGTATACTAGCATTCTGCCCCGCAGCTACACCCGCACCCCTGGGTCTTAGGTATTGAATTTTGAAAACCTTTTGTTAGTGGATTCATTACATGAGGATTTTTTGTGCAATATTTGAAGATTCACAAATCAGTTAGTTTCTTATACAGAGTCCGTTTTTAACCGACGTCAAAAAAGGAGGTTCTCGATTCGGTTGTATTTTTTTATGTTTGTTACCTCATAACTCCCTCATTTATTAACCGATTTGTCCCATTGTCGTCACTTCTTAGTGTACTTGAAGTCGGTTTAATTTTTTTGAAAAACAGTTCAATTATATATTGTATAGATATATTTGCAGTTAAGTTGCTTTCTTGTGTTTAAGATGTGTTATCGCTCAACACAGACATATCGGAAAACGTTTTTTGCGCGGAACCTTAATTAGTTTTCTTAAATAATAGTAGTCTAAGTTACTCGTTATAACATCAGCTATCTACCAGTGAAAGACCCGCCTAAATAGGCTGCAGGTACAAACGGACACTTATAATATATATATATATATATATTTTTGTATACGTACCGTATACCATAAGATGTTGTTGAATGTATAGATATTAAGAAGGTATTTTAATCCATTGTAATAATATCATTATTATGTTAAGACAAGAACTTGGTCAGTCCTAAAGTTGAAGGCCAAAGGTCTTCACTAACTATATTAATATTTTAAGTAATATACCTTTTTATACTACTAGGTAGCAAACAAGCATACGCCTGATGGTAAGCGATTACTGTAGCCTATAGACGCTTGCAATACCAGAGATATCACCCGTATGTTGACGCTGGAAAAATCACTTCACACCTTTCTTGAAGAACCCCATGCTGTACTCCCTTGGAATACCACGGAGTTAATAACGTCTCATTTGCAGTTTCATTAGATGACCTAAGTCTCAATGAGCCAGTGATTTGTGACAAAAATGACATAAGTGGACCATCCTGTGCGGTAATTGTAGTGAGAATTATTTGATAATAATGGTTAAAGTATACTTGAAGTAAGTTGCTATTTTATAGAATTGTTTATTTACAATTATATTGCTATTATGTACAGTCAACGTCAAAAATAGATGATGAATTTAGTACTCTTTCATAATAATCTATTGAAAATATCTTGACAGTTTGTATGATGACTAAAAATGATCTTGAATTTGCCGTGAGAGGCGGTAATGTAGAGTGAGGTCTCTACGTCAAAATATACTGAACGTTTACTGTTTGTGAGCTTTTCATCACGGATTTTCACTTATTATTCATGATTGTTGAGAAGGTTGTGCCATTCCTGATTATGGTGGACATACCTGCGAATCTCTACCAACCAATGTTTGAGAAGAGTTTTGTCTTTCTGAAACGTATTTCTTCCATTTTTTTCGGAACAAGAAGTGACTGCGCAACACTGAGGCATAATCAATATTTTATTTATTCGGTTATTTACAATTATATTGGCACTTCCGAGCAAAAAAATACTTTATCGACGACAGCTATAGGATCTTACTCGCTAGCGTCGCTAACTGGGGGCCTCAAAAACGGCAGCCTTAATCGCGTAATGTGACATGCATTGCATGGTTACTAAAGTGATCAAATACTTTTGACGCTGACTGTACCAAGCTTTGAATAGTAAAAGTTATCTTTATTTTTATTAGAATGAAATTTGTATATAAGTACTAATCACGGCAGTATGTTGTTTTTAATACTATATCGTGGAACAATAATTATATATTAAACACTTGACCGTTATTTGAAACTTTACATTTGAGATAGGCCCCTCCTTGTTTTCTGCTTTATTGTACCTTCTTTGTCTACCTTATATCGCCATCTCGCTCGCACATCCCCCTACCATCCACGCCAGGCAGAGCGGCGGGCATGAGCCGCGCGATCTCGTCATTGGCGTCTTGTTTTCTGCAGCGCACGGTTGTGCCTAGCGCTAGCGTAGCCTAGGCACACATGTAAGTTATTTGTATTTATATACCTTCTTATTTTAATAATATGAAATCATTTATAATTTTAACGGTTTTACCGTTCGATAATTCAAATTATTGTTGTAATTTTATGTTCAAAGCTTTGAACAAACTAATTCTTAAATACTTTAGTCTACCCACTTTTTAAAGATATTTTTGTGTGTACTATAACATTTTTATCCTAGGTTTTTCCTAGGTTGGTTCCAGTTTAGTTCAGATACAGTTGAACAAAAATAATTTAATACATCATGTGCTGACTGTAATAAATCACAACGTTGGAATTGTGATAACGGGTATCGCGGTATCGCTGTGATGTTCAAATTCTCTGAACTAAAATAAATCATGACCACAAGGGAGTGTTAAGGTGTCAACTGCCATCTAAATAATTTGTGTAGCAATTTATTATGTAAAACAGCATATTGAAAATAATTTCAATAATTAAAATACAAATTCAATCCGGCTTTTTAGATTTGAGAAACGGTCTTGTGTGCTAAAATTACTCGAAGTAATAAAGACAGTGATTTAACCTACATGAAGTCTACGAAACATTACGAGTTATATTTGAAGGGAGATTTTTTGTTATTGAGTTAACGTAATTACAACTTATTTGTGGTCTGAAATTATTGAAGTGAGGAATGAGGGTTCGTAATCCACTTACCAAAAGATTCCGTTTGCTATTAATACCAGACGAGTGAACTACAGTGCTTAAAACGGTAAATAATTTTTGCCTTTATAGTAAAATGATCAAATGCTCCCAAGCTTTACAAGCTAGTCTGAGCTGACATACACCAACCCACGCAGGTGCCGTAACTTGAAATGTACCCTCGCAGGGGCAGTGACTTGAAATTTACCCTCGCAGGGTATTCTTATGGATGTTGTGCCCGTACTCCGTACGCACATTCCCCATAATAATCAACCCCTCGCAGGGGCTGGTGAGTTTTATAATACCCTCGCGGGGTATTCTTTTGGATGTTGTGCCCGTACTCCGTACGCACATTTCCCATAATAATCAACCCCTTGTAGGGACAGGTGAGTTGAAATATACCCTCGCGGGGTATTCTTTTGGATGTTGTGCCCGTACTCCGTACGCACAGTCCCCATAATAATCAACCCCTCGCAGGGGCTGGTGAGTTTTATAATACCCTCGCGGGGTATTCTTTTGGAAATTGTGCCCGTACTCCGTACGCACATTCCACATAATAATCAACCCCTCGCAGGGGTAGATGAGTTTTAATATACCCTCGCGGGGTATTCTCTTGGATGTTGTGCCCGTACACACATTCCCCATAATAACCAACCCCAGGCAGGCAGGTGAGTTGAAATCGTGGGGTATTATTTTGGATGTTGTGCCTCAACGCACATTAAAAAGGCAGGTGGTGTTCGAAAAACTTTTTGCCTTTCAATAGACTAGAATCAAATGCTTTAGAAGCAGATTTTTAGTAGGTAAAGAAAAAATCCCAAATATCTATCCTCTTCGCAGGGTACTTCACTTAGATAAATGTTCTTCGCACATTCGCCATCATAATCAACCATTGCAACGGCAGATAATTTAAAATGCTCCCTCGTAGGGTTTTTTACTTGAATATTGCACTTTCGCGCACATGCTTTAACATAACCTACCCTCATGGGGACAGATGGTTTTAAATGTAATGTATATTCGCATAGTCCTACACTGGGATACCTTTACACACATTTCCCACCATTATCAACTCTCACAGAGGCTGGTAACAAAATGTACCCTTACAGTGTATTTATTTTTAAGTACCTCACTAGGATATTG
Organism: Polyploca ridens; assembly: GCA_951394255.1. Classification (NCBI taxonomy): domain Eukaryota; kingdom Metazoa; phylum Arthropoda; class Insecta; order Lepidoptera; family Drepanidae; genus Polyploca; species Polyploca ridens. Next base: position 3,820,286 of record OX596249.1, read on the forward strand.
GTGCTTCTACGCACTTTCCTTAACATATTCAATCCTCGCGGGGTTCTTAGTATTCTAGTCCTTGAGGTACTCTGAAGACTTGATACTGACATTTTCAAAGCGGGGCAATAATTTAAAATCCACCAATAGTGGTAACATCTAAGAATCTCCGATTTACATACTGAAAATAATACACGGTTGTTGCATATAGTTTTACCAAAAGCTGCCGTTGGTAAAGTCAAGTCAATCGGTTCAGTACTAAGAGTATATTATTAGATACCGAGTCGGGCACATCATTAAAAAAGGTTTGCTGATCCAAAAAAGTGGCGGGTCTCACTGACCTATTATAACTTGTGATAACGGACAAATATTTTTTACCGTGTCTCCGATTTATTTCAACCCTGGTTGTGTGAGGTAGAAACAGGCATATTTTCACTAGCGAATGTGTGCGACGCACCGCACATAGATGTCTATCGACCAGTAACGGCTACATATTATACATATACTTGCCTACCTTACCTTACTTTCGGTCTCAGCCGAAACTTTGCTTAATTAGACAATTGGGTAACAAACATATAGGGGATTAATAAATATGTATTATCGGTTATTTGAACGACTTTCTCCTGTCTAAAATGTTTGTTTTAGAATGAAACAAGAATGAAATTTTAAAACAAGAATGAATAAAATTATACAGAGGCTACTTATCTCTGTTAGCAAATAACCTCGACAAGCTAATACCAATGCCCCAAGTAACGTGTGTTTTATTATACGGAAATAATTATTTTCCTTAACAATCATCTTGGAGCCTAATCGGTTTAAACTTACCAAGCTATGTCATACATAACCCAAACGAGTCTGCACTATCGTGATTCAGCATACTGGTCGTTAGTTCACTTGCAAATGCGTTCTTATTTTCTAGTGAAATATGTAATCAAATCATGCCAATTAAACGGACGAGTTTTTAAAAGTGGTATATCCTGGAACAAGAGTTGCATTGCAATCACAAAGAACTTGAAAGCACTACAGGACCCAAATGAGATGTCGATTCGGAACGAGGGTGACCAAATCATCTAATGAATCGTATCGTTATCATATGAATGTATCGTTTGTTTCATTTATTAGTTCTTCATCTATCGTTACTAATTATCGACTACCGCCAGAGTAGCACTTACGTAGCGGATACGCCTACACAGATTAATATTTATAATTAATACTTGTAGTAGATTTATTTGCTTATGGGATTCCCATATACGTAGTTGCAAATTTTGAGTGTTTAGAACAAACCGACCATCAATACATAATTCACGAAGGCCCAAGCACCTAGCATAACCATTTTTACCTTCTCCAAACTGCTACCTCAGCAAGATCGGCTTGAGGCATAAACTTGCTAGTAATTCCTCGATGGAAAAAGAGTGGATTTTGGAGGGCAGACCTCAAGTCAATCTTTGGCAGCTTTTCTACTTCCAAAGATTGGTCCACATACTCTTTTGTTGTAACCATGTCGTCTTTGTAGCAAAACCCGCTTTCTAACCATAGCTTGCTTGAAATAAAATGCTCAAACTAATACATTTGTCCGACTATGGGATATATTATAATATACAAGTAGTTAATATCATAACTATACGTATGCAGTTTCGTGCACTCATGTGCTCGTTAGACATATTTTGAGATATATTTTATAGCTTACGATGGATTCGTGTAAATTTTTCGAAACAAAATTATAGTCTACGAATTGTGCTTAACTATACAGATCAAATACACTGTTGTCTTACTTTTGTAATTGGATTCAGGTTGAAGAGTACATGACCTCACTTTTCCAAATTTAAATTGCGACATGTAAAAGTAATAATTATGTTTTCCCTTGACTGAACGCTAGGACTTATAATTCGGGTAAATATTTGAGTGATAACGTCGCTGGTTATTATAATAAAATACAACATGAGTAAAATAAAATGGACTAAGTATACACAAGAATTAACGTTTTGATATAATATATTGGGTACCTATGATTACGTTGTGGAGGTAGGGTGGTGAATAACAATGTCGGCACACAAACTATAGTAACGTAATACATATAGCCATCTATTACATTGTGTGTAATGTCTCGTACTTTACACAACAGACGTAAAACACCGAAATGTCTTACCGAAATGAAAATCAACTTATTATTCGATTGAGATGACAAGTCAAATCTGCATCTGGAACAGTAGGTACTGCAAGATGAAATAAATCATCGCTGGAGCGGGCATAATGCATTCCCGGGCAATATACGCTCAGCTAAAAAGCCAGCCCAGCAGCTCAAAATTGGTCTTATCCGATCTGATTCGAAATCTGGTCACGTGCCTATTGGAGATAGGTATGCAATTATGCAATACTTTCAGATAGTTCTATAGCTGATAAAAAGCCACTAATAGCGGGATAACAATATCTTCGCATGATTCATTTATTTATCATTGACATGTTTATGAAACTTATTAATAAAAATGTATTTCTATGTTAATCAATGATTTGATAAGAACTTCAGAAATTGCTTCTAGTCAATTATATATTTTGGTTTGTACTTTATAAATCAAATTACGGTAATACCTCGCACATCTTTATATTTGTTGATATATTCCGTCTCGCGATATGGTCAAACAGACTCATTCAGAAGTATACTTGAATACAGTACTCGTATATCCCAAACTGGGAAAATACGTAGATCACAGGTATATCACAAATCAGTTTATGCTTTTACCACTATTACTGAACTAAGCATAAAGTCACATTGGCATCCACTTCTACCAGGCGATAACAAACACGTCTCAAATGTAAAGTTTCAAATAACGGTCAAGTGTTTAATAGAAGCGTTTTACCTGAAAATAAAACGCATATTAAATACTTACCTTATTTGAAACTTTAGTTTTTAACACTGCCTGGTATTTTCGACACAATGACGAGATCGCGCGGCTCATGCCCGCCGCTCTGCCTGGCGTGGATGGTAGGGGGATGTGCGAGCGAGATGGCGATATAAGGTAGACAAAGAAGGTACAATAAAGCAGAAAACAAGGAGGGGCCTATCTCAAATGTAAAGTTTCAAATAAGGTAAGTATTTAATATGCGTTTTATTTTCAGGTAAAACGCTTCTATTTATTTATTTTATTTAGTATAAGCTAGCTAAGCAATTTGTAATAAATAACTAATGCAAATTGATACATTAGATAGGTAGATATAATATATTGTATGAGTGTAGAATAACTCAAGCCTAACAATAAAATGTATCTTACAAATGTATGAGAAAAATAGTCCTTATCGCTTCGAGATAAGGTTCATTTATATTATTGTAAAATTTACCATAGATTTAACATAAACCTTATCATGGGGCAATAAGGTTAATTGTTGTTTGACATTCCTTAGAATTCTTGCACTGTTGTACCGAGATATGTATTCTTTGTGAATCACCACAGAATAACCATACACTAGATATTTAGCCTGTATTCCATAATGTAGGCCATAACTAAGTTTTTTTTTCAGTCCACAGATGCAGTTAAAAATCACACCATTCCATTAAAATCATGACCAACATGTGATCTTAACAACTTAGATAAGTACATTTTTATATATTTATATTGTGACACCAAATATAAATTATTCGATTCTTCTGAATCTAAATTGTGATCGTATAATTCTATGCCAGATACTTTGTTCCAATCTATCGAAAATGATGAGTGATTAAACGAGATCCATTCTGTGTATCTGTATCTTTTTGTTCTTATACTGTATCCCATTATTTTTATGTGTTTTAAACGTGGTTTGTCTGAATTCTTCTGAGGGTATCTACTTGGTCGAGGATATTGGCTTATAGCAAAGGAATTCGATGGTTCCTTCCTCATAATAAATGGTACCAAACTTTTTCCCTCGAAACACAGGATTTTGTTATCATTTTTCTTACATAGCGGTATGTCTTTATTTAAGCCGGCGAGGTCAACTAGTGTTGGGAAAACATCGACTAGTTCAACAGGGTTAAGAACTGTCTTGTGTCGGATATTCGGTGCGCGAAATATCAATGGTACTTTTAAAGCGACATCGAAATTGCTGTACTTCGCCCATAAACCATTTTCGCCGAGAGACCAACCTGTTGAAAATAAAAATGTTTATTAAAGTATATAAGTAGGTGAAGTTATTAGTCCCATTCATTCTCACAGTCAATAAAGAAGTTTATGTTAAATTTAAATTACTTATTAGCCTAATATTAAGGCTAGATTGTAGTATGAATAGGGAACACTAAAGAAGGTGTAACCTAGGATAAAAAAAAAAAAAAAAAAATTCATTCTCACATCTATCAATTTTGTAAGTTATAGTATATTTGTATCGAAGAAATAACATAATTTTTATGTATACCAAAGAACTGATAAAATTATGCCACTGTAATTTACGGGTACTTCCTATAGTGACATTTTGACAGGACTAAATTCTTATATCCTTTTCTTATGTTGATTGTGAGAAAGAGAAGGTCGAGACGAAGGTCCCGGGTTCGAATCCTACAATGAGCTTGAGCTTTCGGTGAAGGAAAACATAGCACGGTGGTAGGGTACTTTGTAGTACCCGCCTAGCTGGCTACCACCCTCAAGTTGAAAATCTATCGCCAAGCACCTTTCGGTGTGTTCCGATAGCTGCACTTGAGAGCCAGTTCCTTCTAGGCTTTGTGTGCTTACCACCTTCGGCCGCATCATTACTTACCATGGTGAGATCGCGGCCAAACATAGGCCTATAAAACAGTAAAAAAAAAAGATATATTAAGACTGAATTAGTTTAGTTTTGTAACACCAGAATCAAGACCATTCAATAACCTTGAGCACAAAGAAAAATGTTTATCTTTTTCCTATAGTAACGTAGTGGTGAGTTCACGCTACGCGAACTGAGCACGAGCCGAGCCTGCAACACGAGCGCGATGCTAATCCCTGTGTTCATCAAAAAACTGACAATCGGCGGAGCGCAGTTGAGCGCGAGCCGAACGCTCGTTCGAGGCTCGCAAGTCCATCCACGCTGCGCGAATCTGTGCTCCATAGCATGGACGCACCATTAGGTCGAAGTAGCGACCAAAATTAATCAATATGCAAGTCATGTCATTAAATTATTAAAATTATGAACTAACCATGATCACTAGTCAAAACTACAATAGTTTTCCTCATATCTACGTGGCTCATTAACAAACCAATCAAATCATCAATGTATAAGGCAGCAGCGTAGTAACCCTGCCTTATTTTCAAGGACCATTCTTGAGGCATAGTACCAAATGGATATGATATGTTGAGGCGCTTGATGTCATCTCTTCGGCGGACGTCGGTCCATGGATGCCAGGATACCAGTGGCATGTTCTTGGGTTTGTATGGAAACTTTGGTAGATGGACGTTACTTAGTGGGACTTTATCTGGAATTAGTATGGTTTAGTAAGTAACTAAATGAGGTTTTTTTATACTTCCGGTCGTCAAACAATCATACGGCCCGCCTTGGAGTACCTATGCGGTTACCGTAAGGCCGTTTACACACGAGACGATAACGTAACGACAGCGTAAAAAAGCTGTGACCATGTAGCGGACCTTATTATTATCGTTCCTGTGTCGTGCAGTGCTGTGTCGTTGTCGTTGTGTATGAAAACGGTTCATAGAAATGTATGGTCCGCTAAATCGTCACAGTTTTTTTACGGTGTAGTTATCGTCTCGTGTGTAAACGGCCTTATACTCACCTAGATACTCTGTTGGAAATTTCAACGGAATATGCGGCTTATGAAAACCGATTGCAAGCAAAAATGGTTTATCACTCTTTCTATTATTTAGAAAATTGACAGCATATTTTACTGATTCCAAATCTGGCAAGGTTTTCCCTGGTTGGTTATTTACTTCAACTGGACAGATTAGATTACTTTGAAACTTTTTTGTAACATTATCTTTGCAGACGGCAGTATCTTTGAATCTTTCTGAAGGTGGATGGAATGGGTATTTCGACCAGCTATAAGGGTAGTCATCAGTAAAGTTGGAACTCTTACCCGGATGGAATATTTTACCAACAGAATAAGTTTCATAACCATTTTCTTTAAAGTATTGGGGCAGTGTTGTAAAGTTACCGACAGTGTGTCGCCAGTAGCTATAAAAATCGTATAGTCTCAGGGAATCGGGTCGACGTCCAGTCAATAAAGAGTTTCTGCTTGGTGCGCAGAGGGCTTGCTGCAATAAAGTTCTGTTTTATATATATGTTTCTCAAATATTTAAAGGTCGTGAAGTGACACTACTCCTCTATGGTCTTACGTGAGACGTGAACTTACACCTTGATCACCCACTTACTTCACTGTCTCATACTAAGTACTTAACTACTATGTGTGTGCTGTGTGGAAAATAGTATAACTACTGACCTGAGCAAAAGCATTTTTAAAGGTAGCGCCTTTTTCTTCCATTCTCCTAATATTAGGCAAGTTAACATTCTGCTCCGATAGATGGCGTAAGTCGTCAATCAATACGATGAGGATGTTTCGTTTGGAATTATTCGTATTGTTTAGCGAGTCAAAACAAGTAACAAAAATTAAATTATGTAAGGAAAGCAGAAGCATATTAAGCGTGATTTTATAGTGATACATAATTTAGATATAATATTGATCAACGAGCTAACAATAGGTAATGTTATTGTTATCACAACGGTATTCCTTTTCACTGAATTGCATTGCGATTCGACAGTGATCTATGCATGTAGTGGACATTTGTGTTGGCGTTACATGTCTATGAAATACAAAATCAATTACGCTAAAATGACTCTTAAGTCTTAGTGTTACTATTAGTTCCCATTTTGGCCACGTGCCAAAGGATCCTTGATTCATTTTATTTTAACAATGATTTTAGCTTATATTTATTGATCAAACGCATGTCCAAACCTTGAATATATAGGTATAATAAGATACTATATGTATTAGAAGTAGGTATATTCATGTCTCACACTAAATAAAACAGTATTGATTTTTGAATGTTGTCTACGTGAAATGGAACGACATATAAATAGACAACAACAAAATAAAGTAGGTAGTTTGTACAATTTCTAAATGTCGTCAAAGATTATACAAAGAATGAGAGTGTCACTAAATTGAATTATTAAACTGAGTCTTAAATAAAACGAACCTAGCCTAGAACAGGATCTTTTATTGCTCCCACTTTCTAGCTAGTAAATAGTTAGTTTCAGCATAAACTGATTATTTAACTTTCATCTTCGAATTGTGTTATATGCTTGTACACACGGCTACAGATCAAGCAAAATTCAAAATTCAAAATTCAAAATCATTTATTCAAATAGACCTTCGCAGGCACTTATGAAAAGTCTGACTCTAATACTCTAATACCGGTTCGGAAGGTTGCATTTGCTGAGAAGAGCCGGCAATAAACTCAGCAATTACTCTTTTCAAAACAAGCTTAGATTCATTACATAATATTTACATTCTAATCGCACTGACAACAATTGCGTGCCCCGGCGCGGCGGCAAAACTACAAAGTAGACTGAATCTATATTTAATAAGTAAATAAATAAATGGCAAACTTAAGCAGACCAACCCCCACAAGCAGCACCTGTTCACAAGTATGACGCGTGTGGCAGCCATCGCCCTCCTCGCCATATTGGAGGGAAGTGAGCGACCCGTCACACGACGCCGCCGCAAGCAAAGGCCTTAAAGTGAGCATGACTTATTTAAGTCTGCCTTAGAAATAAAAAAAAAAAAACTAAAAGGAAACTACTGAACACGCAATTTGTTATCACTATGACTATTGACAAGTTTATACTAAATATCATTTAGGTATATAGAAAATATAACAATTTATTAGACAGACATAATATATCGATGAATTTAGACACACGGCAACACATCAAGCTATACATTTCCAATATAAGCTGACCTCCCATTGTACGGAAATCCTATACAATGCGAGATCAGCTTATACTGGAAATGTATAGCTTGATGTGTTGCCGTGTGTACATACGTGCACGCTGAACAACTCTCAATATGGAACTAACACTTTACGTTTTTATTTTTTTCGGAAATGTTGGTACAGCAAGGTTGATCTTTAGTATAAAAATAATTTTGGAAATATTTTCGTGGTATAAGAGTTGGTCTCAAGCAGTTGTAGTGTAGTTCTCGCTCGGTCGTTATAATTTATGTAGGAAGACTAGGAAGATGTGAGTCCAGTCTGTTAATATTTCTAGTCTTTGCATGTGACATTTTATTGTAGTAGTGTAATAGTGTGTGTGCTTTTCACACAACACAAAGCAGCTGGTATACATGTATTGCAATGACCCACGCACACAACCAAAGCAAGTTGTTTACATCTATAGAATAGATATACTTTTTGCACACACACTACAAACAAAACCGAACGAGTGTAGTGTGTTCGTCGTTGGTCGGGTATTTGTCATTCATTCAAATCATCTGTTTCGTAAATTGTTGTTAAATTTTGTACATAAACCTAATTTATTTTAGTTTTATTTATCGATGAGTATATGAATTATTGATTAAATTCATCGTTGGAGTGTGTGTGTGAGCTATGTTTGTTTAGATTTTGTTTTTATTCGTGTGACGTCATTGTTTTCGACTGCCAATACAACTACGCAATTGCATTTTTCGCGAAAATGGATTGAAAATGAGAATTGTTTTCGTAAACGAGGTGAGTAATTAAATTAAAACGTAGTTTAGAATATAGTGTTGTTGTTAGAGTGTTAAAAGTAGATCGTAGCGTAGGGTGTTTAAACTTGCATCGATTCCTTTGTCCTCGGACCCTTTTCAAAGTTAGCTATAGCTGTATATTTATGTATGCAGTGGTAACCAGCTGTTTCACAATAATATGTGCAATTTCTTAGACTTTTAGCTTAGTGATATTGAATATTTAAAGTGATGTGACTTTGTTTTGTTTTTATATTATGTAATCAATGATGTTTGTGAATTATTCAATATTTGGCACCGACTGAGAACTTCTTGATAAAGGAACATTTAAAAAATTTACTAAGTTTTTACTTCTGAGTGATTCTTATGATTGAATCACTAGCTGCCTTTAGGTATTACAAGTGATTTTTTAAAGTGAACAATACTAAAGAAAAATAATGTGTGCAACAAGCTAATTAAAATAAAGTAAAGTAAGTTTAGGTACTTTATAACTTATCTCATAATTGATAAAAAAAAAACATGACAAATCTTCAAAACAAAAGAATTACTATTATTAATTTAGGAGATAAGTAACATTGAAACATTATACCTATTTGATAGTTAATTAGTTTATTTTGAGCTTGTCTGTGAATTTATTACTTCTGAGTCTGAGCCTAGCTGTGGTATTAATTCATAGTCAAGTTTTTGAGTTGAGATTAAAACAGTTGAATTTGGGAACTGCACTAGTGATATTAGGTTTATTTTCAATTTACACTATCTATTCTTATACTAGATCTTGTTCTATCATATAAGCATTAGTCTTGAATTATTTCTAGTACTGGCTCTAAATCTTGAAAGCTTTGTAATAAAGATTATGGTTACATATCGTCATATAAGTTCTAAGACCAAGTAAGTAAATTTTGATGCTGTTTGCTAGATGCATTGTCACCCAATCAGAAACAAGCAACATCCAATAGATACTCATGAATGAAGTAAAAAGTAACCATTTTATTTTAATGGAATCTGTGTAAAATTATGCAGGTTTTGCACTCTCCTAAATGTTGCCATTTTTTACTTACATGGTTTTAGAACTTAGCGATGATGAACAAAGTCAATATAAGTCCGTCTACTATGTTATTGGAACTCTAAATCCTTGTATGTCATTGATAGGTATACTATACAATAAATAGACAGGTATTGTTTCAAATCTTAATCCTAAATCCATATTAAATAAATAAAATAAATAAATATCCTCCTATTAATAAATAATAATTAATAGCGCTTGATAGCAGAATATGTCTATAGTACAGTGTTGAAGGTCACTATAAACTTCAAAGTTCTCTTTTAGAATCTAAGGATATACAGGTCGTTGTTTTGGTCAGCGACGAGCGACTCAGGGTCGATAATACAATAGATACTGGTGCTAAAAAAAATATAAAAAAAATACTTTATTTTTTTTAATCATAAAAATAAAAAAATAAAAATTCTGAAAATCATGTAATAAGCTAAAGTGTAGACATAATACTCAACGGGAGTGCGAGGGAGTAAAGGGGTGGGGCGATGGCGGCTTGTGCCTACCTCTAGTCAGTGCACGTGCCTAGTAACCATACTTTGCGGTAATTTTATTTCAAATTGAATAAGGTATTTCTCAACATATTTACAGTATTTAATGGAATTAAGTCCATTTTTGGGGAATATATATTTTGTACTACCGCTCCTGGGTCGCTTGTCGCCGACCAAAACAACATCCTGTATATTGTACATACTATATTTCCCAATGGTTTCACCTGGGATGTTATACAGCCTTTCTCAATATACAGGATGTCTAATGTAAAAAAATGAGATTGGTGGATCAAACATACAAATTCATCAGCTTTATTTATGTTAGAAGGTCTGCCAAAAGCAATTGCCAGTCTTACACATGTATTACAGAACAAGAGTCAAGAATTGTTTTTTAAATAAATGTACCTATTGTCTTTGAATTTAAATCAAGGAGTATCTATTAATCTCAAGAAGATGTCCAGTATTTAAAATTTATCGGTGCTATCTTAATTTGAGACCTACATGTACTACCATGGGGTACAGAAATGCTACAGGGATACATAACAACAAGTGCTCCATAATTATTATCTTTCCAACAAGTCTTAATATTTAAAAGTACAATTTACAAAAGCTATTATAAACACTTCAACATCTGCATCAAAGAAAAAATAAAATTATATTAAATATAAAAGCAATTATAATTTATGTAAAGATACAATTCTTAAAACTGACAGGCTAGTGGCGCAGTTGGTTAAGTTTCCACCTATCGCGCCGCAGGTTCGATTCCCAGTATTTCCACACAGGGCATGCATTTGTGTGCATGAACATGTCTGTATATTCTGAGTCTGGTTGTAATTATGTATATTAAGTATGTATTATATCAGTTATATGGTTTCCATAGTACAAGCTCTGCTTAGTTTGAGATCAGATGACCGTATGTGAGGAATTTCCCAGGATATTGATTTTGATTTTTAAAACTCTGTGTGTAATGTATACAGGCGTTAAGACAAGGCAGGCATGTCGGCGGAGTCGCCGCGGCACATGCGGTCGGGCGGGGGCGGGGGCGGGGGCGCGGGCGCGGGCGGGCCGCTCACGGTGCCCTCGCAGCCGCCGAGCGACCGCAGCATCATCGACGCGGTCTCCGGCTTCATTAATGACGTCACACTCTCCTCCTCATCCAATATAGACCCCAAGGATGTCATACAGTGGGCACGGTAATGTTACACCATTTATGATATTATTAGCTGTCCCCTAAGGTTTTACGAGCATTCCGGGATAAAAAAAATAGCCTCTAATATTCGGGGATAATATAGCTTCCTATTAGTGAAAGAATTTCTCTAATGCGACTGGTAGTTTCAAGGATTAAAAAAAAACTTCAGCTTTATTATAAGTATAGATTTGGTTTTTGAGGATCTATGTTATCCCGAGATAAAAAGTATCCTATGTGTTAACTATATTCTATCAATGTGCTAAATTTCATCCAAATCCGTTCAGACGTTTATAGTGATTGAGTCACAAACATAAAAACATACAAACTCATTGATAACTGAGTGAATAGGTTTCGAACCCACGACGATATCTATATTTAAGGCTATTATTATTTAACATAAATATCCCATAAGATATGCTCTTTCACTTCTGTAGTACAGCTTATGTTTACATTAGATAATTATAATGAACCAATTATGGTTTATATGGTGACAATCTGATTGTACATAGGTCATAGGGTTT
>OX596249.1:5193308-5475944 GCA_951394255.1 Polyploca ridens
GAAAATATTAAGTTGTATCACAGAATTTGTACAATTGGGTCAAAGTCAAAGTCAAAGCCATTTATTCAATTTAGGCCCCAGAAGGGCACTTATGAAGGTCAAATTTACTGAAGTTACCACCGGTTCGGAACTCGGCCTTCAACTGAGAAGAATCCGGCAAAAAACTCAGCAAGGTTACATTTTTTATATATTTTTTGGACAATCTGACTATGTTTGGCTTTTTTTTTCCAAATAATTAAAAATAAAAAAGATATACCTAAGCATAGATATCTCGAGAGTATGATTAATTTCATAAATATCATAATATAGATGTTGAAGTATAATGAACATAAACAATAAATAATTATATAATGTGTATGCATGATATTGTATTAAGTTTACCTAGAATTTCTATCGTATTTTTGTGGACTCAAATTATAATATTCCTTTCGAACCTGAATAATACGATAGTGAGTTAATTTTGTCTAAAATTCTACAACCTAGTCTACACAACTGGATGTCACGAACGTGCTATGCACTTTTTAGAGGTAGTGTAAATGGTATATTTTCTAAATATGTTTTCCCATGATACCGTACATAATAAGATTTTATAGAAAAAAAAAAAAGATTTGGACGAAAAAAAATCTCAGGTGCGAAAGGGATATTCTTGTGAGTCTGCTCGTTTTAGGTCAGCGCGGACTTTTATAACAATTAAAATCAATTGTTATTTTTTAACCTCAACTTAAAGAATTAAATTATTAATTATTATAGAATATATCCTTGTTATTTTTGAAACGTACATATTTCAGCTAGACACGTCTTTCCATTAAAAAAAAAACACCATTAAGAAAATATTCATTTTATATTTTTTATTATTTTCTCGTAAACAATTAATTTTATACTCAAACTCTTAGGCATAGTATCCATAAATGAGCCTTTGTAATCCATGGCTGAGATGTTCACCTGAGCTCTGCCCCCACATTACAAGATCATAAAATGTCTATAATACAAGATAAAGCCAGTGTAAAAGTGCTAAAAAGTCTTTATAGAGGTCACTATAAAAAGGTGCTTAAGTAGGTGAAAATGTTTGTATAACACGAAACTTCTCTCGGTGAAAAACTTTGGCTAAGCACATTTAAGAAATGTCTAGACTCTTTTATTTTTGCAAGTGTGTGTGCAAATTTTTTGCTAGAAGTTAGATAGGTACTTCAATATTTTTGTTACCAAACTCAATATTAATATTACTAAATATTAATTTTAAAATTCATATGAAAATATTGATACGAATCAACGACAGTGCTGAATGACATTGTTAGCTAAGATCATGAGGGTGAAGATTAGCATTATATCCCTCTAATAATTTATAATTTCGAGACCATGGGACCGCGGAGGTCCGAAGCTCGCCGTTTTGATCACAAATCATCAAAATTGATCGAGGCCTTCGGAGATCAGCGGGCGGGAAGCTTTTTCCCCCAACGTATCAGCTTGGTTATCCAAAGAGGAAACGGTGCCAGCCTTCTGGGAACCTTGCCGTCAATCGGAAGCAGCGGCTGACTTGAGGAAACTTTCTATACATAGATTGTAATTTGTTATAGATATCATATTAAAACGTAAATATATGTCACAAATATTATGATAGATTTAAAATAAAATAGATATACAACAAATATGTACAAAATACAATCTATGTATAGAAAATTTCCTCAAGTAGGTATTTTATAGAACTAATTTAGAAATCGCAAAGAAATCCTAAATTTATATCTAGAATGGTTTATTTCATGTAGGAAAAAGCTACACCGGTAAGAGTACAGCTGTTAAAAATAGAAGAAGAGAATTTTATAATTTTCTTCGCAGTTTTCAAATTGTTCCCGTACTAAAAAATATTTCATAAGTCACTATCACCCCTGAGAATATGCACAGTGATATAAAATTACCCAGAATAGAATACTGATTTTCTACGTGACACAGTTTTTTACCATAAAACATTGTAGCAATCGAACGTGCGAAAGTGGTTTTGTGAAATATGGTATTTCGATGAATACATTTCCCTGAATATTTTTTTCCTGAAATATGTACAGTTGTATTGCGACGGCATGATAGATTGACACATGCTGAAAATATTCCACAATAAAACAGATTAATGGATAAATTGAATAAAGCATTTGATCAATGGAGATAAATTCTTATGATATATGAATGGCGTATAAAATGTTTCTCTATTTTTGATGAAATATAAAAATATGTTATCGGATCGTTTTTCTCACTGATTTATATCAAATATTATTTTGTGAAATACGTAAGGTAACATTTTGATTTAACTAAGGGTGCTGAAAACCTATCTATCTTCTGTACCTATGTACCTACTTTAGATCTTGGAATACTTTGTAATAAAAATTTAAATGACTATCAACAAGACTTAGTCCAATGCAATCACACCCGCTCTGTTCCAATTGGCTCGAGCCACATTGTATCGACACCCGTTTAAAGAAATCGTTTTCCAACCTCGATCCTCGGAGGAAAGCTGCCGCTTTATCACGAGCTAGGATTACTGAGAACACTCGGGAATACTCGGGTATTCTCGTGAGCTCTCGGGAATCCAGGAACTTGTTTAGAGAATTGCTTCGTTTGTTAAACGTCGCCTTTCGGTTCGTCGGGCGCCGAATTCGCTTAACTTGAAAAATTAGCCGGAGACGATAGAGGATTTGCGGGACTGGAATTCTAGATGGAATTGCAAAGGTATTTTCTAATAGTTCGTGTTGTGTTATCTCGTTGCTTGGGAATTACATTTGATGTGCTGGTGGGTGGAAACGTTACTCGGTGTTTAGTTAATTTTCTTTCATATTGAAAAGATTTAAGACTTATACATTCTCTGTGTTTTTTTGTTGATGTCTCATATTCATTACATTAAATACAAATTAGTCGCGCCGTTCACGCAAGTTCTCAATAGCGTTTTCTTATCTTTTATTGGAACGATTTTGTAATTAATTTTTTTTCTTTATGATATTCTTTTTTTTCTCTCTCTCCGCTGTAAAATAATCCGGCGCCTTTCAGTGAGGTGTCATTATAGCGCCTTTGAATATAATTTTATTTAAATTCATGACAAATATACCTATCGTCAAACACCACACAGGGTGAATCCTGTGCCAGGCGTGATTACAAATCATAAAAAAAAACATCTCGATTTTTTAGTTTAGAATTTAAAAAGAACTTGCTTCATGCTTTAAGCACAGATTGCTAAATAGGTGCTACGCACAGTGCTTTAACAGTGCGTAACTTTAATCCTTTGACTGTTTGATGATCCGCGCGGGCGAGGAAAACAATATAAATCAATTGTTATTTTTTAACCGCAAGTCAAGGTGTCAACTTCATGAAATATGGACGCCCCAATTATTCCTAATTACCCTAAATCCATATTTTCCTATAGGTAAAAATACCTACGAAATACCAATTTTATCTACCGTTAAAGTGCTTCAAGCCTCTTGACCCATCGTAAAATATGCAGTGAGCTCGCCAATGTAAAAATGTCGGTTCACGTCGCGTCGGTCCATTTGTCCCCGTGGGTACGTGGGCGGTGCTCCTGCACTAACTGTTTCAATAAACTCCAGGGGCCCAATTCTCATTCACTCGAATTCATCACTCGTTCCAAATAAAGTTCGAACTCGTACTTTTTTCGAGTGAAAATTAAGTTAGGCTATTCTGACAATTTCGAAGCCGCCATTTTCTCTTATTTTTCGAGAGCTAGCGCTCGAACTGCTTCGACTGGTCGGGACCGTTCGAAACGTATTTCGAATGCGAACTATCAAACGTCAAACAGTTAGGTTGTCATTTGGAAACGTAATGACAGATAAGCCTAAGAATTTCCGTTACGCACAGAAAATATTTTGTCATATTCATTTATAATTATTATATAAAATTGATTAACTTATGAATTCCGGATATATTAGGATATAATAAGAGTAAAACGTTGTTTTAAATATTTTATATGCATTAAAATCTTTTAAATTTTAATTTAAGATATAACATTATCACGTACGTTAACAAAACGCAATTATCAAGTGAAACGAAACGCATTGTGCAATTTGGATCCATCATAATGGCAACATTTACTCCTTACACTCGAACTTATTTTGATAAGTGTCGAGAATACAGGAATCGAAAAATAGACTCCGCCTCTCGAAATTTTACGGTCGAACTAGAACTCGTAATGCAAGTTCGATTCGAAGGCTAGTTCGAGGGAAGTGAGAATTGGGCCCCAGGGTCTCACGGACCCACTGTTTACATAATAGTTCTATTCTCCACTCTGTGGAATAAAACTTAATGTAGTGTAGCAACTAAGCACCGCCATACCTACATCGAACTGAGAGTTGAGAGGAAGTGAATTACTTTTAAAGATAATATGGACTCTTCCACATAACGTTCGTGTCTCAATGATATCAATGTTAATATGTACATGGCGGGCCAGTTGGCGCGGTTGGTTAAGATTCTATCGTGCCGCAGGTCATGGGTTCGATTTCAATTTCAGTTCGATCATTTGTGTGATGAATGATTAATGCACACAACAAATACATGACTCTCATGTATTTGTTGCACTAATATTGAACACTGACACCCAAGCTAGGCAAGAGCCTGTATTATGGTGGACAGGATTCGGTCAATGTATTACTATAAATTAAGCATGTATTTACAAACATAAAGTAGTATATCAGTTATCTGGTTTCCATAGTACAACTCTGCTTAGTTTGGGATCAGATGACCGTGTGTGTGGAATGTCCCAGGATATTTATTTATTTTATTTACTTACGTACTTAAAAACAAACTATACAGGATTTATATATTTATATTCTAGTTTATAATGAAACATAACCCTACACAACCTCAGAAGAAAGATCCTGTAAAAAACGATTACGGAAAATTTAGTATCAGAAGGCAACGTTCCCAGTTACCTACTTACAACCAAGATGATAAAATAATATCATTACATTCACGTTCCGAGTTAAAATCCATTCGAGACAGAATCCTAAGTCATGTTAAGGTATAGCTTATTTAGCTACACATAAGAACAAAAATTATAACCCTCCTTCCGGGTCAATCGGGTTAAAAGACAATACTATTCACATTTTCCATCATAATATCTGTCATACTGTCGATGTGTCCTTTCAGCTATATAATCATGGTAACAGTGGCTGACAAGCTTTTTCAGTAATAACACAAGTGTATTTATCACTGAATAGCTGTTATTTAGTTCACAAACCCATTACAAAGTTTATTTTGTAGTTATCATAAAAGCAGGGATGAGTTAAATGGATCATGCCGGAGGGATTTCAACGGGAACAGATAAAATATGTAAAAGTTTCATAATTTTGAACCGTTTTGTTTTACGGTTTTTGTTCCTTTGCCTTTATTTATTGTTATAAATCTGACCAACTTTGTTCTTATTACGGTCGTATAATACCTAGCTAAACTAGAATTCCGCTTCACGGTTTTACCCCCTATTTCACCCCCTTGTTCTTTCCAATTTCAGAATATCGTAGTTACGTATTCACTAGGGATCTATCGTATTTTTAATTCATTCTTATTCTTAGAAAACATACAAGTATTTTGTTCCGGTCTAATCCCAATTATGTACGTTTTTGTAACAACAAAAATGATAAGTATAACAACAAAATGAACAAGTAACAACAGGATTTTAAATATAAATAAAAATATTAAAAACTATTTAGTATATTCCAAATCTCATATATCCTAATTTCCTATTATAGATTTTTAAATAGTAGTACTGTATTTATACCTTTTATCAAATTCATATTATAAAAATAATTTTCCAAAAGACATGAAGAAATTATTAGAGAACTAGACTAAAATCACTCAAAAAATTCTCAAATTCAATAAAAGCGAAGCGAAATTCCAAATAGTTCACAATTTCCTTACGCGGCAATGCCACTGATTTTCTTTTAAGAAATAGTCTGAAATCGTAAACGTAATGATATTTGCGAGATAACAAAATATTGCCGAAGTTAAAGATAACGACGTCAGTGAGATAATATCGTTTTGGCGAAAAAATACGATTTTTATCGATTCGATAGCCTATAACCAAAAGGAAACGTGAGCCGAATTTATATACCTATTCGGCAAACATCTTGTATTTTGGTAACGTCTTGATTCGATAACATTATTTATAAAATAACTGGCTATTGCTCTTTAGATTTACTTAATGCTAACGCTTTCTTTGATACCTATTTGAGTAACAAGAAATATGGAAGAATACTACCTACTTATATGAAATACATTGATTCATACATATTCAAAATCTTTATAAACAATTTTAATTCCTTTTATGACTCATGAACTGTAATTAAATAATAGATAGTAACGAAATAAATAGATATTAATAAAGTGTGTGCTTATAAAATATTTTAGTTAACTCATGTGAGACGATCCGTCTCGAGCAAAGTGAGTAATGAATACTAAAATACCAGTACCTAGAAAAGTATAATTTAGAAGCTTAATGTAGGTACATACATAAAATAAATAATTGCTCCATTTAACATGGAATGAGACTGGAAATTACAAAATACGAATTACTCAAATAAATTTTCGGCAATGCCGGCTAAAAAAATTACTCGCGCAATTTAAAATTTCGCATGCGGTTACCCATACAATAATCATGAACGTGAAAATTACGCTTTAAAGCTTTTAACATGACATTAAATATCGTCATTTATCAAGGTAGACATGTGCCTATAGTCGTAACACCCCGTGTAATTTTCCAAGAGAGTTGACCTATGCATTTCTCGCTTCTACGCCTTGGTACATGGCCAGTTAGTTTCCCTGCTATTACAATTTAAAACCTATGTTGTTTTCTTTATGGGTGAAAACAGATTGTTGGGAATGAGGTGGTGATGTGTCAGAGCGGACAGCAAGTGTTTCACGGCCAGTGCACCGACTTACCTCGACGGTCACCGCATAATCAATATCCAAGTAACAGATGAACTGGTTTGTAAATTATACATGAATAGGTAATCATTTTGTTCACTATTTCTGAATTGATTTTAATATCGGTTCACTTTTTTTAAGGCAACGTTTTCATTAGATACATAGGATACATATCTAATGGAATCAGAAAATGTCACCAAAGATGTCCGTCTGTTCGATGCGGTCAAAGTTAACCCCACCGAAAAGATTTTCATGTAAAATGTTGCCAAGACGAGACCATATGGCTCTCACTGTCAAAAAGTTATCAGATCTCATGTAGAGCCAAGCTTATAACTCTACACGTCCTAACTCTACAAGCCCTAACTTCAAAAACTCTACACACATTAGTAAAAATAAGTGGCTTGGCCGTTTCTACTACCGTAACATGGGCCTAAGGTGAAAAATATATTCTCTCTGTAGTACAAATAGTTCTTGTAGTAGCGAAATATATAATAATTTCATTTTCAGATAATTTCATAAAATTTTACACAAAATTTTTCGCTGTCTAAAATTTTGTACTTATCTTGCGGTCTTGACGGTTCTTAATTAAAAGTAATAATAAAGGCGACAGTCACTAATTAGTGAGTCTTTCCGGGACAAAACTACAAAGAATCAGCTCATTAGGGTCACAACGAAGAAGTAATTTATCTCACTAGATATTAAAATTGAACCTCAAGGCATTCTTATGCTAAAATAAAATATGTGTCACCGTATTTTTGTGAAATCCATTAGTTTATAATCTACTAGCTGTCTCCCGCGGTTTCACTCGCGTTTCCGGGATACAAAGTAGCCTATGCCCTTCTCATATGCTATCTGCATGCCTAATTTTATCGTGTTCGGTTCAACGGCTTATGCGTGAAAGCGTAACAAACAAACAAACAGAGTTACTTTCGCATTAATAATATTAGTATGGATCTAGCGAGATTGTAAACTGTCATTTTTCGATAATTTGAACCTATCTTTGTCAAACCGTTAAATTGTGAACGAGCCTACACTTGCCGACAGGGTTCACAAAATCTGTCCGATTTTATCACTCGTAAAATTATAAAAGAAATACACATTTAATTTGTATATTTATTTTAAACAATATTAACAATCATCTACGTTACGTATGGCCAAAGATGGCGACGCGGTACACATGATGTTCAATCAATCAGCGCGTAAAGTGCGTTCCGTCACATTCAAGTATGATGCCAGTTCACAATTTGACGGTTGGTCATGGACAGATTATAAACTATCGAAAATTAATGCGTAAAATTATAAACAGTATGTTACAGTTCACAATTTATCGAAAGTGTATAACTACTACTAGGTACTTACCTACTCTCGCTTGATAACTAACGGTGCTCACAAAATTACGGTGACATATATAAAGTAAATTATATCACTATAAGTACCCATACCTTAGTATACCCAGAAAGGGATCCATGCGTTTACATAGATTACAATATAACATGGGCCATATTAGCAATTCTTTGCAATAATCATAAATGTCAGCCGGAAGTAATTCTGGCGAGGTTTTATTGGTAAAAGGGACCGAAGGGCTCTTCAAGGGTTCGAGCAAGATTGAAAAGTTGTTCTCCTTCGGATTTGCGAGTGTAAATTGAATTATCTGATAGGCATTATAACTTTTTTGCCGAAAACGTTGTTTAAAAACTCCCGCTTTGTCTAATTCAATTGTTTCCCGATGTAATAGGAAAATAAATATCTTATTTGAAGTGTTTTTTTATTAGCATTTTTATTTAGATGTACCTATATAATGGAAACGAGCAAAGAGTAATAGTCATTTATTAGAAACGATATCATTAAAAAGAGAAGAGGTAGATACCTACACCTACTTTATTGAGATAGCTTGCAAATTGAGATGGTATTTAAAAAAAAAAGTTATTCGTCCGTTAAGCTGAAGTTCCTTTTGCAACCATATTCTTTATATATTTTAATTTACTCGATGAAAAATCTGTTCAATATTAACAGATTTTTTGCGATTCAAGACTTGTTTCTACAGTAAAAGTTGTTCCCCTAACAAACCTAACATAGATTATAAAAAGATGCCATCTCAAAGTATCCACCTATAATAATTGGTAGTTATTATAGTAGATCATTTATATAGCAAATATTGAACAAGTCTCTGCATTGAAACTGAATGCGTTTTCATTTAGTTGACGTTTGAATAGATAAGCGTGTTGTTGGTAAAAACGTGTTGTCGCATAACAAAGCTTTATAACACGTTTATTACCCATGGGCATTTTATATTTAACTCATTCACATTTAGACAAATTTTCATTGCTTGATTTTGTAAACAATAATCACCTATATTATGGCACGGCTCGTTATAGGTGCTAATTAAACTGAAATAATGGATGTCCACAATTAAACTATGCAGTTCAGTGTTTTTAGAGAGGCAGACCATAGCGTTATTTCGTTACAGCTCGACTGGGGAAGTACTTCCACTTGATGACATAGTGATGTCTCATGTGTTGCAAGCGTCCATATGTCTACGGTAACCGCTTACCACCAGGCAGGCCGTATGCTTGCTTGCAGGTAAGTTATGATGAAGCTGAAAGTGATAGTAATACAAAATCTACAAGGAATTGGCTCTTAGGGGCATTTTTCAGAACTTACCAATAGGTGTTTGGCTGCAGATTTACAACTTGAGGGAGTTGTCCAAGCTAAGCGGGTTCTACAAAGAACCCTACCACTATACTATGGTTTCCTTCACTCAAGACCTTTGTCATGGCTTTCGATTGGTAAGATTAGGTAAGGTACTTCTATTTCGACGACAAATCAAAATAAATATCATAAATTGGTACTGGTGAAACCGATTAGTACCTATGTAAGTAATTAAGCTTATACCTAAATAAGAATATAGTATATTGGCAACTTGGCAGATGATATACAAAATATGGCAGTTATTAGATAAGGGTAGGAATTACCCGTTTCGTAATATAAGGTTAGGTCCGAAATAAGATTTTGTAGATATTAAGATAATTCTGAACCTATATTCTGCGGTAATTAAATTTTTGATCCCTACTTATGTTTATTTGGTGTTTTCAAAGGGTTAATCGTAAATAAAATTTAGTATTCTGGACTTGTTGGTTATATTCTGAAATATTTTAGTAGGTAAACCACGCCAAAATATTTTACAAAAATTAAAAAAATATTTTATCAAGACTGAAACACACAACAAGTTTATACAATTAATAACAAGTTTATATTACAAGTCGTAAAATGTTGAAAAAGGTAAGGCAAAATATCGTTACATCAATTTTAAAACAGCGTTTAATAGAACTGGCAATTTTGAACACAATTAAACGTGAAATTGAAAATGATTGAGATATTTATGTCGTATGATAGGTACATTTAGTGTGTGTGTGAAGCTAGACTAAAATAATTATAGCGAGGCAGGAGTAGGAAGATTAGATTAATTGTGCACATCTCGCCGGTACGGTAAACTGTAACCAAGTAAACAGCTATGATATATAGACTACAATTTAGTTTGTAGATATTCGCTTTGTTTCTAAATAATGCGAAAGGGAATTTATAGGTTTTGTAGGTAAAGCGGGAAGTTCTAAAACTTGTGTATTCTTACTAATATTAAAACTTGACCGTTATTTGAAACCTTATAAAATGAGATAGGCCTTCCTTGTTTTCTGCTCTAGACTTCCTTCTTTGTCTACCCAAATATTGCCGTCTCGCTCGCACATCTCCCCACTATCCACCCAGGCAGAGCGCGAGCTTGAGCCACGCGCGCTATCTCGTCATTGGCGTCCTGTTTTCTGCAACGGACGGTTGTGCCTAGCCTAGCCTAGGCACTCGTAAGTTATTTGTATATTTTATATACCTTTGTTCCTTCTTAGTTTATTAAAATAATAATATAATGATTTTAACGGTGTAACCGTTCGATATTTTAATTTAATTTTGATATTTTATGTTCATGTCTTTGAACAGCTAATTCTTAAACTATTTAATCTACCCACTTTTTATTGATAATTTTGCTTGTATTAATTTATTATCCTTGGTTTTTCCTAGGTTAGTTCCTGTTTTGTTCACAGTTGAACATTAATATTTAAATTACATCAAGTGCTAACTGTATAAATTACAACGTGCGAATAGTGATAACGGATACTGCCCTGAGCAAAAATGATCTAAAAGGCAGCGTAACACTGGGTCGAGTAAGGTCCTCAAGTAAATCCAAATGCCTCATATATCTCATATATCTGATTCTCGGATCTATAATAAAATTAATAATGACCGCAGGCGATGTTAAGTGTCGAAAACGTTAGCAGTGCCGTCTAAATAACAATTTATTATATAGTTAAATATTTTAAAGAAATTTGCCGCTGTAACAACTTTGTGCTAGCTTGTGTGTTACTAGTTACTTAAATAAACCTCTGTTGAGGATCTTGCAATGAAGCGGTGATTAAAAGTGAAAAGTGAAAGAAGTTGATTGATAATAAAAAAGAATTTAAAGTGTTATGTAGTGAATTAGAATTATTACAACTTATTTGTACTGAAATTATTCAAATGAGGAATTGTGATCCGCTAACCAGATATTTCGCCTGCCATTATTGCTAGTCTAGTTACAGTGCTTAAAAAAGTTTAAACATTTTTGCCTCTAATAAAAAGGATCAAATGCTCCTGCTTAGCAAGCTAGTCTGATCCATACACCAACCCGCGCAGGGCCAGGTGACTCAAAACATACCCGCGCAGGGTATTTTCGTGGATGTTGTGCCCGTACGCACATTCCCCATTATTATTAGCCCCGCGCAGGGGCAGTGACTTAAATCATACCCGCGCAGGGTATTGTCTTAGATCTTGTGCCAGTACGGGGTACGCCAGTACCGGTGCGGGGTATTTATTCTCTTGGATGTTGTGCCCTTACTCCGTATGCACATTCCCCGTAATAATCAACCCTTTGCAGGGGCAGGTGAGTTGAAATATACCCTCGCGTGTGTTCTTTTGAGATGTTGTGCCAGTACTCCGTATGCACATTACCAATAATAGTCAACCCCTTGAAGGGGCAGATGAGTTGAAATGTAGCCTCGTGAGGTATTTTCTTGGATGTTATGCCTGTACACACGTTCCCCATATTAATCAACCGCTTGCAGGGACAGAAATGTACCCTCGCAGGGTATTATTTTGGATTTTCTGCCCGTACGCACATTTTCCATCATAATCAACCTCTTACAGGGTGACTTGAAATGGACCCTTCAAGTCTGGTTTCAAATACATCATGTCGCGCCTGACGCATATAAATCTTTGCGTGACCTTAGAATACACTCTCGCAGGGTACTATGTTTGGATGGTGTGTTTACGCACATTAAGGATTAAAAAGGCAGTGTGGTGATTGAAAACTCATTTGCTTTTCAATTAAAAATTAAATGATCCTGCTTTAGAAACAGGTCAAAGCAGATTTTTACTCTATCCCTGCCTCGTAGGGAAAAGGGACTCGAAATATATACCCTCACCGCAGGGTACTTTACCTAGATATTGTGCCTCTTCTCACAATCGCCATCTAAATCAACCCATGCAAGGACAGGTGATTTGAAATGTTCTGTCGCACAGTCTCTAATATAACCACCAACATGGGAATAGTTGGTTTTAAAATGTACATTTGCAAAGTCCTATGCCGAGATGCCTCTACGCATATTTCCCATCATTATTGTTTGTGCAAAATTCAGATCTCAGGCATGTTTTCACTAGTAAATGTGAGCGACGCACATACGAATCTATGACCAATAATGGCAACTATATTATACATAGATAACTTGCCTACCTTTCGGTCTCAGCCAAAAGTTTTTTGCTTAATTAACCAATGGGGTAACAAGCATATAGGGAATAAGGAATACCTATTATCGATTATTTGAATGACTTTCTCCTGCCTTCCAAGGCGTTATGTTTTAATTCTAAAACAAGAATGAATAAAATTGTGCTACAGAGGCTTACACTATGTTGACAAATTTACCCACCCTCGCAGGGTTTTTGGGGGTTCAATGGAATACTAGATATATTATTGATTTTCTTTCAAAATCACCTTAGAGCCTAATCGGTCTATTGAACTTATCGAGCTTGGTAATATCCCAAAAGAGTCTGCACTACCGTGATTCAGCATACTTTTTTGATTCAACTGCAATCGCAATCTCATTTTCTATTGAAATTTATAATCAGATGAAGCCTGTAAGCGTTATAAACAGTCGAACAGTTGTTTAGCCAGGTAAATGTTGCATTGCAATAACAAAGCACTCCTCGCTATCTTGAAAGCATGACAATATCTAAATTAAACGTCACCTATGTTCGGAATGAGGGTGACAATCATCTGATGAACCGTATCATCGTCATATGAATGTAACATTCCAATTTCTTTCATATATTAGATTAGATCCTCGTCTATTGTTACTGATTACCAACTACTGCTTGAGGAGCACTTACACAGCGGATACGCCTGCACAATAATATGGAATGTACATACTTAGTTGAAAGTTTTGTATTTAGACTAAAGCATGAATAAATGTTTTACGAAGAAAAAGCACCTTTGTTCCACGTGGAATTACCACCTAGCATAACATTACCCTCTATCTTGTTTAATCTCTAAACTGCTACCTCAGCTAAATTGGTTCGAAACAAACTTTTAGTAACTAATTCCTCGATAGTATTTCGGAGGGCAGACCTCAAGTTCAGAGCTTTGACAGTCCCATTCACGATACAGCGCTATCGATAGATACATGGACGGTTTTTCTACCTCCAAGTAGATACCATAAGATGGTCTGGAATTATAGAAATATGAGTATTGGATTGCTTGTTGTAACCATGGCATCTTTGTTGAAAAATCGCTTCTAACCGTAGCTTGTTTGAAATAAAATGAACAAACTTAAGTAGTCCATTTGTCACAATGACTCCTGTACTAATAAAGTTATTAACTACTTGCTTCTTACACTTAGATGAATGTTCATTATGCTGAATAAGTCAGTGGTATCAAATGTATGCAGTTTTAGTTCTCATGTGTTAGTTGGACATATTTTGATATATATTGATACGATAGATAGTCGATTGACTCGTGTAATTTTTAGAAACATATCTAAAATTTATGTAACGAATTTTGTATATCCAGACCAACACAGCGTTGTCTTAATTTTGTAGTGTGTTAAGGTTGCCTTCAACCTTGTACCTTGTGTAAGTACCCTTGTACCTACATGACTTCACTTTCCAGTTTTAGAACAAGTAAAAGTTATGTTATGATGTTACTTGTGTCGGTCTTTAAAACTTATATATCTGGTTAATGTTTATGCAGTAATGTTGCTGGTGATTATAGCAAAATACCACATGTAAGTAAATATGTACTGTATGTAATTAACGTTTTGATTAGAATATATGATGTACCTACACGTGTCGGAGAATAATAATGTCGGTAGGTACATAGACTATAGCAAAACATATAGCTATACATTACTGTGTGTACAGATTGTATTCGCCTTTTATACGATAAACGTGACACAGCAAAATCCACCAACTATTGACAAGACCTGCCAAAGCTGCATCTTTAATAGGGTGCGAAATAGAATAATTCATCGCTGGTGCTGGCATAATCAGTTCAGATCCACTAAATCTGGTCTCATGCCCATTAGAGATCTGCAACCCTTTCAGACAGTTACCATATAGCTGATAATAAGCCACTAATCGCGGGATCACATTATCTTCGCATGATTAATTAAATACTTGAATGTTGCTTTTCAATCACATACGATACATGCTCATCGATGATTTGATTAAGATCTTTGCTTCTAGCCATTTACACCTACATATTTCGTTTATACTTTATAAATAAAATTACAGTACCTCGCACATCTTAGTATTTTTGATACCTATTCTCTCTCACGATACCTTCAGACTTACACAGAAGTCTGAACACGTATGACCTATACTGGAGACATCACAGGTACCTACCTATGTCACAAATAACTTTATGCTACAAGCATAAAATCACATTGGCATCCACTTTCACCAGGCGAAAACAAACACGTCTCATTTTATAAGGTTTCAAATAACGGTCAAGTTTTAATAGAAGCGTTTTACCTGAAAATAAAACGCATATTAAATACTTACCTTATTTGAAACCTTAATTTTTAGTTCTGCCTGGTATTTCGACTCAATGACGAGATAGCGCGCGTGGCTCAAGCTCGCGCTCTGCCTGGGTGGATAGTGGGGAGATGTGCGAGCGAGACGGCAATATTTGGGTAGACAAAGAAGGAAGTCTAGAGCAGAAAACAAGGAAGGCCTATCTCATTTTATAAGGTTTCAAATAAGGTAAGTATTTAATATGCGTTTTATTTTCAGGTAAAACGCTTCTATTATAAATGCAAATGTGAGTTTTTTTGTTTGTTACTTTTCAGTACTCTACGATCACGATGTTTGACACGCAGATAGCCTAGAGCATAGGCTACTTTTTATCCCGGAAACGTGGGTGAAACCGCGGGGGACAGCTAGTATCTATATATATTATTAAAACAATTGATTTGTCTGTCTCTTTGTAACTTATTCGTACCTCATTATTTTCATTTCATCCATCTCTTGATTTTGGTGTAAAAAATGGGACTAACACAATAAAACAAATTGCCTGTATTAATTTCATATTCTCTATTGTATGTCATTAATTCAATGTGATTTATATGGGGTGTATAGTACACTGTACACAGTTTAGCATAAAGTATAAGCACCCTTAAAATTTTAACTATTAGACTTTGTCTAACCTTTATTAAACGTTCAAAATTCAAAATCATTTATTCAAATAGACCTTCGCAGGCACTTATGAAAAGTTTGACTCTCGAGTATTAGAGTGATATACCGGTTCGGAAGGTTCGTTTTATGTGTTAAACAAAAAGAAATGACTTTGGAGACATGAATGGCTCTAATGAGACGAATTCCCCATAGACGTTAACTATTAGTTATATACATTTAACTAGTAATTAACACAGTTACATCTAATTAATGGATTTAACTGAAAACGGCGAGTTTTTTGTAAGCACACGGTAGTTTTCAGCGAGCGCCGGATGTTACCGTCAGGTAGTTTTTATTGCAATTAACTCAGCAAATGCCAGCACGGCACGGGCTTAATTGACAGGATTACAGAGTGTTTTAACTCTTTAATCCTGTCAATTAGGGGACACGTGCTTATGTTTAATTTAATCGTGTATATCTGGCTCATTTTGTTTGAAATTGATTGCCTTTTAGCTTAATCCGTATAACTGATGGTATGAAGTTTTATTTTTGTAGTAGTTTATGTGATATTGCCTTTAGCTATTTCATTACTAAACATACTTAGATTATGGCAAAGCTCAAGCCAATTTAAGTGCCTATTAAAAAGGATTACATAGAGAAAATATTTTATAAAAAACAGGTACTGGAAATGTGTTTTTGATTAAAAAAAACCCTGTAAATATGAGGTCGAAGAAAAAAAAATTGTAAATACCACGCTACCTACGAGTATATTGAAGCAGTTTTTGTAACGATGATTTGTATCTATGTACTATCCTAACTTGTTGGAGAGTATGGGGAGAAGGTAATTAATATCTCTACCAACCCAAATGTCAACCTCACCTGCACGCGCCGGATGGCGGCGGAAGTCAATCGGCTCCCGTGGCACTCCCTGCTGGATAACCAACGAGGCTCTGGCGACCGAGTAAGTGGCGGTATAACCACTCACCTACCTAGAGTAGATGAGGCTACAGCAACCTTGGGGTCCAAATAACCTCTAAAACTCCTGGAGCAGAAGGCAACGGGAAACCACTGCTGCTATTTTCCCATGAGAGTTATGGAAAGGTCTAAAAACAATTGGAAGAAGCCGAGCAATCCGCGTAGCATCCGGCGCCATGATCTTTCCGGGGGTCAAGGTGTGAAATGTGCTACCGGCCAGGATGATGTAGGCAACCAGGCACCTCCTGGAAACTATGCTACTGGAAGGAGAACCATACAACTACGCAATAAGATCCGCATCGGTACATGGAATGTTCGTGGACTCCTCAAAGACGGCAAATTGAAGATCTTGGAAAGCGAGCTAGAGAGATGTAACTCCACTATCACTGGCATAAGTGAAACTCACTGGAGATATAGCGGCCACATTGACACAGGGAAACATACCATATATTTCTCCGGAAATGAAAACAACAGCTTTGCTGGAGTGGCTATTGCTATACCAAAACTATGGAACGGCTCTGTCCTGGGTTACAATCCTATCAACGATAGAATTATATCTATAAAAATGAATGCCTCACCAGTTCCAATAAATATAATTCAAGTTTATGCACCCACATCGGCAGCTGATGATGATGTTGTGGAAACCTTCTATAATGAACTAGAAACCTGCATGAGTCAAATCCCAAAGAGAGAACCTCTAATTATTTTAGGAGATTTCAACGCGAAGGTGGGCAGTACTAAAAATGAATCCGGCCTGAGGCACATAGTTGGGCTATATGGTCTGGGTAGACGCAATAACAGGGGTGAACGGCTTATTCAATTTGCCGCCGATAACGATCTCACCATAATGAACACCGTTTTTAAACACCACCCAAGGAGACTCTACACGTGGACCAGCCCTGACGGCAATCATCGTAACCAGATCGATTACGTTATGATCAGAACTAGATGGAGGAGCTCGATATTTAACGCGCACACTTTGCCCGGAGCAGATTGTCTTTCTGATCATGAATTGTTAATATGCGGCCTGAAACTTAAATTGCAAAACTGCACTGCCAAGAAGATATCAAGACGTTTGAAAATTGTAGACAAAGATGCCTTCTGTAAGACCCTGCAAGATGTAAAACGTATGTGGGCAAATGAAACTGCCAATTGCGATGGTAGACCGGAGCTACTTTGGCAGTCAACCAAAACTGCTATTAAGGCATCAGTCGAGATCTCCCAGCCCAAGTTGAAAGTTGCAAAACGTCAGCATTGGATGTCAAGTAATACGTGGAATCTCGTAGAAAAGCGGCGCAAAGAGAAAGCATCTGGAGCCAACATGAAGAGACTAAATCTGCTTAGTTCTGAAATACAAACCGCTTGTCGGAGGGATCGCAATATGGAGCTCAAAATTATGTGCAAAGAACTAGAACAGCACGCTCAAAAATTCGAGACTAGGGATCTTCATATGAAAATAAGAACTATTACGAGACAATTCAAACCAAAGACCTGGGCAATAGAGAACTCTGCTGGTAATACTGTTACAGAAATTAAACTGATTGTCAGAGTGTGGGAGGATTACTGCAAGTCCTTGTTTCTCGATAACCAAAGATTACTGGCCCCTGAACCTGAATACGCAATGCCCACGGAACAAGAACCTTCAATATTGAGATCGGAAGTAGAGGCCGCTATAAAACACCTAAAGTGTGGCAAGGCTACAGGTGCTGACGAAATTCCCATAGAAATTTTTAAGTTTATGGGGGATGTTGGCGTGGATATGTTGCACTTCATTTGTCTGCAAATATGGAAAACAGGAGAGTGGCCTAAGGATTGGTCACATTCTTTGTTCATCCCGCTCCACAAAAAAGGCTCAACTAAAAAGTGTAACAATTTCCGTCTAATATCTCTGATATCTCACGCTAGCAAGGTCCTTCTTCATATATTGAATACGAGGCTACAGGCATATATGGGCCGGGAGATTGCTCAAGAACAAGCCGGTTTTGTTAAGGGAAAGGGAACACGCGAACAAATTCTCAACCTAAGGCAAATCATAGAAAAAGC
This sequence comes from Polyploca ridens, assembly GCA_951394255.1. Taxonomy (NCBI): domain Eukaryota; kingdom Metazoa; phylum Arthropoda; class Insecta; order Lepidoptera; family Drepanidae; genus Polyploca; species Polyploca ridens. The sequence goes on from OX596249.1 coordinate 5,211,990, forward strand.
GCGGGAGTTCAATAACCCGCTGTTTATTTGCTTTGTGGATTTTCGTAAAGCTTTTGACACCGTTAAGTGGTGGAAGCTGTGGGATGTACTATTGACTATGGGTGTACCACGACATCTAGTTCATCTCATTTATAGACTATACGAAGACGGTACAGCTGCTGTTCGCGTGGACGGAATCGATTCCGGGAATTTCAAAACTCAGGCTGGTGTTCGTCAGGGATGTATTCTCTCCCCTCTATTGTTTAATATTTATACCGAATACATAATGCGGATAGTTTTGGAAAACTGGGACAAAGGTGTATCAATTGGAGGACGGTTAATATCAAACCTGAGATATGCGGACGATACTACTCTCCTTACGACGTCACAAACAGACATAGAAGGGTTTCTTTCGCTTCTAGAAACAACCAGTTCCGACTTTGGCCTCACTATAAACCGCGATAAAACCAAAATGATGGTGGTGGACCGTAAAACTAACAATCGCCCTGACCTACGTGAAATAGCTAATTGCGAAGTTGTCCAGAGTTACATCTACTTGGGATCCACAATCACAAATACTGGAAGTTGCGAAGAAGAAATTAGAAGACGGTGTGCTGTGACACGATCTGCCGTGGAAAAGCTCGCGAAGATATGGAAAGATCGCCGCATAACTAAAAACACCAAGGTTCGCCTAATGAGATGCTTAATATTTCCTATTTTCCTGTATGGAGCTGAGACATGGACGATCCATCAAAAATGTCGGAAAAAGATTGACGCCCTTGAAATGTGGTGCTGGAGGCGCTTGCTGAGGATAAAATGGACTGCTCACCGCACTAACGTTTCCATCCTGAAAGAGCTTCGCATCAAACAAAGACTTTCGTCGATTGTGCAAGTGCGAATTCTTAAGATGTTTGGACATATCATCCGCAACGAAAGCTCATTGGAACGATTAGTGATACAAGGAAGAGTAGAAGGTCAACGTTCCCGCGGCCGATCACCCACAAGATGGACAGACCTCATAAAAACATCAACAAGTTGTTCCCTCAGTGAATGTACACGCAGTGCCACGAATAGAGAAAGATGGAGAAGCCTCGCAAAAGCCGCAACAAACTCATCAGACGATCCATAACCACGACCACTCCGCCAGGAGTGTACGACTGAGAAGAACTATCCTAACAAAACAACAACTGTTGTTAGCAATATTGCGGAAGTTAACACAAAATGCCTTAACTTTTCTAAAGACATTATTTCCTCACAAAGAACATTATTACTTACGTCCAAAGTTTACGTGTTGTATGTATAATTTTGTTTTTTATTTATGAACATTTGTCTTTTGGAGAGATTGTATTTAATATTGTATATGTTGTTGATTGTACCACTAAGGTGGCGCACAAGCATACGGCTCGCCTGATGGTAAGCGGATACCATAGCTGATGCTTGCGACCTTTATTGCGAATATTAAACGAAGACTAACTGGTAATATAATAACAACTTTCAATAAATTTAATCAAATTAAAGTGACCTTTAAAGTAAAATGTTAGTTAGGTATATGCAATTGTAATAAAGGTTGGCAAAGCATTTCAATAGAGAGAGTTCACGAATAATGTTAATTGTGTTCACGAAAAGTTAATATTGAAGAAATAAATGAACTTTTGCAAATTGCTCGAGCAATTGGAATAAATCTTCATGAAAATAATTGAGTAGAAACCACTTGAGAGAGCCAAATCGATTTAAATTTATTCGAAATAAAGCAGTAAAGAGTGAGCATTTTCACCTTGCGGTGCTTTTTAGGGTTACGTACGTCAAAAGGTAAAAAAAGGAACCCTTATAACATCACTCTCTTGTCCGTCTGTCTGTCCGTGTGTCACCACCAATTTTCGCAGGAACGGGTGGACCTAGCAAGTTGAAATTTATACCAGATACTGAGGTTGATAGTCCCTATTAGGTGTTTTTACAAGCTTTTATTTAACTTGCAGTGTATGTATGTATGTTTGTTCGGCTGGAATCTTGCAAATCGAATTTCACCCACTTCCCGTGGTCGGATTGACTTGATATTTTGTATACATTAGTATATTGGAAGACAATGCATTGTACAGTTAACAAAAAGTACAGTCACCAAAAAAAGCTTGTAGTAAAAATGCAATTTTTAACAAAAACTTATTATTATTATATCTCCTGCTAGCTTTCACCCCCGCTTTCATTCATGTTACCTTCTTTTAACCCCTTATAGGTAAATTTTTAAAAACGCTTTCTTGTATTATAAGAAACGGTTTTTTAAAGTTTAAAAATAATCTGAACCTACCCTCCGATTGGTGTGCGTACATCTGTTAGTTTTCCAATCGAAAGTCCAGAGAGCCTTACAGGTATGTGGGTAAGAGTGATTATCAATATCTGAAATTGCTATTTTTGATCATCACTATATCAAAAATATGTAACTGGTGACGAATGAAATGAGTGTTCATGGTTTGGTACTCAAAAACTTATTTCGTACTCAAAAACTTTTTATCGGTAACATTTTGGGGTAGCTTTCATGAGCTGATCTCTGTGCTCCATACCTAATGGATAGCAACATTACTGGATGGTAGTGTTTACAATGGTAAAAGCATTCATCTGTGGGTAAAAGTGATTCAGTGAAAGATTGAAGATTTTTTTTATTTGCTGAAAGTGAACCTAGCGGATGTATACACATTTGTTACCATAAAGAAAGGGACGAATTGTTCATTATATAATTAACGACCGAATAGAACCATAGCTTTTTCTGCTCACTAGAAACTAATATACATACATAGATACAAATACAAGCAGATTTATATCAAAACTAGTTTCACGCCCCGCGATTTCGCCCACGCCCACTACTTTACGCCGTTAGGGATGTATTTCCAAAAATCCTTTCTTAGGCTACAAGATACGAACCAATATGTATACCAAGTTTTGATTGAAATCCTCCCCTTAAATCGTTATAACCCTGTCTACTCCTAAAGTAGATTTTCGAGAAACACAAAAAAGTAAGTATTAATACCGAGTTTCAAGTTAATCGGACTACGCATTAGGTTTCTTCTATACAAACACCCCCTTTGAAAAACTCATAATGACATCCTTTATTATTTAATTAGGTGAGTATTCATGCCAAGTTTCAAGTTTCATCCGATTAGGTGTTGAATTTTCAAAAATCCTTTCTTAGCTCATGCTTACATTATAAAATAAACCTATATTCCAAATTTCAGCTTTCTAGATTTAGAAGTTTTGGGTGAACGTTGATAGTCAATCAGGATAAGTAATTCAAGCGTTGCCCGGGTGATATTTCCAACTCTGCAGGTGGATTTTCTAAAAATATTTCATACAAACCTTGTCCTAACGTAACCATTGCGAACACAACAAAAGAATAATCAGCCAAATCGGTCAAAACGTTCCCAAGTGAAGCTATCTCTGAATTATTATGTTTGGAATTTGATCTTATTTATATAGATTCCATATAAATTAGCATCTCAGTCAACTTGAATAAAGTTAAATTTAATTTTAGGGTAAAGTAATTAGGTTGAAAACTTCGAAGCTACCCGAAAGTTAACATGAAAGTTCTACAAGAAGAAACCACGCACGGCAAAATATTCACCAATCTCGTAACAGGAGTTTTGGTTATTTAAAACCATTGATGTAGAACTCGTTGATGTTTGAAGAATATTATAAAAGAGAGATCAAATAAATTTGGATAAGATAACGAACTTCTAAGAAATAAGCGTGTTATAATATGCTTTCTATATTAACCCCCTTATTCATAAGATAGTTATGAAACATTGATTAGCTAAAATTCCGAAGTCTTTATCTGACAGGTGACATTTGGTGATCGAAAGAGTGAGACGGGGCACACTATTACACTGATTTAGTTAAAAAGCGATTAGAATTTAATAAGCTATCATATTGATAAGCTGGTCTAATGGTTATCTAAGTAGTACACGTTTAAAATCCAATTTATGTTCGGAAAAAGATATCACTTACCTAAGAACAGCGACACTCATAGTTTGAACACTAGAAATACTTGCTATACTTATAACTCAGTTCAGTGTTCGCTCCGCAGGAAGTGTGAAGAAAACACTATGAATAAAATAAATATTTTACCTTCTACTCCTACTCTCCATCAGCCTATAATGTCCCACTGCTGAGCACAGGCTTTCTTTTACAAATGAGGGTGAAAGGAAATGGGAAGATACTCCACCTCGCATGCTCAATGCGGATTTGTGGAGGTAGGCTGGTGGCCAACCTAACGTTGGAGTTTTCAAGGCACCTAGGAGGTCTCCAACTAGCTTATCGACTATCACGATTAATTTATAACCGGGACATGTTACGTGGATCGATTAAGAATGGCTAATCATGTTACACCACGAGCGCTTCCTTGAGTTAATTTAACAAAGAGACTTAATTTAAAATTGATAACTCCTACATTTTAGTAATTACCTACCTTTTTCAGTCCTTTGATCGTTTATTTAGTACTAGCTATTCCCCGCGGTTTCACCCGCATACCCGGTATAAACAGAAGCCTATAATATTCGGGGATAATATAACTTCCTGTCAGTGAAACAATTTTTCGAAACCGACTTTAGTTCCAGAGATCAGCCCTTTTAAACAAAGAAAAAACTCTTCCGTTTTATTATATTTTATTTTGCATTTAAATTAATTTATAGTTCCAAAATGTTTTCTTTAAAAATGTACGAATAATTAATTTAAAAATTAAATCATTATTAAAATGGCAGGGGCAATTTCATAATAATGGAAATATTAATACTAGTTTTTTCTCGCGATTTCGCCCGCATCTAGCGCAATAGCCATTCAAAACTGAAATTACTTTAAATGGAAGCTATCGTTATAATGTAGGTTTGTTGGTATCTTTGGCTTTCGTTATTGCCGCGATATTAAAATACTATAATAGTTTAAGTCTAATCGTAATCGTAATGTTTCATAAAAATCGGTCATTTGCGGACAGTATCATATCGGACCCTTTTATTAACCGACTTTAAAAAAAGAGGAGGTTCTCAATTCGAAAGTTTTTTTTTATGTTTGTTGCCTCATAACTCCGTCATTTATTAACCGATTTGGAAAATTCTTTTTTATTTGAAAGGGTACGCTTCCCGTTTGGTCCCATTGTCATCAGATCAGGATTTGATTACTTCTTAGTGTACTTTGAAGTCGGTTTAAGGTTTTTGTAGAACAGTCCAATTATTTTGGAAATATATTCAATGTACAGACACACGTCTGTTACAGTTTTATAATATTACTTCGTAAATGAGTATGAAATTCATGAAAGACAGCGTAAATGATTTGACGCCATCACGTATACTGATGCAAAACGATTTAGCTTGTCATAACGTAAATGGTTCTACCATTCAAGAGCCTCACTTGTATTATAATTCAACGGAAGCGAAATGGAAACTAAGCCTTACAAATATGTAAATGTATATTAAGCTTTAGGCAATGCTGAATTCATAATACTACCTAATCGGTATCTACTGTACTGGTATATACAGGTAATGTGGCTAGGTGGTGGAATATACTTAAATATATAAATATCTTTACCGTTTTATATGTACAGAAATCGTACATCCTACAAAAATATTAATATAACAAGCCAACCTTATTCAAATATTCGACCAAAAGATACCTTACCCTTGAGCAGGTAATAAAGTAGAGTTACCCGCCAACAATAATATATTTAAGTCGCCCACATATTCATCGTCTCACTTCCGAGACGACCCATGAATGACACGGTAAACAGAAAAGAAAACCCTCAAAAGCGCTGTAATAATGCCTTATTGAAGATAATATCAATGTCACGGCCCTCGTTGTGAATAACTTCACTGGTGGTGGTAAAGAAGCTTTATAATATGATGATATAGATACGATTACTCAACGACATGTTTGAATTCAAGTGCTGAACGTGGTACTGTATTCGTAAAGCAGGAGTTGAAGCTACTAAAGTATGATATCTATGATGAAAAAAGAATAATACACACTGGTGGTCAGCGCTAAGCATAGCATATCACACGCATTTCAGAGTATTCATGCAAACTGTATTTTTTTTTATAATACTAAGTCGGTAAACAAGGGTGAAAAATTAATGTTTATAGATTTACCCCCTTATTCATAATCGCTTTAGTATGCCCCGTCTCACTCTTTCGATCACCAAATGTCCCTTGTCAGATAAAGACTTCGGAATTTTAGCTAATCAACGTTTGATAACTTCATTATGAATAAGGGGGTTATTATTTTAAAGCTGGCTGTACTGGCTGCTCGCTTACTTATTAAATATTGAGTAGGTATTCTTTGTAGTTATGCCGCCGGGCACGCAATTGTTGTCAGTGAGGTTAGAATGTAAATGTTAGGTATGTAATTAATCTAATCTTGATTTGAAAAGAGTAATTGCAGATTTTACCGCCGGCCTTTCTCAGCATCTGCAACTTTCTGAACCGCCCCCCTAGACAAGATGGTTATCGACAATCGTCATCGTTAGTAAACGATCAACCTTTGTATGGGATTTTGTAAGTGTAAACGTTACTCAAACGTATCGGACTCGTCACGCTTTGCTATGAAATAGAATTATTTGCCTTCATTCGAGTGTCACGTTCTCACAACAGGTAAAAAAGCTGCCAACAATAGAAAATATGAGTACATTCCCCGCTATCCCATATGTTGTGGACCTTGTAGACATTACACTGGCTAGACAGTTTATTTTATTATATCAAATAATATGACCACAGAAGTACGTCTCAACGAGTGTTGGGATCGCAGCAGTTACATTTAATTTTAGAAACATTTGGGAAGAAAATATGTTTTTGCCGGCTGGTTAGACGTAGAATTGTGCTTTAGACACAGCAGCAGTAAGAACTAATAGTAGAAATATACGGATAAATGAAACCACGTGAAGTACTCATAAATACGACCAAGTTTTACTATGGGACCAACTTCGAAAACACATTTTTTTTACATCTTTTTATACATTTTTGCCCAGGAGACATGTACCTTTTTTATGAAAAGCTGTATTTTTTTGCGATTAAGAAGTTGTTCCAATATTAAAACTTGATTGTATTTATTAGTATACTTACGTGGTTTTATTTATTGTCATATCCACCACGTATATTTCATTTATTATCGTATTGTCGTATCCACCCCTTATACAAAGTCACTTTCGGCTTTATTCAAAATCAAAAAATCATAATCAAAAAGTATTCATTAAATTTAGGCCCTGATAAGGACTTATCCTAAAGACGAAATAAAATAATGCAAAATAAGATGCAATCACTTTGATTATTCTATTCACATTTATCCTAATACAATCCAATTTATCCTAATGCTAGGCCGTTTACGCCACCCATGAAAGTACCTACGAGTATTTGCTACCTTTAACTAAGGACGTGTCGATGACCCAACAAGGGCAGTCCACAATCAGGTGTGGAATAAAAAGGACATGAACTTTGCATTTATATTTTTTGAAATGAAATTTCTAATGGATTTCTTAACAGGAATTATTATAATGTTGAACAATAGACGAAATTAAAATGTCTTCTCAATATAGCTTAAAGAAATAAAATGAGGTATCATGCCACTGTAGGAGCGCTGGTTATAATTTAAACATAAAAGTGATGATGGCACTCAGTCAAGGGAAGTGGGAATTGGAATAACAATCCTTACTGAGTTTCTTACTGGAGTCATCTCGGTTTAAGTGTATTTTCTAAGTGATGGTACAGTGGTCCGTAACATTCAGAAGTGCCTTATCAGGGCTTAAACTGAATTAATGACTTTTTAATTTTGAAATCTAGCCAAAGCACTCCTACTCAGTTGTACGCACTGTGGGCTGGATTTTCTCCTCTCTCTTTTAATCAAGGTATTAGATCTCTTAATAATGAAGGAGACTTAAGTCGCCTTAGTATCAGACATGACATCGTTAGTTAAAACAGCCTTTATACCTTAGACCGCTGTCATCTCGTTATCAATTTGACCGTACAAATCCGTTTGTCTTGGATCGGCTTTACGGTCCCCGATTTCTTGAGATAGTGTGTGAGCCAAGATTGTAAATCGCATTGTTCAAGACAGTAAGCAATCGAGAGGATCTTGTCGCGTCCACCAGATATTTATAGCCGCTTTGTTTAATTGTATCTTTGAGACTCTTTTGTTAAAGTTTGTGAGGTGTAGCCTGGATCCTCGCGTATTTCACGCTGCGTCTAAGTTAGATTTTTATTTAGATTACGATCCCCTTTCCAAGTTTCGTGGATTTTATAAAAACCTTCTTAACGTATTTTATCTGATTGAACAAAAAATCTTTCGTTGTTCTCGAAAATATTAAAATTTTAAGAAATACAGAGTAGATAGATTGTTATTGTTAATTTGAAAAACGGTAAGTACCTATTTGAAAATAACAATAAAATCATAAATTCAATGCTTTAATAATTTAAAGGTATGTGCAATTTATGTATTGATTTACGAAATTTTACATTTCATTTAGTTAGTTCAAATAAAAAAAAAACTACTAACAATAACTTATCTGTAACTAACAAGTTTCTAAAATCAATTTTTCTGAGAATCAGTCAGGCTACCTCGGCTACCGAAGTTTAAACCATCTTTTGAGTAAAACTTTGTGAAACTGCTAGCCTTAGTATACATTTTCTAATATCTATCTTGTAATCTGACAGGGATTTAACAAACTATGCCAAGAGCCACCTTGTTAACTGAGCCGGGCTTCTATTAGATAAAGTTTCTAGGAATATATTATCATAACATTACAGGAGAGATAACTCTTTATTAATTTTAAGGGGAACAATTTAGTTAAAACAATTGGTCAATTCAATTTAAAAACATGTATTCTGCATGGATGTGTAGATACAAAAAACTACAGATGACATAAAAGAAGTGAAAAAAACTAGAAACAATAAAGAAAAACAATGAATATATGTTTCATAACTTGTTGTAAAAACGCGGTGTTAAAATATTGTCATCGTTTAAAAAAGTTTATGTGACATATTGTTGGAAGCTATCAATAACTAACATAAAATAACAGATAACTACCTCAATTGTATATAATTATGATAACCTATTATTTTACATCAATTTGATATTATCAATAATGACACCTACGTGTTTGAATCATCAATTCAAACAAACGCGTAGAGCTGCTACGTCGTAGCAGTCGTAGCTCCATACTACACAAAAGCTTCACTCGTAGCTCCCCGTAGCCATTCCGTAACAGGTTTGTCTAAAATGTATTTAATAATGGCTTTGTACCTCTATGCTTTATACCCTTGGTTCTTAAATTTAATCCTCCGTTTTCGAGGTAGCCATTTTATTACAAAAATAAACAATCTTTTGAGGTTGAAAGTAGATATAGTCTAATAAACTGAAAAAATGTGATTCTAGTTATTGAGCTATTATTACTACGTATAGAGAAGCTATCATAAGCAATGGTTATGTCCCATTTTTTTAAGAGTCAACTAAAGTTCTCTTAAGCGCTGAAACAATAATTTGTCGTCTAAGCAGACAGTAGAAACACGTAGCGTTTCAGAACGCTTTTAGGAGCATTTTTCTTGCGTCACTTGAACGGAACATAGTTGTGATGTGTGGTGTCTTCTCTTTACTTAGTAATAATAGCTCAATGATTATAGTATGTGCCATTTGAATTTGGTACTCAAGAAAATACTTACTAGTTTAGCTGAAGGAAAAGAAGAGTTGTTTTTATAAAGTAAAAGAGAAAATTCTATAATATATAGATAAATGTGTTTTATTTAAACACATTATTGATTCATTTGTTGAATTTATTTCCTTTTATTTTTGGGGTATGTCAAAACCCGTATATGGAAGATTAAGAAAACTTGTTACTTAAAGAATCAGTATACATAATTAGTATACTTGCCATGTTTGACCCATTTCATTTAGTATGGTGTACAAAACGCAGACGACAAACTCATTATTATGTATGTGGAATGAAAGAGGACTTTTTGCTGTCGTCGCTCGGTGTAATTAATTATGCAATGTCTGGACATTTGCAATGTCTTTGTCATTAGAATATAATTATACACTGAATAAAAAAATGGACTACAAGTGACTACAAAATATTATTTAACAGTAACACAAAATTTGAAGACCAATAACCTAAACAGAGTGACATGCGAACTAAACTTACCAGTAACAAAACTAGTTTTTATTCGTTACTAAATTATTTGATTAAATGTAACTAAAATTAGTTTCCCGACAACTAAAGTTAGTTTCCCGACACCTAAAGTTAGTTTCCCGACAACTAAAGTTAGTTTCCCGACAACTAAAGTTAGTTTCCCGACAACTAAAGTTAGTTTCCCGACAACAAAACGTCAACTTACATAACTAGTTTTGTAAATCATTTTTTTCAGTGTAAGGGTCTATTCATTTCAGGAAGTTTGTTCGAAAGAGCTGATAGTTTAAAATTTAATTTTTAATGTTCATTGGTAAAAAAATGGTAACCTCAAAGTAATATTTCAAATAACTTTTGTACAACAATATTGGAATAGAACTAGAAATTGTATTTTATAGATAAAACCACTCGTTGAACCTGTATCTTTGAAATGCAAATTAAATGGAAAGTTAACATAAGGCTATGTTCAGAAATAACATAAGTTTTGCCTCTACAGTCTAGCTAGAAGAGATCATAAAACAGTCTTTTGTAGGTCCAATACGATAATAAGATCGCCGGAAGACGTGCTACCTCGCTGATAGCCATTTTATTTAGAAACTTTGCGCTATAAATCATAAAGTTGGTGGCGACCGATCCTTGGAGTAAGATAGGCACTTAAACTTAGTTTAATGTAGTATTCTGGCGCAAGTTGGCCCAACTTAGTTGCAAGTTGGAGACTGATAAGGTGAATGCATACTAAATAGACGACGACATTTGTGATAATTGAGAGACGCCAAAGTTAATAGAACCCATTAATATTTGGAGCACTTATTTGCCATTATTCTATACTGGCTGTCCCCCGCGGTTTCACCCGCGTATCAAGGACAAAAATAGCTATATACTATAAGCTATGTGCATGCCTAATTTCATGATAATAGGTTGAGTAGTAGAGCGTGAAAACGTAAAAACAAACAAGTAAACAAACGCACATTCACATTTATAATATTAGTAAGCATAGTTAGGATGTGCATTTCTTATTGATAAATGGGTATATTATCGGAAATATACAGGTCGTTGTTTTGGTCAGCGACGAGCGACTCAGGGTCGATAATACAAATGATACTGGTGCTAAAAAAAATATAAAAAAAATACTTTATTTTTTTAAATAATAAATTAAAACAATTAAAATTTTGAAAATCATGTAATAAGCTAAAGTGTAGACATAATACTCAACGGGAGTAATAGGGAGTAAAGGGGTGGGGCGATGGCGGCTTGCGCCTAGCTTTAGTCTGTGCACGTGCCTAGTAACCATACTTTGCGGTAATTTTATTTCAAATTGAATAAGGTATTTCTCAACATATTTACAGTATTTAATGGAATTAAGTCCATTTTTGGGGAATATATATTTTGTACTACCGCTCCTGGGTCGCTTGTCGCCGACCAAAACAACACTCTGTATATGTACTGAGTAAACTTAAATAAACCATAGTCTACCTACAATCCTACATTCATATAATATTTTAGTGAGATAAAATAATAAAACTAGTAATGGTGCTGATTCTGTTGTAAATCGCACTAAACTAATTTTAGTCACATCACATCTCTTTCTTACAAACATTATTGAAAAAGGATAGAACATATTTAAAGCTCTCAAATTAGTCTTTGCCGTCTTAATTTGCGGGTATTTAGACGTAACCGCGATAGATAGCGACTAAATTTATATTGAAAACAAGCATTGGACTAATTTGACAGGACTAAATTTCTTACATCCTTTTCTTATGTTCTTTGTTAGAAAGAGACATAGTGAGATTAAAATTAGTTTAGTTGTAAACAACAGAATTAGGGCCATTATGTAACTAATATTATTGAATGTATTATAGTATAATATGTACTGTCCTTTCTAAGTTAAATAATCTTCCATTGAACAATATGCTGGTGATGTCTTTATTCAAGTTGGAACTAGTTTGGAATTGCAGTGGTATCTAGAGCAGCTTAGATAGTTTACATTCATTTGCATTATAAAGTGCTTTGTCGTGTAAGTAACATTTTACGGAGACACCGTTTTGTGGCTGTTTTGACTCATGGATTTTGCTTCATTTAATCATCGGTTATTGTCGCTTGTTATTAATATAAATGAACAATATTATACTCGATATTGATTACAGACTAATTTATATGATACATACTAGCTGTTAGTGGCCGGTGCGGCGGCGTCGCCCGGGTGTTTCGTTTACACAATTATATTATAATACAGATATGCTATCCTCATACTAAGCGGCGTTCAGTTATTGTTGAATAAGTTGTATGCGATAGATAATACAGAACGTATGGTACAGAAAGAGATAGCTATATATAGCCGCTAAGCAAAATTACGACAATTGTCTGAATTTGTCTGCAACAATTAGCGTGCGTTAATGCGATATCTACCTCTTTTTATTATAATATCGTTGCGTTTACATTATTGGAGTTTTCCTAGGATCCCTATTTTTTTAATATATTATATTTTTTTAATAGCTTATGTTACTCAGTGATAATTTAGCTTTCTGCTCGAGGAATAATTTTTAAAATTGGGTATTATATTGTTTATTGAGTTTATTCATTACAAACAAAAATACAAAAATCCAAATTTTCTCTCTTTATTATTAGTGTAGATGTAGATTATACTGAAAATTTTAGAGTCAAATTATCTCCATGGCACCCATTTAGATTCTCTTTTTAAACAATATGTCTTATATTAAAAAGGATATAGTCACATAAAAACTATTTATTGATTACACAATTCATAAAACTTTTGTACTACGACTTTTTAGTTAACGATACAACCTGGTTTGAAAAATGTTTATTTTTCACAAAAATCGTAGTACAAAAGCCCTTAGCTTTATTATAACATTAATTTTCATCTACGTGTCTCCTTGTATATTTTATATCTATGTCAGTGTATGACTATAAATAATAAAAAAATAACTATGTTATCCTAAATTTTATAGTATTGTGGTACTTATATTGCCAAACTAAGTACCAGCTATAAATACTGATATATGTAAAAGAAACATAACATTAATAAACTTAACACGTACCTTACCAATTGTCAAACGCCATTTCTCTTTCAAACAACCACTTTTGTAAATTCTCAAAAGAAGACGTGGCAAAGGAGCTTCACAGAAATCCTTTCCAATTACAAAGCACAACGTTCGTGTTAAAATTCATTTGTGCTGCAAGGGAGTGTTAATGTTTTGAATTCATTACTCAAACTTTGCGTGTAGCGACGTCATTTTCCGCTTTGGAGATAATTTTAAATCTGAATATCAACATTATGATGTATTCATTTGTGTGTGAAATATATACAATGAAAGGTGGATCTTCAGAGATAATTCAGTATTTATGAAACGTCAACCTGTCTCGTAATAATCCAAGTTGGAAAACTCGGCTGAAGTTTGATTCGGTACCTTAAGTTATTCTTGTCTTCTAGAAAGGTTCTATATTTATGAACTAGATTTTTAAATATAAGAAGTTACATAGAGGATTGAGCCAGTGCCAATAGGAAGGTATTCTCGCTGATGTGCTCCACTTATTAACAAACGATAAATTGAGATAGTTCATATAAAATTGTTTTATTTTCCATGTGATTTTATCTTCTTATTGTCAAATGTTCAAAAATCAATCATAGTTATGAACTCTCAAAAATCTATTGACACTCCACTAAACATTTGCCGATATATAATTATAATATAATTTACCGGACTTGTGCGGTTTAAGCAATCTTTTGAGATAAATTATGCTGGCAGGCTTTTGTGAATTTGGGTAATAAAATGTATGTATATGTATGTGGGTGGAAAAAGTTCGTTCCCGCAGTTTTCAAGAGGGCAATTGAACACCACCTACCTCGATCAACATCCAGGAGCTGAAGTATGCCTTCAGGCATGCACGGCATGCCACGTGGAGTCCGGGTTAGGAGGCCAGCACGGCTGACACTAGTCCAACTGTGATAAAACTACGCACTGCACGGCAATGATGAAGAATCCACAACCACTATACACATGGGAGTTAGAACGTCTAACATGAGGATACGAATCGATCACAATTGAGAGGAGCAGGAAACGTCCTTCCTTCTCAACGCGTAGAAGCTACCTGCCGGTAGTCGCGGCCCTCAAGCCGCAGCACCGTCGAAGCGAGTGGCGGTGGATTACCAACTACCCTCAATTCAACGGCAGAAACCGAACATACCCCCCACCGAAATCAATATGATTGATTTCCCTAAATGAATTATAAGTGTTGGGTATAAATTACATAAACATAATGCAATAAAATAAATAAACTTACGAAGCTTATGTGTATAGAATTTTCTAAATGTAAAGTGTACACGGTACAGTATAAAATAAACTTACTTACTAAATAATTTGTAAAAGATTAATTTGCATATGGTAACGGACAGACCTTATTTGTAGGTCTCTTGACTAAGCCACTTTTAGTACGCAAAGTCAAAACGCGATTTATTTTGTCTACACCACTATGTACTTCTTCAACCCGAGCTAAATTCCATTGGAGAGGTTTAGTCAGATTTGACTTCAGTAAAACTAAATCTCCAACCTTCAAGTTGGGCGGAGACGCGAACCACTTCGCTCTCTGCTGGAGAGTATGAAGATAGTCATCTGACCAACGCTTCCAAAACGACTGTGAAACCTTCTGAATGGATTGCCAACGTGACAATCTGTTCTGAGGAACATCCTCAAAGTCATATTCTGGAACAGCTAATAAGGTTTGGCCTATTAAAAAATGTCCCGCAGTTAATACGTCAAACTCGTTTGGGTTATCTGATAAAGATCAGAGAGGGCGTGAATTTAAAATAGCTTCAACCCTGCAGAAAACAGTACATAGCTCTTCGAATGTAAGAGATTTGTCACCTACTACACGGTAGAGGTGATGTTTCGCAGACTTAATTCCTGCTTCCCAGAGTCCTCCCATACTCGCTGCATTGGGCGGATTATTGCGCCATTCTACGTGACGTGACGTTAGTCCGTTATTAATTTTATCTAAATTATCCCTACAATTCCAGAAGTTCGCGACTTCCTTTAAATATTTAGCTGCCGCAATAAAATTGGTGCCGCAATCAGAATATAAGCAACTGCAAAGTCCGCGGCGAGCCACAAAGCGATCGAAGGCAGCTAAAAAACAATCACAACTTAAATCTGTAAGTACTTCTAAGTGCACAGCTTTCGTTGAGAAGCAAACGAACAGGCACAAGTACGACTTGTATACCTTCGCGTTACGCCTCAAACTTTCCTTCACTAAAAAAGGTCCACCTAAATCACATCCAACGTGATTAAAAACTTTATCAGGTTGTAGTCTAGGCGCGGGTAACGTACCCATAACAGGTTGAATTGAGCTTGGGCGGCATCGAAAACACATCCTGCACTTAGATAGAACAGATCGTATAATGCTACGAGCATTAATTATCCAATAAGTTTTACATAGTATGCCTTGTAACGTACGAGGACCTACATGTAAATATAATTTATGAAAATATTCAATAATTAAATTGATCGTGTGACATTTAGGTAGTAGCACGGGGTGCTTCGTATTATAAGGTAGGTCGGACTGCACGAGCCTACCCCCCACCCTGAGGAATTCATGAGAATCAACAAAGGGTGAAAGCTTGCGTAGTGCAGCAACATATTTATGTTTTTTCAATGACGATATTTCGTTATGAAAATGATTAGATTGAATCACTCGTACAATAGTACTATGGGCAATCTTCAACTCTGAGGTTTTGAGAGGTCCGTTTGTCCTCACAGATATTTTTAACTTCAGGTTGTTTATAAATCTATGGCACCATGCCATGACGCGTTGCAATCTATTAAAAGATGAGAATTTATTAAAAGTTTCTTCTAAGTAATTTTTAAGTATAATATTTTTATCGTCACACGAACTTAAAACAAATGTATCGCAATTAGATTTCATGTCTGAAATTTTAAAGGTGTCTTTGACATAAAATGCTTTGATTGGCCATTTTTGTTGGTCATCATACAGCCACAATGGACCGTGAACCCACTCCGCAGCGCCTTCCACGAAGCGAGCCGGCATCGCACCGCGCGAACAAACATCGGCAGCATTATTTTCACTGTTCACGTGAAACCAACAATTAGGCGGGACCACGGCGGTTACCTGACTAACACGGTTAGCCACAAAAGTTTTTAACTTATAAGGTGGTGTTTGGAGCCACGCTAAAACGTTGTTTGAATCGCCCAACGCAATGATAGAAACTTTAAAATCATTTAAGTTTTTTAAGACAAAACTAACTAGTTTCGAGAGTAGCACGGCTGCCTCAAGTTCAAGTTTCGGTATTGACAAAATCGGATTTAGAGGTGCGACTTTAGATTTGCTCGTCAACAACCTTACCTTTACGTGAACATCTTTATCAACACTACGTAAATATATGCAAGCTGCATAGCCGCGCGACGACGCATCGCAGAATGCTATCAGTTGCACTTCAGTGAAGTTAGAAATTAAAACATGACGCTCAATACGTAAATTACCTAACGCTGCTAACTCTGCTATGAATTTGTTCCATTGGGAGGTCAGCTCAGATGGCAGCTGATCATCCCAGCCAAGGCCAAATTTCCAAAGGTCTTGCATTATGCACTTTGCGACGAAAGTACAAGGTGAAATAAAACCTACTGGGTCAAATATACTCGCGAGTAGTTTTAAAACGGAGCGTTTAGTTTGTTTTGCGTCAGTCAAAATATAATTAAAAGAAAATGAGTCACATGAGGGTAACCAAGTCAAACCTAAAACCTTGAGAGAAGACGATAACGTATCGTCCTGAAAGTTGATAGCAGAAACCTGGTCCGATTGCATTCTTGACAGCAACTCTGGACAGTTACTGGCCCACTTTCTTAAATCGAAACCACCACTTTTAAGTAGGGAAATTAAATCGTCTTGCAACGTGCAAGCTTCATTCATGCTTTGACAAGACCATAAGACGTCATCAACATAAAACCCTTCTTTGAGCACCTCCGCTGCCTTGGTTCTAGGCTGCTCAGCATGAGCTAGCTCATCTGAAGCCAATTGATGTAAAGTGCGCACCGCGACAAATGGTGCACTACAAGGCCGTAAGTATTTCTAGTTAACTCATAAATACGAACAGGTTCTGTAGGATCGTCACGCCAGAGTATGTGTTGGTACTTCCTATCAGCAGGATCAATGATAACGGCTCGATACATCTTGGACACATCAGCAGTAAAGCAGACTTCGTAAAGTCTAAAATTAATTATTATTTTAAGTATGTCCTGATGTAGTTTTCTACCTATCAAAAGTGCATCATTGAGCGAAGCACCAGAGCTAGTTTTGGCAGAGCCATCGTACACTACACGCAAGGGCGTCGTAGTACTCGACGGACGTAACACACAATGGTGTGGAATAAAATAACCTGAGGGTTCAGTACCTTGATACGGTACCATATGTCCGAGTGACTCGTACTCCTTCATGAAGTCGACGTAGGCCTTACGAAGGTCTGGAGTTCGAGCGAGACGGCGCTCGACCTGAGTTAGTCGCTTAAGAGCAGTATCATATGAGTCACCAAGTGGTTTATGCGCAGGATTCAATAAAATCGGGGAAACATACCGCCCGATTTCATCGCGATAATGTTTTTCAACATATATTTTTTCCGCTAATATTTCCAACGGATCGATAGGAACTTCGCACGGCGAAGATTCCACTTCCCAAAAACGTTTGAGAGTTTCATTCAATGAATTTTCTTCGACAGTGTACGACACTAGCGATGTTGTAGACGCTACAACTTGACAATTATTGCTAGAGGATTGCATCTCTAGTCTTCCTGTCACGACATAACCAAATACGCTACTCAACGCGACTGGCAAATCGGCGTTAATAATCATTTTCTTCCCATCATAAATATCAGGAAAAATGTCACTACCTAAAATAATATCTATCTGAGATTTTCTATAAAACCACGGATCGGCTAGCTGTATATTTTTAAAATCATTGACCACATTGTTAGGTATTGGAACGGTAGGCAAATCAGAAGTGAGCTGAGATAAAATAACAGCATTGAGATTAAAATTGGGAGTCGCGCAGTGACGCGGCTTTATGGTTAACGAAACCATCCCTTTATTTTTTACATGTTCGCCACCTAAACCATAAATATTGTATGGGCACTTATGAGCAGATAATCCTAATCGTTGAAAGCAGTCATGTGTGATAAAATTCGATTGCGCGCCAGAATCTATCAAAACGCGGCAAGATTGGTAGTTATTGAATGAGTCTAAAATATGAACAACAGCTGTCCCTAGTATAACTGCATAGTTATACGTAGATGCTATATGGTTGTTACTGATAGCGGATGCTTGATGATTCATTTGTGTTTCGCACGGCGAGGGCTCGGACGTGCCAGCGGCGGGCACACAGTGTGAAGCCAATAGTTTCGATTCACTATTGCTCGGCTCCCGGTGCAATAACACATGATGCGGTTGCTTACAAACATAACATCTAAAATCGCTTTTGCATTCATTCGACGTATGATTAGTTTTAAGGCAATTTTGACACAACTTTAAATCATTAGCACGGCTAATACGTTGAGTATTGGTCAGTTTACGAAACTGATCACACCTAAAAATCATATGATTTTCGCCACAATGCAAACACGACAATTTTTTGTAAGATGAAGTTGCGTGAGAATAATTATTTTTACCCTGCCTCGGTACAAACGGTTTACGTTGATTAGTCTGCTGTGGACTTGAACTAACGGAATAAGATGCAGAATGAGTTAAAACTTTGATATGATTTTGAACAAAGGTAATTAAATCTGTAAATGTTGGAATAGTTTTTTGATCAAGTTTTAATTCAAAGTTTTTACGTGTATAGTGATCTAAAGCCTTTAAAGCGATGTGACATATCACGTAACTACTTAGATTTTCAATATTTAGCGCTTTAATAGCTTTATAAGAATGGTCAAAATTTTCTATAAATGAATTTAAATTATCAGATGTTTCTTTTTGTAATGGCGAAAAGTTTAACATTTTATCTAAATACATACCGACTAACATCCTATTATCTTGATATTTATCAAGTAGACTTTGCCAAACGACCTCATAGTTATTCGCAGAAATAGGTACACTTTTTACAATATTAAGTGCAGAACCCTTAGTACACGATAATAAATAGTGAAATTTATCTATCTTTGGAATACTGCTCTTATTATGAACCAAAGAACAGAATGTTTCAAAAAATGTATTAAAATTTTCAATGTTTCCATCAAATGTGAAAAGTTCTAACTTTGGAAGTCTTGGTTGAGATTCAACAGAGCGCGAAGCGGTTTCTGCCTTAACACAATGTACATTAGGCTCAATTTTCGATGCACATAACTTGACTCGAAAATACAAATCATCAAAACTCTTTAATTCCTGACTACGAAGAGTTGACTTCGCGTCATGTTCAAGTTCTTTTTCTAGAATGTCAAAGACTAAACTCTCGAATGAACTACGTAATTTATCAATATCACACATTTGAATCAGAAATAATTCTTTAGACTCAACATTAGAAATATCTTTCGACAAATCACATAAATTTTGTATTTGCTCAAACATTCGTTGTTTTTTATGAATTAACACGGTTAACTCAGGACTTTGGTACACCTCGGGTACTTCTTTACCTTTGACGGGAGGCGCCATTTTGTTAAACTACGCAGTGGGCGTGGACAAAGGAATGTTTGTAAAATAACGAAAAATAACTAATGTTTGTATGCAAATTAATCACAAATATATCAAATATAATATGTACGACAAATATATGTATATATAATGTGAAAATATAATAATATAAAGCTGCCAGCTTATTTTTTATATTATGAAGGTATTTTACAATGGGAAAACTAAATGACTTGTTTGATTTTAACAATCGATTGTTAATGAAATATTAATAAAATAGGGATAGTAAAGAACGTCTTTACTTAGTAATAACAAGCTACGAGCTAGTTATGACAAAAATATGTACCTGACACGGTCAGAACATAAAATATGAATAAATTTACACTAACTACGAGTTAGGTAGGAAAAATTCTAGCACGGCTAGATTAGAACTACGAGTTCTAGAATTCACAAAAACCTATCCGGTAAACGAAGGACCAATTAGATTGTGCGGTTTAAGCAATCTTTTGAGATAAATTATGCTGGCAGGCTTTTGTGAATTTGGGTAATAAAATGTATGTATATGTATGTGGGTGGAAAAAGTTCGTTCCCGCAGTTTTCAAGAGGGCAATTGAACACCACCTACCTCGATCAACATCCAGGAGCTGAAGTATGCCTTCAGGCATGCACGGCATGCCACGTGGAGTCCGGGTTAGGAGGCCAGCACGGCTGACACTAGTCCAACTGTGATAAAACTACGCACTGCACGGCAATGATGAAGAATCCACAACCACTATACACATGGGAGTTAGAACGTCTAACATGAGGATACGAATCGATCACAATTGAGAGGAGCAGGAAACGTCCTTCCTTCTCAACGCGTAGAAGCTACCTGCCGGTAGTCGCGGCCCTCAAGCCGCAGCACCGTCGAAGCGAGTGGCGGTGGATTACCAACTACCCTCAATTCAACGGCAGAAACCGAACAGGACTAGTCTTTATTCTGAGAACCTGACTCCGTTAGCCTTGTCTATGACTATTTTCTATACATATACCCCCTTATTAATAAATAAGGTGTAAGTCAAGTATAGTAATTTGAGTAATACCTAGGTCTTAAATATATCCGTCACTTTCTAATGTCATATAAACAAAAAGGGATGTGGCTATCTTAATACCTGGGTGTTACAAGCTGACTTAAACTTTATTTATTAATAAGGGGGATAGAGTTTGTTTTCTCTTCCGTTGGATTCCTTAAAATCAACAAATTCTCAATTATAATACCAAGTTACTGTACTGCGTATTGCTGCGAACATCGTGTATCGTACGTCAGTTAATATTGCCACCGTGTTTCATTACAAGGTAACATATCTAATAGTCGCCTTCTTACTTAACAATATGTATAAATGTACAAAAGTTAATATCACTAGATTCTCTACCCATTCTACTTAATGTTCTAGTTTCTGAATGTAAGATTCGAGAACCTTCAATTCAATTGCTTTCGCTTGTATTTATTCTGAAGCTAAATCTTATTCCATTCTTATTTGAGCACTCACCCTCGTAAGTACAGTCGTAATGGCCGAGCTTATGCTTGAGAGCATTTCGTCTCGTTGTTTATGTGAAACTAATGACATACCCTGACTTGATCCGGGATTGTGTACTATGTTTGTTGGTGTGAGAAATTTGATTTTACCATTTTCTGTCGTACTGAGATAACCTGTTATTTGTGTTAGGTTTTTGGCGGTTATTAATTTCCTAACATGTTGGTGTAATCCTGGGTTTAAGGAACCCGCGTAAATAAAAAATGCCATGCAAATGGCCTATGTCCTTCTCCATACCATAGGCTATTTGCATGCCAAATTTCATGATGATCGGTTGAGTAGTTAAGGCGTGAAAGCGTTACAAACAAACAAACTCACCGTCGCATATTAGTTAGGATTAATGACTTTAAAAATATAGAATGCTGGTGCTGGTTATATAAATTTTCCTGAGGCCATTTTAAAATGCAGTAAACAAACAAACAGCGCTTTACCACTCTTTAATATTGTTGTTGACTTGGCTGGGTTCGCTACGAAATATTATGAAAGTATGTATGCTTAAAAAGCATACATACTTTCTCACGACATTCTTGCATCTGCATGCATTTTGACCATGAACTGTCTTTTATTAGAAGTTTTATTGGCTAGTTTTTGGCACTCATAGAACTTAGCGCCTTATTTTAAGCACAAAAAATATAATATTCCAAGCCTGTTTAAAAAATAAGTGATTTCGTTCCGTAATTATTTTGAGTAGATTCGTCTATTGAATATAAATGAAATATAATAAAATAACCATAAATAAATAAATGAAAAACGCAGAACCACAGAGTAAATAATAAAATTCGTATATAGAACTATGCGTAAAACGATCTTTGTCACTGACCATGAATGAGCATTACCTTATTCAGTTGTAAGCATGTATTTACAACCAGTAACATAGGGTTCTATATTACCTGCTCTACATTAACTGGAGTTGTAATTTCCCCTTTAATTTAACGTATTAAGGTTGAATATAGAGCGGTTGTTAATTGTATCACATTAGCTTCTAAGCGCGCCCGTTACAACAATAATGACTTGTGATGGAAATGTTAGCAGAAAATATACCCCGTGCAATGTACAACCAGTCGTATTGCTCTTATTTTACGGCTGCTTTTAATATAAATTAAGATTTTTTCATTAATCTCGATATTGTAAACATTCGTTGACGTGTTAATAATATACTTTTTCAGTGATTTTTCGGATGACACTAGGGAGAATGAAATATCTGTGCATTTTGGTATTCTCATCTTTGTTTTTAACAAAATTAAAAAGTATTCTCCGATGACTTGAATAAACACAAAGTAATACCTATGTTTATTTCTTTTAGAAAGAAATAGGGCTATAAAACTTTCGAGCTTTTGAAACTATGTGAGCTTCCAAGCTCCAAGCTCTTGAGAGTTATCTCGTCCGTTGTTTGATTAATGTAAAAGTTCATTAAGTTCACGACTCCACTGCAATTCAGTTGAAATATGAGTAGAGTCGTACTTTAAATCTTGACTCATAGTACTATAACTTTTGCTAATAGCTAAGTGAGCTCTTAACGAAATATCATAATTAATTTTTGTTGAAAAATAATAAATGCAGTGCAATTTCAACATTCAATTTATTTGACGTTTATTACAATATTTGAAATTCTTCTGTAAGATATTATTTTCTGATTCTATTATAATGATAGATTATTTATTCATTATTTTTAACGCTTGATATAAAGTCCATTCTATTTTATTTACAAGCAATAAAACAAGCTATTTCAGCATCTATAAATATACATTTATCTTAATTTATGTACAAAATCTCTTTTAAAAACTATAGAAATATTTACAAATAAGCTTACCATCCAACAAAGAGACTTTCATTCAATGCTGTCTCACAAAAGTTCACAATACCGCAAGTCTTCAAAAGCTGTATTGAATTTTCAACTTTTTCTGTCCTTTCAAACGTACTTATTCAAATAAAGTTTGATATTGATAATATTTTATACATAATTTACACTAAAACTAAAAAACATGATATAAAAAAAAACAATCTTAGCCATACAATGCTGGCAAGAATAGATTAAAAGTCTGATAAGTACAGTAACACCATAATGAGATAACCTCATTAAATCCTTAAACTACACAAATATATTATTGTACTCTTTAATAACATGGAAGATTTTGTATCCAGTAACATTATACCAATTATACTGTTAAATATATACAAATTACATACAAAATATAACTACATAATGTTGCCCGTCATTCCAAATTAAATGACTAATCCCACTAATGTAACAAAACAAAACAGTTAACGAGTAAGTTCGGTAGTTATCATACTTTATCACATAAAAGCGGACGATAGCAGTGCCAATGATATTCGATTAGTATAATAGTATTACGTGTTGTTTTAGTGCTGCGTGAAAATGACCGTTTTATCGATATTTGGACATATCCTAGATAGAATATCGATACTTTAGAGCAGTGTTTTCCAATCTTATTGATTTCGCGACCCCCTTACAGGTTGAAAAATTCTGGCGACCCCCTTGTGAGATAGACAAAGAATTTATAAATTAAAAGTATGCGATAATGATTTTCTTTATTTTGATATCTTTACTTATTAGTCTGCAAGAAGCCGCGAGAGGTTTGCAACTAAGTAAGAGGTAAGTTGGACGCCAGCTTGCGCGAAGTCTACCTTGCCTTTTTCCTTCTGCCGGCGACCCCCCGACTAAGGATTTGTGACCCCTCTTGGGGTCGTGACCCACAGATTGAAAAACACTGCTTTACAGTAAACAACCTCATCATAATGCTTATTTAAGTACTATTAGATGTTTTTTGGGAATTAATACTTTCGTTTAAATATTTCCTATTCATGAATTAGAATTGTATAGATCGGTGTGATAATTTAAGGTAAACCAGTTGACATTAAAACGATATAGGAACATTGAAAATTCATTTATAATGCGGTCAGCAAGGGAGTGGAATTTACTTACGGTGTCTGTGTTTCCTAACTCTTACAATCTAGGAACTTTCAAGGCCAGAGTGAATAGGTTTCTTCTGGGTAAGCGTGTTCCATCTTAGGCTACGTCATCGTCCCTTATGGGCGGGTCAGTGGCCAAACACAAGCCAATTTAATTAAAAAAAACCGGTTGAAAGTCAATGAATTAAAATATGTATCATTAACTTTCGCCTCATTACAATCATTAGTATTCTAAGTACATAAAAATATACAATTTCTTATATCAAATGTTTTTTTTGATAAGATGCACATCTGTGAGTGTGACAGATCTGAACTCACATTGTATTGAAGAACTCGGTCTGAGAATCCCTAAAACGAATTGTTTCTTTCAGTGAGAAATGTTACCAGCCCCGTTTCACTTGAAACAAAAAAGTTTAATGAATTAGTTTGGATTACATTAGAGAATCTACGATCAACAAATCACTGTATTGTTATCGTGTTTTTTTTTAAGTTCTGGAGCGTAAGCGGGCAAAAGCCCACAGATCAGACCAATACAAAATTTTCTAAGCAACCTACTTTACAGACTTTTGAAACAGCGTCGTCAGAGTTCATGAAGGCTGGCATCAGTGTCACTCTCGGCGCCTCCGAGCAGGAGTGTGGACTCACAAGGTTGCTGGCGCTGACCTGGCTCCAGCGGCTGGTGTGGCAGTAGTCACAGCTCGATGGGAGCCGCACCTTTCCAAGTCACGCCGGCACGGAGAAGGTGGTACAGCCGGAGTACGCAATATATGCATAGGCACTATTGGAGGAAATAACTTCTTATATTATAAGGTTTAAGGTAGTGTTTCGAAAAGGAATCCAAACGATATGAGGAATTTACGACTTGCTGATGTGATATTCTAGATATTTTCAGGTTTTTTTCCCATTCTTGACAGTGTGTATAGTTTCTCGGACGTATACTTATACGTCCATTTTCTAGGCGAATTTACACTGTATTCCAACAGAGTTAATAATAGGGTACAAATATTAATGACGCGTAGTTGAGGTATCGAAGAGGCAGCCGGATGGCTCGCGGTATTTGAGCGTTGGCGTTGAAAGTTCCGTACTACTACAGCTTTAGATAATAGATAAAAGGCACATGGCAACATTAAAAGTAACAGAAAAAAAAAACAAAAAAAAGTAGGTTTGTAGTACTTTCAGGCAACCGCTGTTTGAATCGGCTGCCTCGCAACAACATTTTTTTTCACTTCTCCCATCTATTTCCACCTCAGGCCAAGATAGCTCAGTTCGGGTTGCACAGGGCAGTTCCACAACACTTCGGGAGCTCAAATACCGCGCGCCATCCAGCTGCCTCTAAGATACCTCAACTACTCGTCATTGCTCTGAATATAACGAAATATTTGGACGTGGGTCACAAAACCATAGACACTACGGACTTTTAATTTTGATTTGTATGTGGTTAGAAATACAGCTTAAATTTGTATTTGAAATTAGCGTGTCATCCGTGAAACCGGTGCATCGTGAGAACCCACTGTTATAGTATTTTTATTGTTGGAATAGGAGTTATTAATAATTTTAATTTTTTAAAGGTTTGACACGTTTTTATCCTCGTACATCACAGGATTCTAACAATCAATGTAGCTAGCTATGTTTAAGCCTTTGATTCCTCATGGTTTTTTCACAAATAAAACATTATTAAATACTATTTAATACAAACCCAAGCTTCATCAAGCAAAGCAAGCAAAACCTAGAGAGCTTAAATAATAGTAGACAGAAAGAGCATTTAAACAGTTATGATCGTTGATTAATTTCGCTAGTTGTGTCTTTGCAGTCTGGTTTTATTTGACAATGTGCGTAGCAAATTACATTTATGATGAGCAACTCACACAGACACGTTGTTATGTTAGGTATTATAAACATTAGTTGATTTGTTCAAATAGTACTATTCCTGAGTAACCCATTTCATACATAATGCTAAATTCAGTAGCGTTGACCTTTTTCATTGCCCTACTAGGGCCAAATTGAATAAATTGCTTTGACTTTAACACCATTACACCATTCTTTCCGATCCTGCTATTAACGTTTGTAAAATAACAAAACATTTATTTCATTTCGGATAAAATTGTGAAGTACAGTCAAGCACAAAAATCCAATAAGTAGCACTTCAAAGAAAAGGTAGCAAAACATCGGCGCGTAACAGAGAATGTTGCAAAAATAAAAGTTCCACTTCAAACGTATTTTTCCTATATGGGAAGTTACGTACAAACAGCACATCGTTTGTTTTTGCTTCATGTAGCGTTTTGACTTGCGCTATGCCGATTGTTATTTGTGTTAGAAAACACAAAACACCTTAGCAAACACGGACTTCAAGAGTACAATAAAGTAGCTTAATTTAACAGTTCAGTAGACTTTCGGAACTTATATTTCTGCATGATAAATTAAGCATAACAAGTAAAAATGAAACCTAAAAAGAGATAATTGTATTTTTACTTACATTTAGAAGTACCCTTGGTATTAAGAATGATATTTCAGCTTTGCATATTGCGTCGAATTGCTGAAACAAAAATGGTTATTAAAATTATAGAAAGAGAGACAAAGAGAAAGAGAGAGAGAGACAGACGTAGAGAGTTGCAATCAAGTGCACACCGAGAGGTGAAACGACGATGCTTGAAGAGGCCTATCGTTTCACAATGATGCGTCGCGCTGCGCAGTGCTATAGAGACAGCACTTTTTACGATAACGATAGCGATACAATATAGAACTTTATTTACTGCATAAAAAGGTATACATTTCAGTGAGAGAATTCGTGACGTCTTGAGGCGCAGCGCGACGCCGCGAGTCGCATTCAAATTCTCTCTCTGAAATATGAGTGTGAATACGACGTGCCGCATCGCGTCGCATCTACGTGTGAACTGACCCTAAGCAATTGATTGCAACTCTCTACGTCTCTCTCTCTTTCTCTCTCTTAGAGTCCGCGTTCACTGTGACTTTTTGCAGCGTGTCGCGTCGAAGCAGCAGTGCGACTTAATCAATGCTGAAGGTTGTCAGCAGCGTCACCTTTTTGCAACTGCAGTACTGACAAATCTTGCGTTGAGAGCAGGCTCTAAGGTTGTAGTTCTATGGTAGTTATATATACTATAATACAATAAAGTTGAAAAGTTTACTGAAAAAAAAATGCATTTGATTGCCTAACTCTTGAGGAAGATTATAGGCTATATGACGCTAACGTAAGTGCAGCAGCAAGGCACAGCTAGTCTACTATATTTGGCATCTAGAAACTTGGAAGTAGATTAAAGGAACGCCAATTTTTGTATAGAACGCGCAGTGGAAACTAAGTCTCATAGTAAAACAGCATATTTGATCAACCAGTGAATTATCAGAGGAAACTTGACATAGCTCAAGAGTAAATAATATACTACGTACAAATATAACGATACGTGTGACTCTTCTTCATAATTGTTCTATGCGTTTTTTTAGCACATGTGACAATAACCCGCACTTATTACTCGCATCTCCGTGTAATAAGAGCGGATTTAATGTCACACAGTGCTATAAAGATGTATCTATTGCGTTCGTTTATAAAATGTAAATGTAATTGTAAGCGAAGTTATATTCTTATCCAAGTACTTTATTCATAAAGTTAGAAAGTAGCTAAATAGCTATTATGGGCATAATCACAATTTAATTATGACACCCTCATAGCTTTGTGTACAGTCGCGCCAAGAAATGTTTCACAAATTAATTCAACTACAAAGTCATTATAAAGTCGAACCATTCTTGTCATTATGGCTATTTTGTTGGTAATTGGTAATTGGCAGTAGACAAGAAATTTCCAACACGGAATTTTATATAAAAATGGTAATTGCCAATTTGTTACTTTGTGGCGTTAAGCGTTAATAAAACTTTTTTTGGGCATTAATGAGTTTAAATATACCTACTTATAATAAATTAAGCAATAATTAGAGTTATTTGGTCGTTATTAAGTATTTTTACATGTAAAGTATTATTATTTTCTTTTCAAACATGCGACCATTTAGTAATTAGCTTAGGTGTCGTAAAGTTTTATTTCCTCACATTTTTTGTCCGCCATTAACTAATTGGTCAATTTATATGTTAACTTAGGCCTGTGCCCAACAAACTTTTTTCATACGAACTGAGTGTATAAAACACAAAACATGTTTGGAAAGTAAGTGCTTTTTCGATGACTATAATTATTATAATAGTATAACTTTATTTAGGTTCGATGCTAGAAATTGTTATAATTGTAGACCATTTACGGTTCGGAAATAGAGTTCTAAAACCCGATAAGTTGTTAAACATGGAATTTGGGACATTTTTTGCACGTCTTGATCAACTTTTACTGCTTTTTTCAATGGTTTTCTAATCCATTATATTTGACCTAAAAATAGAAAAAGACATTTTTTTTTTGGGGAAAAGTACATGTACAGATAACTTTTGCATGCACGGTGGTTTTTTTGGTTACACTGTCGAATTTGGACCACTGGGCGACAACTAGTTATATTAATTGCATTAAAATTTATTATGACTGTTGAAAAAAAAAAAACATTGGATATTTCGCATCATTGCGATACTTATCATCTCAATGTCTCAAAGTATCCAGTGATTCTTAACTAATAGTTTTATAATATTATGTGTGTGTTATAGTTTGCGTGTGTCTGTGTCGGCTACGGTACCACTTATCAGGCCACCCTTGCTTGTAGTATTATTGACAAAACTAACGCGCAGTTAAGACTATTTAGAAAATATCTATGAACCACACTCGGTAAGTCACAGTTCACCACAGACTACCAAGATTTTATGGTGGAATATATTATTATCATATCGTGGGTTCGATTCCCACACAGGACATGCATTTGTGTGCATGAACATGTCTGTATGTCCAGAGTCTGGGTGTAATTATGTATATTAAGTATGTATTTACAAACAAAAAGTAGTATATGTATTATATCAGTTATCTGGTTTCCATAGTACAAGCTCTGCTTAGTTTGGGATCAAATGACCGTGTGTGAGGAATGTCCCAGGATTTATTTATACGCGATTTAAGTTTTTTCCAAATTTAAGAGAGACTTTATAATAAAGAAACTATTTTTTGAAGTGTGTTTTTGTAGTCAGAAAAAATGTACTCCCAGTTAACCCGTGCTTCTTTTCATTTTTATGTAAGTAATCTCATCTTTGCAGCAACAATTTTATGAAATGAAAAATTCTGATTGAATTGATAAAATATTATAAGCCGATCACAAATCATAAAAGCTGAATGAAGAATAATTTATTCAAAGCTTTTTTTTCGTGATACGTAGGTAATTAGTTATGTGTTTGATTGTTTTAATCGTCAGCAATATTGACTGCACACTAGTTTTCAGGATTCTACATAGTTATATATAAGATTGTAAAAATTCAAGATTTTTCGGCTGTTTTTTTTTCATAGAAAATGTACACTGGATATTATTAGGATCGATTCTAATCAGGGATTTTATGGAACTCCGTAACCGTAAACGAAACTATCGGATATCTGAAATAAAAATCATATCCGTAATCGTATCTGAAACCGGATGTAATAATTATATCCGTATCCATATCCAGATCCGAAATTCCATATCCATAACGTTCTGATTTCTAATGATGGTACTGAGCAAAATAAATACCTTCAAGTTCAAATTCACAATCTGTATTATAATTAGTATTCTGTAAAAGCCTCAGAGTAAAATGCCCATGATAGATGGAATTGACAAAAGCTTTCCATGTATATTTCCACACAAAGTACTGGACTTCCCGAATAGTCCTTTCTGTTATGGCCCTCTAATATCAGTGCAACTAGGTATTCTAAATCAATCGTGACAGAAGATCCTTTATTACCCAAGATATTTCTCCCCAAACGTTCATTACGTTCACCTGTATTCTCGAATATTGAACAAGCTATGTGTTTACATATTCAGCCATAAATAACCCTCCTGGGTCATGAGGTGTAGGGTTATCTGAGGCAATTACTATTGTCTATTATTTAACATATAATTCCGACCTGCCGTTCATCAAACGCACGCACTATGTGTTTATAGCCATAGCATAAATTCTGTTCGATAGGGTTACCATATCTTTTCGATTTCATCAGGCCCCTCTTTCCCACTGGGCACTCTGGGCAAGTGCCCAGGGCCCCGAAATCGATGGGGGCCCCTAATTCGGTATAATAAAGTATTCATTAAATGTGATTGTAAAGAAATAAAACAGTTAGATAAATCTAGAATGGGCTAGATGACTAAAAAAATTTTATTTTCAAAGAAATATTTTTTCTTTTGTCAATTAAAATATAAAATACGAAGGTATCGTGTGTTGAAGTTCCGCGTGATTTGGTGAAGCAAAAAATACGTGTCCAATATTTTTTGATATTGATCTAACTGACGAACCAATTAGTTTTTTTTTTAACTAGGAATCATACCTTTTGACGGATTCATAAGGGGCCCCATTATATGCCCAGGGCCTCCAATAGGTTAAAGACGGTCCTGGATTTCATTGCATTTAGCGTTATAAATTACTATTTTTTTACTGCCTTTGAATTTGTAATATTTATACCAAAATACCTATGTGTTTAATTATAACATCTCTTCGGTAAAAAATACCTTCCTACATTTTATATTCATTAGCTTTATGCCTCCTTATTATCATAAATGGAGGCACGAAAATTATTCTTTTGTTATTCTTAAGCCAATTTTTCCATAACAAACCTACTTACAAGTTCGTTGTTTAAGATTTCCATTATGGAAATTGACAAGGTCACCCAGCGAAACCTAATTTAGTCTGGCTTATAGGATACTTTACCTGTTGCTCACCATTTGCTTTTTCTCGAGTATATTTTCACATAATTGTGTACTTTCAGGCATACGAGAATAGTATCGAAATTATTGTAGCAAAACAAGCTTCTGGAGCTTATTAAATGTGAAAAAGAAATATCAAAATGTGTGTAATTTTTATTAACAAATGGGAACTCACGTGGAGTTCTTCCAATTTCTATCGAAGTACTTTTTATGTGAAGTACTTTTTCCAAAACACATACTCTTATGGTTACCCTAGTCGTAGCGTGTTTTCATTCGGTCTCTCAATGCAAACGGTCCTGTAAATGCAAATAAACTACCTATTTGTCCTTTGTTAGCAGTCTCGAATTAATGAAGTACCCTAGAGGTAACGTGAAATTATTAATTCACTAACCTGCGTGCCAGAGGGACCTAATAGGCTGTGTGAGTTTAGATGTTACAGTGAAATACAAATACAAACTCACTTTCACATTTACCTATTGAATGAATGATTGGATGAATGGAACATTTTGTGTGTCGGTTTCACTCAATCAATCTGTAATCGCTGAATGACTTTTGATGAATGTTATGTTTGTATCAATGAAATTTAGCACAAAGATAAATCATAACATAGCATAAAACATAGTACTTTTGTCCTGAAAAAATCAGCATCAAGTAAGTAGATAAAACCGCAACCCATAACTAGTTTATTTCTATTATGTTCTATATTATTATTACTTATGGTACCGACGTAGTAACTTTTTAGTAATCTGTGGTACCGATCAGTTCTTGCCAAACGATATACCTACCAAGAATATAATAAATACTAAACATTATCAGGGTACAAATTATTCTACGCAGACGTGCCAGATTGAGAGCATTGAAATCAAAAAATATATAAGCTTTTACAAAGAAATGTTAATACAACCTGAACATTTTACGTTTTTCGCTGCGAACCCAACGGAGGTAAACGAAATTTTAATATTCCCATATGACAATTGATTCAATTTGCCCTTTGTTGTAGCGAACGGTGTTTTTGGGGCAAAACGGATCTCAGCTTAAAAAGATAACAAGCTTAGGACAAATTTGTTCCAGTCTTTCTTTTATTTCGAAATAGCCTTGTAGCATTGTTCGTTGGGTATCATTTTCATGAATTCAAACAATATTGTGGGTCTTTGGATGTCCGCCAGCGGATATTTCCTTCCTCTTGTTGATATTTCGCTGGTCATTCCATTTGTTCATGATGTATAATGTAACGTATATGTAATGCGAGTGGAGCTAAAGTAATCTGTTTTTTGTGTTAAACAGCGTTGAATTATTAAAGTAGTAAAAGAAAATCTTATGTTTTGGCGACTATTGTCCATTTGCCTGTGTGATCTTTTTGAAATATTTTCATGTGTCGAGATACTGAATTTTAATCTGTACTTCGATCGATAAAAACGTCGAGCAATTAATTTTTTTTGGAAATTCGAAGTCGATAGTAGCGAAAGATTAACATTTTCTATGAGTACATAAGATTTCCTATTTAATTATGGGTGCCACAAGTGCCTACAACGTGTAAATAACGAATTTTTCATCACAGCATATTTAACGGTACATCGTGCATATGAACAAATATCTAAACTTATTTGCAACAAACAATACCGGTACAGATTGTAATCGACAAATTGCTCCGCCCGCAGCAAGCTTTGCCTTTGTTACCTCGTTTGCAGTGCGATGCAAGGCAAACGTCAGCCGACGCCTGGCACTGATTGTTGCCTTTACCTTTACTGGAAATGCGCGAAACATGCCAGGGAAAATTCCATGTGTTTTACGTTTTTTTTTTCAATATTTATAGCATAGCTAGTACCCGGGGTACTTTCTAAAGCCTTTTTTTAACCGTCAGAAAACTTCCCCGGACTGCGTACAACAACTCTCGAAAGTTTCACCGCCGTCGAATGTATGCTATAGGATACAAGCAGACAAACAGATAAACAAAGATTTTAATATAGACTAGTTGTCGCCCCGTGGTTTTACCTGTATTCTAAGAAGAGCCTGGTCTGCTAAGTTTGCTATTTACTTATTAAATATCGATTCAGTATAGGTTGTAATACTTGTAATGTTTGCCGCCGCGCTGGGGTACGCAATTGTTGTCAGTGCGATTAAAATGTAAATATTATGTAATGAGTTTGTTTTGAAAAGAGTAATTGCTGAGTTTATTATCGGCTCTTCTCAGCAAATACAACCTTCCGAACCGGTATTAGAGTCAGACTTTTCATAAATGATTTTGAATTTTGAACTAGAAGTTCTCTTTAGGTAATAACTGTTTTTGACTACCAAAGTCACCACTTTTGGCAATAGATTGTGATAATTTAAGCTTGTATCTTAATATAAGCAGTAGTACTTCAATGCCATAAAATCGTTGCAAACATATAAATATTTATTTAAACACGTGAAAAACAGCTGTATTATGCGTAGAGATAAATGGCCCGCTAATATTTAATCTTTATGTAGGTCGTAATACGACTCTGTCTATGGCATCGTCCTTTTGCGAGTTTTATATACCATTATATATTTTATGACCATCTAGCTAGAGTTCCAACTTAGCTTGAACTGTGTTCTGATGTATGTTTTATTCATATCACCGATGCTTGATTAAATGTTGGGTATGTTTCTGTAATTTATATTCAAGCCTAATAATACATTTTATGCCTTTGTCACTGTTTATAGGGTGAGCGAGTAAGATGACGAGTCTCTAAAGATCATTCCAACATCAAAAAACATAATAAAATATAAGCACACGTTGTCTCTATCTGTCTGTTTGTCTATTTTTGCGTAGTCTTTCCAACGATATACAACTGTTTTTTTTTCCAGCCAGTGAGGGCAACTTCTGAACTACAGGTCTTAGAGAAAAACGTTGAAATGAACCCCGAGCTGATGTTTGAAGAAAATAAAAACGCCGCAAAAAAAAAGAAAAAAAAAGTGTGTATTTTCATAAACTTTTTTTTTAAAATTCTTCCTTTATACACCATTATACAGATTAAATGTAGCGTAATATAATCTACTAGCTGTCGCGTGCGGTTTCACCTGCGTGATACCTGGTTTCACCTCCCGTGATAAAAAGTAGCCTCTAATACTCGGGGATAATGCTTCCTATATTAGTGAAAGAATTTTTCGAATCTGACTGGCAGTTCCAGTAATTAGCCCGCAAAAACAAACGAAAAAACTCTTCCGCTTTATTATATTAGTACAGATATATATTATACAATGTATTACAGAAAGGTAATACTGTAATTTGTAAATAAACAACATTTTTGAGATATTATAAAATTGGAAAAAAAAATATGTCATCCACAGCGTATCTGAAGCGTATAAAAATCTGTTTTGAAAACTTTGATGATGATTTGCTCCGAAACTATTGAGTCTGAGATGATTGTTCCACTTTTTTGTAACATGCTGTACAACAATAAATAACAAATGTAGGTTTATATAAATTATTCTATTTAGGATGTATATTCCATTTCAAATCCGTGGAGCAGATACAGATATGTCTTGGGTCATTCGTGATCTAAGTATGTATAAGTTTTTTTATATTTATATTTTATATT
Organism: Polyploca ridens; assembly: GCA_951394255.1. Taxonomy (NCBI): domain Eukaryota; kingdom Metazoa; phylum Arthropoda; class Insecta; order Lepidoptera; family Drepanidae; genus Polyploca; species Polyploca ridens. Next base: position 5,246,628 of record OX596249.1, read on the forward strand.
TTGTATAAGTTCTTTGAAGTCATGATCACTTATATAATCAACATTTTCAATCAGTGAAAAGGGAAAAAAACTATGAAGAGTATTTATACAACTCTTCCGAAGGCTCAGTAAAATTATACGGGGTGGATACGACAATACGAAATTAAATGAAACCATGTAAAGTACTCATGTATACCATCAACTTTTATTATGGGGCCAAAAATTACAGCTTTTCATATAAAAGGTAGGTCCTTCTAGGCTTTGTGTGCTTACCACCTTCGGCCGCATCATCACTTACCATGGTGAGATTGCGGTCAAACACAAGGCCTATAAATAGTACATGTCTCGTTGGCAAAAATGTATGAAGAGTTGTAATTTTTTTTTGTGATTTCGAAGTTGGTCTCATAGTAAAAGTTGATCGTATTTATGAGTACTTTACGTTATCGTATTGTCGTATCCACCCCGTATATGTAAAACTCAGCTTACCTTGTTAACATGATCTCTAAGTATATTGGAGTAGACCATCGCCATCGCCTCAAGCGCCATGAAGGTCATACAACCAACCACCCATGGAACTAAAAAGGCCACATTTTCCTGAAATGCAAAGACATGCTTTATTTCGTTGAAATAACTATTTACTCCGGATAAAAGGTATGAAAACGTGGGTAAAAGTAGGCTAAATATGAAATAGCCTTTTGCTTATACACTGACATTAAGCTCGGGTTTGTTCTGTATTAGTAGAACACCAAAATATGAGGTACTTTTAAGCTTTATGCCATATTATATTTTATACTCCGTGACTTTTTATTCGTCTTAGAAACGCAGCCCACATAATGTACCCAATGAATAGATACTAATCATTCAAAATTTTTTTTAATCATTTGTATATTCATTAAAATAATGAAAAATCGAGTTAATAATTAAAATTTACGTATAAAATGGAAGAAAATACCAGCCCAGAGCACGAGTCGAGTAGACTGCGCTCGTAACAGGGTGTTTAAAACTACGTCATGCATCATAATGAATAATATTTGTTCTTTCAAATGTCCAATTTTTTTTTACGAATAATTAGTACCTTTTCATTAGGTACATTATAAAATAAAAAATAAAATATATTTATATCAGACATACATCCATATACACAAAAAATAAGACTAACAATAATTAACAATAATTAACTGAGTAGGTGCACAAGAAATTAAATTATGTGGGCTGTATTTCTAAAACGAATGCAGAGTTACGGAGTACAACATTGAAGTTCTTTAAATGCTTGTCCCAAAGAATTCTGTTTGTATTTTTATTTCACAATGTAGGTTGGACTTTAAGTACCCTACAGTCAGGAGCTTATTATCCCAAACCACTTTGGGGACATCCTAGATTTTAGCACTCTAACCTTCGTCAGTATTAACAACCCTAGACATTTGTACTTGAATACAGTTCAAATATACAAACCTTGAATAAAAAGATTAGGTCAGAGGAAATATATTAAAATTTCGTATATATACAAAATTTAAATATATTTTAAGGTGATCTGTTATATATAACAGACCACCTTAGCGATTCTGTAAAAGATTGTTTTATTTTCCTTCTGAAAAATCACACTTTTTTCACTTAAGAATTTAAAGTTAGTAGTTTCAATCATTCTTATCAAAATTCAATCATTCAGAACAGAAAAGTTGTACAAACATAACAAATTAGGCACGCTTAAAAAAACAAAACAAACACACCTTATACATTTACAAGTGAATTTAATTGTGAAAATGTGTTCTGTATTTAATTAGGGTACGTAACTACCACCCGTAGTGATTCTGTACAAAAAGCTACCTTACAATTACGTTGAAATACGTACAAAGGTACATTCATTTCCCTTTTTACGACTCTCAATGCTTTGAAACGAGAATTTTAGGGGAGCATAAAATAATCTGAGGAGTTGTCGAGGATCCTCGGGGAAAAATGGATTTCTGGCCATAACTCTTATTGTTGTGGCACCACAAAAGGGATTCTTTAAACATAGTAAATTAACGCTTATGAAAGTATATTTTTACTATGTAATAGGGCACTAATTTTTTTATTAAATTTCATTTTTACCTTTGATTAATGATATATCCAGATTGAGCGGCGAAGATGTCCACGCGTCTAAAAATAGCCCCAAACTGTTTGGGGCTAAATCAAATAAAAATGCAAAATAATGTTTAATATTTAGTTTCCGATTTCAACTGGAATATTTCAACAATTGTTGTTGTGTTGTTGTTGTTGTGCTATCACTATGGAAAGCAGAATTACGCAGAGCGAGCGTAAAACGTAGCAGTTACGTGCACTAGCCTAAAAAAGTTCGCCTGTTTTATATATTCCTGTAGTATGGCGACGCTCTTTCTATATCTATTTCTATGGTTTTTTCATTTAGTAAACGAAAAACTACTTACTTTATAAATCCCATAAAACAGGAATATGCTTAGTACAATCATAAACATCTGCGTTCCTATTATTGCGAAATATGCTATCTGTACACCTGAAACAAATAATAAATATCAATGTAGCTTTACTAAAACTTACGTAAGCACTAGACAGAATAGATATAGAATGATATAACAAGCTTGTTTCGAAGGACGGGCTAGTTGACGTATCTTTTGTTTTGTAAGGGCCGAACCTTCCCTTTGGAAGATTTTGTTAAAGACACTGACGAAGTTTTAACTTGAAGGGGATCTTTTTAGGTAGGCAGATGATGATGATTTAATTTTGTATATAAATTTATTTTTCAAAAAAAAGTATTTGAATTAATCCTAACTAATATTGTAACTATTATAAATGCGAAAGTGAGGTTGTTTGTTTGTTACGCCTTCACGCCTCAACTACTCAACGGATCATCATGAAATTTGGCATGCAGATAGCATATGGTATGGAGAAGGACATACTTTTTATCCCGAGAACGCGGGTGAAACCGCTGGGGACAGCTAGTACATAAAAAAATTGAAATTTGATGAAAAAGTAAATCAAATCAAATGTATTTTGCATTGGGTTTTCATATGGTATATAGCTATGTTATTTATAGGAATACGAAGTAGAACAATAGATTAATTATTATTAGTGATAACGTATGACATGACTGTTTCGATTATAAAACAGCCGGTATTATTTCGTCAGACAACCTTTGGATAACGGAATACAATACAGCACGGCAGGTGTAGCATACAAGAAAACACTTAAACACAAACCCTAAGGGGTGAGATATAATTAAGAAAAAGTATCCTAAATTATTTACCATTTTATAAATTACTCATTTGCGAAAATGGAAGGCTTGCGGTGATCGTGTGGCGAACCAAAACCGCTCCTGTTATCGGCACGTAATCGATTTTGAAGTGAACAAACAAATCGAGCTAGAATCGATCACATCGATTACCCCAAGGGTATTTGCCTTCCAACTCCAACTGCGTATACTTCCGCAAAACGTAGTTATAGTTAGATGAGATAGCAGTCTAATTCATGTTCATTCGGGGGAATAATAAGTAGGTACATATCTATATAAAATTCAAAGTCCTGACTGACTGACTGATATATCAACGCACAGCCTAAACCACTGGTCCAAGAGACATGAAAATTAGAGGGAAGATGAGATTCTTTGTGAAGAGTAGGTATCAACTAAGAAAGGGTTTTTCATAATTCAACCCTTGGGGGTAAAATAGGGGATGAAAGTTTGTATGAAAGTACGTCAGTTTCGAAGTTAGGATCTTCAAATTTTGTGTTTAGGCTGAAGATTGAAAATTCATGTACACGTGTCTCAGCGTTTTTAATAACTCCAACCTCGAAGCGGGATGAAGTTGTTTTGTTTAGTTTTATTGTTGTAGAAAAATATGTCATTTGATTCCTGTAGGCGACGCGGGCGAAGCCGCGAGCATAAACTAGTCTATATATATATAAAATTCAAAGTTCTGACTGACTGACTGATATATCAACGCACAGCCTAAACCACTGGTCCTAGAGACATGCAATTTAGAGGGTATATTCTTTGTGAAGAGTAGGTATCCACTAAGAAAAGTTTTTCCAAAATTCCACCCCTAAGGAGGTAAAATAGGGGATGAAAGTTTGTATGAAAGTCCGTCAGTTTCAAAGTTAATTAATTTATACGTGTTTCTGCGTTTTTAATAGGAAGTTGTTTTGTTTTATTGTTGTAGAAATTTGTTTCCTGTAGGCCACGCGAGCGAAGCCGCGAGCAGAAGCTAGTTTGATATAAGACGAAGTTTAAAACAAATACGCAATATTTTTTTACTTATTAGTTAAATGTATATTTGAACTGTTATTATTACAAATTAAAATGTAGATACCCCTGTCTAGCTAATGAAAAAAACACAAACATAATCATATTGCTTGCTTAGGTTCAGCCATACAATAAAGGAAAAAAGAGAAAAATAAAATATTTTATCTGGAGTCATATGGAATTAATGAAGAGTAAACATGAAAAGATATATACAGAATTGTAACAAAAACTCATAATATTTTCAATTGTACGTTATATCCTTCCCAATATTGGTAAAATGTGTAATGTTCCAGAGATCTCATTTTATTCTTAAACCTTTTCCAATCCATATCCTATCCATGTCAGTGTTCTTATATCGGAACGTCTCAAGAGAAGAAACTCAATCATTCTGAGTGACGACATCGAGTGTTTTTGTATACTATTTTTTGAGATGATGTTCGTAGCGATCAGTAATAACCTATCCATTGTTGTTTCCATTTAAATAGTCGCCTTGATTCCATTTGACCTAGTGAAATACAATTAATATTTAGGTGTGTATCTATGAAAGTAAATATGCCAATCAAACGTAACCCCATTTTACACAAAATACCTTCAATATAAACAATGACTTGCTAATTCATCCCTACCAAAAAACATGACCATTAGGGTAGGGACATGTTTAAATTTAGACCACTAAAACTAATCAAAAAGTCACGAAGGTACGACACATGTTACTCCCCTTTTAAAAGGTACCTAACGTGAAAACAATTCGCGAGCCTTTTGTGAAACTTCCTACAAATTGAATTCCACATTCGGGCTTTTCGAATAAAATAACGACAAAGGTATCTTCGATAGTACCGCCTATAAACACAATGGATAGAATTCCTCAGCAAGACACGACTTGATAATGAGAATTCTTTACCTTCCCTGCCTTCTGCAGATATGCGGAACCCATCTACGTCTCCTCTAATTAATTAAAAGAAACGGATTTAATGAGGTGGAAATTTAATTATAACAAATTTTCAAGATGGGTTATCCTCTAATTACCACAGAGATGAGGGTTCACTGAGTCCTTTACATCTGGTCACCACCTGACCTGGTACATGCTTTTGTAGACTTTTTTTGCTAACATATTCTAATTTGTCATTTAAAATCTACAACTTACATGTTTTACTCAACTTATATTTTATTCCTCAGTATTAAATGTATTAAATACATTTTTAAAGTTTTTTGTTTATACCTTTTATTACTAATTTTAGTGTGTATACTGTTTGATGGTATTAGAAAACAAATAATAAAAAAAACAAGTAATGAAGCTAAATAAAGTGAAACCCTCATATCGATCCTATTGCTAATATAATTAAAATATCATCTGGAAGAGATAGCTTCTAGCGATAAACCGACATTGGTGCCGATTCTGTTGTAAATCGCAGGATAGAACATATTTTAAGTTGTCAAATTAATCTTTGCCGTCTTATTTTGCGTGTATTTAGGCGTAACCGCGATAGATGGCGACTAAATTTATATTGTAAACAAGCATTGGACTAATTTGACAGGACTAAATTTCTTACATCCTTCTCTTATGTTCTTTGTTAGAAAGAGACATAGTGACATTAAAATTAGTTTAGTTGTGAACAACAGAATCAGGGCCATTCTCATATTTTTTAAGTTTTTTGTTTATACCTTTTATTACTAATTTTAGTGTGTATACTGTTTGTTGTTATTTGAAAACAAATAGTAAAAAAAAACAAATTATACAATTTAAATAAAGTGAAACCCTCCTGTCGATCCATGAAAGCATACACAATCGTAAAGATCTATTTGTAATATAATCAAAATATCGTATGTTAGCGATAGACCGCACATTAATTCTTGTTTTCGTTACCTGCTTTTTCGTATACAATAAAGAGTAATCTTTCTATATACCTTTTTACCATATAATTATAAATAAGTAATATTAATAAAAATTACTTAATCCCAATAAACTGAAAAAATACTAATTTCGAAAATAAATCTGTATTTGTGGCGACAAGTAAGTAAATGTATTGCAATGAATAAAACCTTCATTATTCTGTAAATAAAGCAAAAATAGATTTTATTTCTTTATAGATTAATTTACAATCAAAATTAACTCGCGATCAGAATTGATTCAACTTCAATAAACTCAATAGAGTGATTCTAATTAATTATTTTGACGTATCTTAATGAAATTCTAAGTGAAACGAAGTGAAAACTGTTAATTAATGGTATCTGGAAATGATGGATTTATCATGAAATTTTAATTTAACAATTCCGAAAATTATAATCACTTTCATCAACGAATAATATTATTCAGTTTTTAAAGTACGGTGGATGTTATTTTTTGTTTTTCGACATTTTAAAGATGCCTTATTTGAACTTATAAAGTTTTTAATATCAAATTAGTGAAGAAAATGAGTTCGTGGAAGTTGGGAAAAAAGGTAGAACTTGTAGAAAATTTTAACTGTCATTAATTCCGATCATGCTTTGGCGTGATTTTAGCTTCCGGCGCAAGTTTGAACGCGCTGGCTCGCACATGGGACGCACGTCCCATGACTATATTTAAAAAAATAACACGATCTGCTATTCAAGTCCAGAATTATATGGTATCAAATACTTTATCAAAAATAAGCTCGTTCGAATATTCATATAAAACGCTATTTTCATTATAGGATATAGATTAGTTAGGTTAGAACTGTGGTAATACCGCGCACGAGCCGCGTGAGCGAAGCGAGCGGTGCCGCGACAGCGGCCGGCGACCGCTAGGTCCATTTTTGTGCACAATAAAAAGAATCCCATTCAAACGTCAGCCATGAATTTCTCGGAAACCATGGGTTTGTGTCCAAGTGGGGGTTAGCAGTGGACACCCTACATAAACGTTATGCCCAAACATCGCTATTTGTATGAATGGGCTAAACATCTGCAGCCAGTTCATTAAATGTTGCATAAGACTACGCGGCTGAATATTATTCAGGCCGCTAGTTCAACGGCTCCGTTTAGTAAAAAGGCTAGGCTGTTAATTAAACGGCTAATTAAGTTATTTGGCTGCGACATATCCACCACTTTCTGACATAATATAACAAAAAGAGAGAAGACTATCTTAAATTACCATCACATGTAATAAGACAGAATAGTTTTCTAAGTGAAGCTGCAATCGTAAACCAAAACTAAGAAAAAAGTTCCCATGGTCAATACATCGATTTAAAAATAAAATTTACAAACAGAATATTATTCGATATTGGTATACAACTTGGCACCGTTAATATTCGAATTTTTGTACGTTGGTCAAAGAGATATTGGCAAATGGTATTTTTAATAAAACTGAAAGTGAATAGTTTTTTATTTTAAAATATATGAAAATATGGAAACTCATGATTTTATTGACCTTTATTATAAAATAAAACTTAAATAAGAACACAATGTTCTATTCATAGGAAGTTTTTATAACCTTTCATTTCCACTTTTTATCAAATAAACCCTAATTTTAATTAATTGAATGTAATAAAATAAATCCTTCATTAATTCCGTAATCGAAAAGAATCTTGAAAACTAAACAAAAAACGGCAAAAAGAAGATAATCCTTTTCGCAATAGCAAACTCCCTAATCACTTGATCCGAAACCAACATTTGCAGAATCGACACTCGGGTTTAGCAAAGAGGCGAATAATAATGGCTTCCTCGTAATTACAAGTGATTTTGGTAATGACGTCACGAAACTGCTGATCTAGCATTAGATGTTGGAAATACCAGGGTATTAGGTGTTATATTATACGGTTCTACAACCCTGACCATCTTCAAAAAAGAACATAGAAAAACAAAAAAAAAACAAACTCGCCCCGTCTAGAGACACCGTTTTACCAACAGATGACATAACATGCAGTGTCTTATAATTTTCTACTGTTGAAACGCTGTGATATAGAGTTGATATTAGACTGACGGTCGTCTTGGTCGCTCGCACTCGGTTATGAGATTTTCACAATTCACGTGACACGAGTATTGCCATTGATTTCGAAGTATAAGCTCGCGAGACTCCTTGCTCTGTGATATTCATACTATAACTAGTAGGTTTTTTTTACAGTCTATAATATGATAATATACATTTTTTTCTCAGCCAGTGAGGTCAATTTCTGAAGTACAGGTCTAAGAGAAAAACGCTTAAAGGAACCCCGAGCTGAATTTTGAAGAAAATAAAAACGCCATAAAAAAATGAAAAAAATAATAATAGTTGTTTCTTTTTTTTTCTTTTTTTTTTTCTTTTTCTTCTTCTACGTTACAATACGCCCTGTATATTATTTTACACACAAACTATTAGTTTTCAATTGAATCTAATTCCGTTTTGTAATAATCTGAGAGGATTCCGGCAAGAATCTCAGCAAAAATACTATCAATAGTAGAAGCTGCCGCGGTCAACACATAATAGATTATAAATCGTCCAGCTCACACATGCAGAAATGCAGACAACGTTATACATATATGAATAAATTAATATAGAAGATACCTCATATATGATCTCATTCGGTATTCACAAAGAAATTTAATTACTTGGATGTTTCTCACACACTGCACATGTGGTGTGCCATTAGTGGAATATCCAACAACATCCTTGACTTGAACACTATTACGTCAACAATTTCTATCTAGATTCTTGGAAGCATCCTTATCTCACAGCTTATTGCAGCTTTTCTAATATTACACTATGAAATTGTAGGCAAAGCGTTTCGATTACCAAATTCAATTCAAAATCATTTATTCAAATAGACCTTCGTAGGAAGGTTCGGAAGGTTCCATTTGATGAGAAGAGCCGGCAAAAAACTCAGCAATTACTCGTTTCAAACAAGCTTAGACTCATTACATAATATTTACATTCTAATCGCACGTGACCCAGCGCGGCGGCAAAACTAAAAAGTAGACTGAATCGATATTAACAAACTTAAGCAGACCAACCCTCACAAGCAGCACCTGTTCACAAAGTAAAGGTTACAAGGCGTATACTATGGCTTGCATAACTATCAGTAAGTGCCTGAAAGCATAATAAAATAACGTCTGTTATTCCATAAGTTGACAAGTAGTCGGTCTGGATTACCACCGCTTCTATGGACGATTGCATTAACAGTAGGATCGACAGTATAAATTCATTTACCAGCCTAAATATTATTGGTATTCTTTAATGACCCCTTTTTTTCTTCAAGCAATATAAAGCTAACATGGTTTTTGATCGCTGTTTGTGAAGTTTATAATAGTTTGTATACACTGAATAAAGTTAATTGTTAGGTTTTTTATATAAATACTTAATATAATAATGCTCCATGCTTTAAGACAAAACGTTAAACGAAATTATTACAAGTCCCGCTTTAGTCTCTTCTTGAACTATAATAACTTCATCAGATAAAACTATTATTCCAAGACATTTAAGCTATCTCAACAATGTTAGAATGCCAGTATTTCCTAAGCTGTTTCAACCAGTCTGTGCCTTTAAATCTCGAAAGTTTTTAGAAGCCAAGATGGTTGGCGAAATTACTTCAGGCGATGAATAGCCGTGCTTCCCGAAAAGTGTAACCATTTACCCGTCAAGAAATTGTTTCAATTATATGTCCACAGTATTTTATTGTATGTAATTTAAAGAGAGTAACCCACTTAGTGGGGAAAAAAGCTGTGGCCGTAACGTTAGGTGGAATGAATGAGAAATCTCTGTGTGATAAAAGGTCTTTTGTATAATTCATTTGTGGGAACATAAGTACGTAAAGTGTACTGAGGGATCATAGCCTTTTCGTATGTGAGGTCGAGAATTCTTTTTGTGTCTAAGGTTTTTTATGAGCTGTGCGGAAATACCGTATTTTATGATTTTTTTTGAGACTTGTTGTTCAGCTTCGTGAGTTCTTATCGTTTGTCACTTTGATGTTTACCTTTAATCATTAAAGGTAAATTTATCTAAGTGACCCTTTTAAGATAAAAAGAACTTTTCTGAATGAAATGATGAATGAAAGTGACTTTTGTTTGTTTTTTATCTTTAGCAGTTGCCTTGCTGAGTTTCTTGCCGGGATCTTCTCCCTTTAAGTGTATTCAAAACCAGTAGAACCAGTGGTAGATTCATCTGAAACGTTCATAAGTGCCTGATTAGGGACTAAACATAGTATCTTTTTGATTTAGATTTTGAGTACCAAAGTAGCAAACAAACATTTAGGCCGCCCGATGGTAAGCGGTGACTTGCAACATCAGGGGTATAAATCGCGCGTTGCCAACCCTGCAATTTTGTTAGATTATGTACCCTTTTAAGTAAAAACAAGATAAAAGCAGCAGAAATTAATGAGTTTATATAATTCTCGAGATTAAGAAAACCACACAAAGAGAAGCCGCTACGTTGGGAAATAAATATCGTTTCATATAAATTTACTTAGCTTAAACTGGCTCGGCGTCAGCTAATTTTAAAATTTATATCCCGGCCTCCCTTACCGAGTCGCTGCCTCATTACCCGTTAATAATTTACACCTTGATATTTAAGCTTAGCGTTTAAAATTATCACTTTGTTATACTTTTATTTTATATAGTTAATAATTTGATTTAAACTTACTACTTCTTACGAGGTTTACTTATTAAGAGGTATTTTAATTTACTTAAAATTTTGGATGGTAACATTGATGAATACAAAGTCTAACCCCCTTATCTGTATACAGGGTGTTGTTTTGGTCGGCGACAAGCGACCCAGGAGCGGTAGTACAAAATATATATTCCCCAAAAATGGACTTAATTCCATTAAATACTGTAAATATGTTGAGAAATACCTTATTCAATTTGAAATAAAATTACCGCAAAGTATGGTTACTAGGCAGGTGCACAGACTAGAGCTAGGCACAAGCCGCCATCGCCCCACCCCTTTACTCCCTCGAACTGCCGTTGAGTATTATGTCTACACTTTAGCTTATTACATGATTTTCAAAATATTTTTTTTTTAATTTTTATATTTAAAAAAAAATAAAGTATATTTTTTATACTTTTTTAGCACCAGTCTCATTTGTATTATCGACCCTGAGTCGCTCGTCGCTGACCAAAACAACGACCTGTATATAAAATTCAAAGTCCTGACTGACTGACTGACTGATATATCAACGCACAGCTTAAACCGCTGGTCCTAGAGACTTGTTTAGAGGGTATATTCTTTGTGAAGAGTAGGTATCCACTAAGAAAGGGTTTTTCGAAATTCCACCCCTAAGTGGGTAAAATAGGGGATGAAAGTTTGTATGAAAGTCTGTCAGTTTCGAAGTTAGGATCATCAAAATTTGTGTTTAGGCTGAAGATTGAAAATTAATTTATACGTGACTCAGCGTTTTTGATAATTCCACTCTCGAAGCGGGATGAAGTTGTTTTGTTTTCTTTTATTGTTGTAGAAAAATATGACATTTGTTTCCTGTAGGCCACGCGGGCGAAGCCGCGAGCAGATGCTAGTTCATAATAAAGTTATCAAATGTTGATTAGCTAAAATTCCGAAGTCTTTATCTGACATGTGACATTTGGTGATCGAAATAGTGAGACGGGTTACACTATGACACTGATTTATTTAAAAAGCGATTATGAATAAGGGGGTAACTTAAAAGATTCACATTATATTTTTTTATGCAAACATAGCATTTCGATTGGGAATGTGTCCTGACAAATAAATTTGTAGGCGTTGCAGACAAAGGATCATATTGAAGAATCTTCAATTATGTTTAAACTTATTTCGATATCTCAACAACAATAAGCTTTAGCGGATCTTTTTAAAGCCTTTAGAAAACAACTGGCTCTAAAAGCATTTGCAATCCTAGCCAATATTATAAATGCGTAAAGGCGAACGTGAGCTTGTTTTGTTTTTTACACTTTCACGCCTAAACCGCTGAACCGATCGCGATGAAAGGCAAATGCCCGTTTTGGGCCCACCGTGGACATTACTATACAAAGAAATGATTTTGTTTATTAATTTTGATATTTAAAAATATGAATATTACATTCATTTAAACAGCTGCCACTTTAATAAACAATGTTTCGTATATTAAAAGAATTTTAATAGTCAACGACGTCAACGTTGCAAAATGTTGCCAGCGTTTAAATCACGTTTTTGTTATCGATACTAAATCGATTTTAATAAAAATACAACATTCATCAGAATACACAAATAGGACTTTGCTTACACAACGTAGTTCATAAGCCATTTAAAAAAGGTGGTTTTAAATAACAAAGCTATCAGTTATTTAGCTATTTAAAATAAAGAAGTAAATGAAGTCGATTAAAAAAGAAACGATTAATCGATTACGTGTTTTTATGTATTTTTTGTATATGACAATACTCGCTTGACATTTACTCTCAAATGAACTGTCATTTTGTCGACTGTTTGTTTCTTTCGTTGTGTTTTGATTACGATTTCTTTTACAACATAGATGATTATTATACTTGATTTACTACGACTTTGGCTTTGTTAAACGGAATCTGTGCTAACTACGACGAACGACCACTGGCTTGAAATCAAGGATTACAGCTGCATTCATTTTGGATTTCGAACACTTTCATACAATATCTGAAGAACATTGTGTTAATTATTGTGGCTTTAACCTGGCGGGGATTCAAAGACATGCTTTGGAGCCCGAGGAAATTCTTACTATGTTGCAGCAGTGGGTTGCACCTCAACAGGTAAATAAATTATTTTAAAATAAATGTTTAGAATTACCTACATCATTGAACAATAACTGATAATTGTATTATTGTTTTAGTTAACAAGGGATAATCTTGTTTGCCACAACTGCTGGGAGGTAGTTACTGCAAGCTTTGTTGCCCCCAACAAGAACCAGAAAGCATGGGCCATCTAAATAGTTGTGTTAATTGTAGTCGCTCAATTAGACCACTAAGAAGCCATTTGTTACGCTTAGAGACAAATAGAGAGAGTCTCATTAGAAATGTAGTTATGGAATGGATTCAACCTCGAGAAGTAAGTTTTGAATCACTTTACAAAAGAATATAACCAACAAAGCAACCTTCTGAACCAGTATTAGTTTTAGTCAGACTTTTCATGCAAAGGTCTTTTTGTAAATGATTTTGAATTTGATACAAAATATTTATTGTATATGCCTCTGTTTGACCACAATCTCACTATAGTAAGTGATTATGTCGCAAAGGTGGTAATCACACAAAGCCTAGAAAGGTAGTGGCTCTCAAGTACTGCTGCCGGAACACCTCAGTAGATGCTTGTTGATAGATTTTCAACTTGGGAGTGGTAGCCAACCAGGTCGGTTGACTACAAAGAACCCTACTCACGCTATGGTTTCCTCACATTTACCTACACCGAAATCTCAAGCTCATTTTAGGATACAACTGAGCTATCATCGCTTTATTTGTTTACTGTCTTATGTATGCTATGCTTGTTTTATTAGCCTAATCCTTGTGACTACCCAATAGTCTATAACTAAAGAACTTCTATTGTGTATTGTTTAAATTGCTTAGGGTACTAAACAGATTAATTACATAAGATTAAAAAATAAGATGTTATGTTAAAATGCTGTCAATGTATGAATTGAATGTTATGTAGAAAAAATAAAATAAAAGATTATTAATTAAGAATACTTTTCAGATATTTTTTGTACCCCTATCCCTGTACCTTTAAAGAATGGAGTAAAATATAATAAGAACTGTTGTTTCTGGTTAATTTTTACACATCAAGCCTAAAACAAACATAAATTCTTAATATTTTTTGCAGTAAGACATATTTTCATAATGTAAAATAACCTCAAAATGTTTTATTAATTTCTACTCTTTCTAAAACAATGGCATCCTTTAAAATATATTTTTTAGATATCTGATGAACATATGATTTTAAAACACTACATTATTATACTCATTATTGCTGTCCATCCTGGGCCCAAGACCCTATGGATCGTGGGCATTCCCCTTTGGGATACAGATAGCCTATGGTGCTGAAAATGATATAGGCTATACCCGAATATGCGGGTGAAACGGTGCGGAATGCTAACTAGTCTAATAATAATAGGTAAACATATTAAATATTCATTATCTTCGATAATCACCATCAGATCTACTCCATTTAGAACAAGGGTTCAGAATGAAAATTTTCTGGTCTACACTAATATTATAAAAAGGTAAAGTTTGTATATTTAGATGTAGGATGTAATCTCTGGAATTACTGATCCAATACTGAAATTTCTTACACAGATAGGAAGTTACATTAACCCCGAGTGCTCTAGGCTACTTTTTATCCGAGGAACGTGGGTGAAACCGCGGGATACAGCTAGTTATAAAGAAATCTAATGATAATAAATGTCAGATTCTTCCCTGAGCGTATATTGTGAGAGAAATGTGAAATATACCGCGACAGTTCATCGTATACATATTTTATGATCTACACCACATATCTTGATATTCAAAACAGCTTTCTGAAGTTTTGAATAAATAACCTTTTATTTTATCTTGACATACAGTGTGAGGGTACTAAGATGTGTGTTTATTAGCGTATTAAATCTTGGTTAGACTGTATTATTTAAGTAACGTTTTAGTTTCTGATGTAGGTAAAAGAGCTAAGCTAAATCTGACAGGTGATCTCATCCAGTATACAACGATTGAAAGTAAAATTATATGATATTTTTAGGGGGAACATGAAAAAGAAAAACATTTTTTTTAAACTACGAAGTTCACTAATAAGCGTAAGGCTCGCCTGATGGTAAGCGGTTACCGCAGCCATATGGACGCTTGCAACACTCGGGGCATCACTCACACATTATCGACCCATTCCCCTTCCCAATGAGCACTGGCACCTTACGCACACGCCGTAACACAACATAAATTAATTTAGCTGCGGTATTCTGTAAGGTAGAGGTACTTCCCGATTCGACCTGCTGCTGAGCGAATAAACGCTACGCTCTACCTCTCTTAAATCATTATCTAGACCTATTTGTAACCATTCCGATCGGTTAAATGATTTTATTTCATCAAAGTTAAGCTGATGTTGTGTTAGAAGCAGTCTGCATTTACTGATTGATTGCCTTATTCCAAATGAAAGTTTGGAATTGGAAATAGGAAGTATTTGATTCGGTAGACTGCCCAATCGGTTCGTCATCCGAAACGGCACCTCAACCGAACAGCTGTTAACAATCCCGAATATGTTATAAAAAATCGGTGAATATATTAAAAAACGGGTCAACATAGAACCTCCAACTTTTTTCCAATTCGGTGTGGTCTGTGAGCTACACTTACAGTCAATTCCTTTCTTGGTTTTTGCGTTACTTTTAGAAATGTTGAAATAGAAGCATATATATAGTATTAATAAAACTCCTACTAACAAACAGACTTCTAATTACAAAAATACATATAATAGATACGTTAGAATGCGTACAGTACAGGATAACTTCTAGGAATTATTGGATTAAGCAACATAATGAACAGAGCTTAGCAAATAATGAAGCTTTTTATATTGAAATCGTTACGAAGTAATTGCCTCTTCATTTATTTAGGCACCTATACGATTTTATGAGAAAGAAATTGTTTCCTTAATTCTTTATGTTCGAAGCGAAGCATTTTTTACTTTATTTGAGGCACGATAAAAGCCTGCAAATATCTTTCATAGCCTATTTTTCTTGATAAATATTCATGATCGGAAATTTTGGATACGTTATAACTTGTAAGATAAATGTAGGTACATAGGTACATAGTAAGGATACTATTATTCGTTATTTTAGTACTATTTGAGTTCGATAAAAATACTGTGCACTTGAACCCTTATTATCCTTCCATAAATCATTGTACAAGAAATTCTCAAATAGCTCTTTGAAAAGTTTAGGCCAAAATTCAATATCAGTTTGTGGAGGAAAAACTTTCAAGTTACTCTTTTCTTAACTTTCCTACGAAAACCCCTGTTACCTTCATAATTTATGGTCCCACACACCTATGACTCCATCATAGATTTTCCGGTTCAGTCGTTTGAAAAATAAAGGTAGAGGAGGTCTATATATAGGGCAATTTATCTTTTCAGTGTTATTTTTCAAACATCAAGTATGTGTTTCTACTAGGTACTTTAGTATGATACTTGTTTTTTACGATAGTATTTAGTATGATAAATTTACTACCTTTTTTGTAAAGGTAATATCTATCATAGTTTTCCCCGGAATAATAAATACCTACTAATCATATGGATTATTAAATAATCAATATCATATTTTTTATAACCAACATTTTTACAAAACATCCAAACTTTGGGCCTTTGCATATTTAGGCATTTCTTACAAAAATATCCATTGCAAAATGTAGGAAACCCTTTAAAAAGAAAAATTAATCGGGTTTCAGTCCTTAATTGGAGGCCCGCGAGGTATTTTTCATTGGCGCTACAAATTGAGTTCTTTTGTGGGCTATCAATCATTCCACTCACTGGTCAATATTATAGGGGTTCCCAGGAATATAAAACACTGTAGGGCAGTGATGCGATACAAGTAATTTGTGAATAACACTTTACAGAGAACTTTAATTAAGTCAGAAAATTGTCACGTAGACTCGAGGTGATTAGTGCATGTACTCGGAACAGAAATACCTATATGTTTTTTTTAAGAAATCTAGCTTCGGAACAAAATTTTACTTTTGTATCTAGTGTGCTTAGTGCTTACTCGTATTATTACTTTAAAGTTTTGAAGCATCACTTCATAACGTTAATATAAGTAACGCTGGCTTTAAGTAAGCTACAAGAGTGGCTTGTAACATTTTAAGTTAATTTACATTTCTTGCACTAAGGTAAGTAATTAAAATTATAGGTTTTTTCTGATCTGATGAAGAATAGCTTTTACTTCCCTCCCTCCAAGATAAGGATATGTAAAGATTTTTAAACCACCCCTACCTCTCTGGACCCTTACGTAATCAATGAATAGCCCCATATTACTTTCAAGTTTATCAAAAAACATCACAAGTAAGTTAATTAGTATTGTTTTTATTTTAAATGGGCTTGCGTTTGACCTTCGACTGGCCCCATGAGGAGTTATGACGAGGCCGAGGATGTAGCACGCTTACCCAGAAAAAACCTATTCACTCTGGCCTTGAATACATCTAGGTTATAAGTGTCGCGAAACACAGACCCTGGAAGAGATTTCCACTGCTTTGCTGTTCGTATAAGAAACGATGAAGCGAAGCGTTGTATCCGGGTACGCGGGATGTCGACAACGTATGGGTGGAAATTCTCCCGGGCGTCTTGTTTCGATGGAGAAATGGTGATGGAGGAATTAGATTGAATTACTTGTACCTTAACTTAAAATTATAGGATGTTTGGATTTCTGGAATATTATAATTTACTCGTACCACAGAGTATGTACAAGTATTACTGACCGTGACTCCTATCGATTGTTATAGTATTATGTATGATATTTTACTATTTCCTGACCTTCTCCCAAGTGAGTATATGTTGACATCCAAGGGATAAATTGATATAATAGTGTGATCTATGTTCATGCAAAAAGGGTCTTACTTATCCGTTCAGCCAATCAGCGTTAGTATCAATTTACCATTTAAAAATATAAACAAATTTTCGCATTTATAATAATATAATTAAGGTAATTCGTATCGTTTACAACATATCGTTCGTTACTTTAGAGAAAAAAGTTTTATTGTCTTTTTGATTGAAAAAAATAAAAATTTGGATTGAATGAGTTTTTGGCAAAATAGGTTGATCAATTGTGAAACATTCTTTCAGTCTACTATAAAGAAACTTAAAATTCTTTACGGACTATCTTGAAATGCTACCATTTCACACAGGCGTCCACCTTGAGGCCAGTCTGCGGTCAAGGCATGCGGCTTTAACATGACTCGACTACGATCGAATTGTATTGGACGGAACTGTGGCCGATCGGTTTCGTCAGTGTCTAGTGTTTATAGCTCGGTATGTGTACATACATTCATGGAATTACATCGAGTTATATCAAGTTTGCATCTATTGAAAATAAAGGTACAATCACGGGACAAATATTATATCACCTACTGCAAAATATTTAAAGAAAGAGCTATACATTCACATTTGATTATGCAACTGTGAGCAACTGACTCCAGTAAGGAGCTGCGTAAGTTCTTTATGTCGCATAAGTGAGTTTATGGCTTATAATACCAAAAGTAAAATATGATCACTTACCATAATAAACATCATCGAGCTCTTTATACCTTTTGGCATTAACCCCGATCCTCCAACTATACAAAAGCACCACCAATATTGATATATTCTGAAACAAGGACAAACATAAATCATGTAGTATTTGCATATTCATACTGTCATTTAGTGCCAGGAGTATGCAATTAAGGGTTCCGTTCGTTACAATCTAAAAGGTCTATTTTGACAGGGTGTCTCTTTTTGTCGCACTAGGTTTGTCTCCTTTTGGCACATATTACGAATGCGGTTAGTAATAGGTACAGTCAGCGTTAAAAGTAGATTATCACTTTATTTTACAGTTTTCATACAAACTGTCAAGAGAATGTCAATAGCTTATTTCAAAAGGGTACTAAACACTAAACTAATTTTGATGCTGACCGTACTAGGGGGATTACCAATGTAATGCCAATTTGCACAAAGACCACGAAGGCAAGTGCAACTGTTGGAAGACACTGCTGGGTATTTCGCGACAGACTTTCAGATTGAAGGCAGTCAGGTAGGTACTATACAGTTACCTACCACTGAGCTGGTTTCTACGACGATTTCCTTGACCGAAAGCTAAAGCTCATATTTGGATTCAAACCGCGACCTTCCTTACGACATTCGAAGTCACTACTTCTAAGCTACAATCACTTTGCGCATATTATTTCCAAATTAAAATATAATTTAATTTACTGTATTATTTCGCAGTTAAATTACAACTTCTCTCGAAAATTGAATATTTTATAACGAGTCGCAAACATAATCTGGTGGAATATTGTAATTTATGATGGCGACCCATTGTCTCGGCAGCGCCGGTAACCGTTCATTACAAACGCGAAATTTATTATAATTTATATGAATACCTACGTAATAATTTAATCGAGTTCATTAATTAAACACAAATTCAGCCGCACATTGATCAAATACTCTTTTTTGCATGAAATATATTTTTTTTTATTCTGTATAGGCCTCTGTGGACTGACCACAATCTCACCATGTACATGATGATGTAGCCGATGATGGTAAGCACACAAAGCCTAGAAGGAACAGATTTTCAACTTGAGGCCAACCACGGTGGTACTGCTACAAAGTATCCACCACCGTGCTATGGTTTCCTCACGATGTTTTCCTTCATCGAAAGCTCAAGCTCATTGTAGGATTTGAACCCGGATCTATATCAAAAACTGGCGATGACGGGACCAAGTCAGTCTCCACATAGTAGCCTTATAAATTGTACCCTATACAACTTACAGTAAAATATTTAATTACCTTCACAATTATCTTGGAATATTATGTAATATTAGCATTCCGCCGCGCGGTTTTACCCGCACCCCCTACTATACCCACTTAGGGATGGAATTTCCAAAATATATTTCTTAGGCTACTAAAGAAATCGATGTATACAACTTTTGATTTAATTGAGAGTATCAAGACTCACATTAAAATCTTCCCCTTAAAGTATATAAACCACTTTTTGCCCTGTAAGGGGTCGATTTTCGAGGAACCCAAAAAACACGTGTTTCTTTATTTTCATCCAAAGTATTAATACCGAGTTACAAGATAATCGGACCGCGCGGTACGTTTCTTTCATACAAACTTGAATACCCCCTAAACCCGCCTACCTGGCTATTATTAGTGCCGGTATGTTCCAACAGCTACCCGTGAGGCCAGCTTCACCTACATCATTATTTCCCATGGTGAGATAGTAGTCAAACCTATGCATACTAAAAATACACTGCTATTTACAAAACATGTAATTTGACAATGTAACGAAATAATTTTCTAAGAGAGGTTTACGTCAAATTGCTTTTGGAGCTTAAAATTTCTTCCAAATGAGCTCTTTGTGCAAGTTCCTGTTAACTTAATAAGGAGAAAATTTACTCGTAAGCCTAGAAAACAATTTTGTTTCCTAAAAGACAGTTTGAATTTACGCAGATACGATTTACGGGACAGGAAATCTGTTTACCTACTTTACTTCGTAGCGTATTGTAATGTTTGATAAAACAATCAGTGAAATCTTGTTGCGAGAAATTTTAATACTATTACAAAGTCTTGTCTTAAAATTTTCAATAAATATCTATTTCGAGGATGATGTTGTGACCAACAGTTATGTTCACGGATTATTAGAAAATTATGATTATTTTTGAGATTGAAATTATTTTATATACCTATTTTCGTGTCATCTATTCCCCGCGAGTTGATCCGTGTTTATGGGATATAAAGTATGTTTGTCTCCAAGAGGTAATAAAGAGGTCTATATGTTACACCACACACAAAAAAATACACACCCTATTCACACATACACATTCACACAAACACACCTACGCAGCATTAATATTAATATTAATTTTAATTAAATTTACTAATTATATCACAAACTAATTTAACTTGTAAAGGGGCAAGAGGCTGGCTCCTGAGATACAGGCAACCCCTAGTTTAGGAGTCAGAGCTCACCATTAAACTGTACACTGTGAACTGTAATAAAGAAATTATTATTATTATTATGTAAGCCAAATTTTGTTTGGTTGTACCGTACAGGCATCATTTCAAAGGATAATAATATTATAAAAACAAAATAATATTCTTATATGTTACTAAGATAGTTGTCATCCATTATTATCAGCATAAAATGTATCGAACCTACTCTTCTGTCTTATTACAGTGATGGTTTAAGCCAAGTCTAGTAAAAGGTTTTAAGATAGTCCCGGCTCTTTTTGTTATATTACTTTAGAAAGTAAAGGATTTTATTAAAACCTGGGTACTCTCACGTAATAAAGGGGTAAACGTACATCAAACGGGACTTTTTAAAATATTTTCAATTTACCAATTTAAATGATATGATTTTATATTAAAAAAAAATTACCTTATTAGGTACTACTAGAAGCCACATAATTTGGTGATTCAAATCACTTACACAGGTTCGACCAATAAACAATACTCATTGCATGTTTCATAAAAAAATAGGAACGTAAAAATAAAAGGAAATAAAACAAGATTAAACAATAGAACTCGTAATTGGTCCCTATAAAGACATATTCTAAGAATTTACAAGTAAAAGAAAGTAATTGTCTTACCCGGTACAGCGTTGGAATGGTTCCAAAACGGTCTCGTGTGACAATTTACCTAAACATACTTTTTTTATAAAGGTCAGGTTTTGAATGTATGAACAAGTAGGTAAAGAAAAGTTGGCAAATTAAACAAAAAAACTTGGCTACGACCTCCTAGTTTTAATAGCCAAATAATTTAAAGTTCTTTTTAAATGCAAAACTTTGTCGGAAGTTTCGTTGGGCAATGAAAATTTCCTGTGCGACGTTAAAGTAAGAGGTTTTATTAAGCAATATTATCACTAGATTTTTCACCTTATTCACCGTATTAAGGTCTAACCCCGTTATTCATAATAAAGTTATCAAACGTTGATTAGCTAATATTCTGAAGTCTTTATCAGAAGGTGACATTTGGTGATCGAAAGAGTGAGACGGAGGACACTATTACACTGATTTAGTTAAAAAGCGATTAAGAATAAGGGGGTTAGTATATAACGATGGGTAATTATTATGATCATTACTACGCTCAGTAGCTTGATGTTTCAGAACCAAAGCTTTTAAATATGATTGTTGTGATGGTTAAATACCCCACACCATAGATCGTGTATTAACTCAGGAAGAACGCTTGTTAGTTTTTTTTTGTCACTGTGTATGTATAATTTTGTATATGTATAATTTTATTCAAGGTCAAACAGTAATAACCTCTCAGGTCTATATAACTACTAACATTATAAACAGCAACTTTTCTATGACTTAATAGTTCATACAAAAATAAAAATAGTTAAATTCATTTCTCTAAATGTTACGAACGCGTATATAGAGCGTAGCAAAAGACTGAATGATACACTAGGGCATGGGAGGCATAGCTACAACAAAAAACATAATGGCCCTGACAATTAAACTAATTTTAATGTCACTATGTCTCTTTCTAACAAAGAACATAAGAAAAGGATGTAAGAAATTTAGTCCTGTCAAATTAGTCCAATGCTTGTTTTCAATATAAATTTAGTCTCCATCTATCGCGGTTACACCTAAATACACGCAAAATAAGACGGCAAAGATTAATTTGACAACTTAAAATATGTTCTATCCTTTTTCAATCATGCTCATAAGAAAGAGATAAGATGTAACTAAAATTAGTTTAGTGCGATTTACAACAGAATCGGCACCATTATAATGTGTTAGAACAACGAAATCTTGAAACTTTGTTTTTGATAAATGTATTATGTTTTGTAAAAACTCATAGAACAAAAGTTGTTGTTTATGGTGTTTGTCATATAGTCCTACAAGGTTGTTAGTATTTTACAAATAGCCTTTTATAGGTATAATTTAAAAGTCATACTACTTTGTATACACAGACATAAATCTAAATAGATAGATAACGCAAGTCCCTCCATACGTATGAAAACCAAGCGTGTCACTTTTTATGTACCTACCATAATGTCACAAGATTGATTTCGTTAGGTTGGCATTTGATTTTTATCGTGAAATGAAGCTATCCCATTTGTCAGCTAAAAGCATCCCTCCCTACACATTTGTGGAAATGCAGCCTTCTGCGAGTTTCCTGTCCGCGCGAATCAGTTTCAAAAGAAGAAAATTGTTCTCCCCTTTTTGCACAGATTTTGACACGCGAAGTACATACACTCGCGTCATCTACTTAGATGTATATCTGTGTTTGTACCTAATAAAGCAGTTTATCTATCAGTTATCGGGCTACCATAGATGCTTTGTTTAGGATAAAATAAATGCCAAACCTTAAAAAAATACATTTATTTTTCTACAATAAAACCAAGTGGCCATTTAGAATTGAGCATTATATGCCAATCGATCACTGTCGCCTCAGGGTAGGCAGGAAGGTTCATGTGTTCACTGTGTACAAGTTCGTCCGATACCCGTTCATTTTGCGAAGAACGCCGGAAGCTTCGAGCGGGCTGTTTCATTCGATTTTCAACAGATGCTCTATCATTTATATTGGCTCCAAATGAAGATGTACAGGTGGAAATATTTACATATTGCTTATATTTTAGTGGGTAAAATTATCTATAATTCCCCTTACTCATAAAACGTTATTTAACTAATAAGCTGATTAAGTGGTCACCTAAATAACGTCAAATTGTTTGACAATGAAAGCAAGGTGACGTTATTTATTTGACCATTTATTCAGTAGTTTTAGTTAAATAGCGTTTATGAGTAAGGCCGAATACGTATAAATATTTTTAGTCATCATGCTGAGCACAGGCCTCCTTTCACAAATTAGGGTGAAAGGAAAAGGGGCAGATACTCCACCACGCGTGCCCACTGCGGATCGGTGGTGGTAGGCTGTTGGTCAACCTACTGTTGGAGTTTTCAAGCTACCTAGGAGGCCTCCAACTAGCTTAACGACTATCACAATGAATATAAGTGATAGCCGGGACCAATGGCTTTACGTGCCTTCCGAAGCACGGACACGCTAACGACATATTTTAGTAAGTCTTGTAAATAGCAGTTTCTTTTTGTTGATTTGACCCTTTTTGTTATTCATTAATTGTTATTATACTTAAATTATAATAACATTCTGTATCACACACAACATCGTTCTGTAAATAATATTAAATTTATTTCATTCCATCTGTCATCACGGAAATGGTAGCTAGTGCGTGAAAACCGCACACAATACAACGTTCAATA
This sequence comes from Polyploca ridens, assembly GCA_951394255.1. Taxonomy (NCBI): domain Eukaryota; kingdom Metazoa; phylum Arthropoda; class Insecta; order Lepidoptera; family Drepanidae; genus Polyploca; species Polyploca ridens. The sequence goes on from OX596249.1 coordinate 5,270,698, forward strand.
ATGAATTTATGGAAATTTAGTGCATCAAGTTATGAGGCATATTGTACAAATTTTCAGAACAAATGTTTGTAACTACTATTGAGCTTTTATTACTACGTATAGAGAAGCTATCATAAGCAAAGATTATGTATATAAAGGTGAATCAACTAAAGTTCTCTTTAGCGCTGAAACAATAATTAGTCGTCTAAGCAGACAGCAGAAACACGTAGCGTTATCAGAACGCTTTTAGGAGTATTTTTCTTTACTTTACCGTACAAACACCGTGATTTTCACGGCGCTTACGCGTTTCGTTCATCGTTCTACAACAACAAGTGTGGCCGGTGGCCTCACTTGAACGGAACAGTTATGATATATGGCGTCTTCTCTACGTAGTAATAAGAGCTTAATGGTAAATACGAAGATTTTATCAGACAGCTTTTGTGTAAAATTAAAGTAAAGACGAATAGAAGTTTTTATTGTCTATTTGTTTTTATTGGAGCCTAGATTCACATTCAGTTCTGTTACTTACGTAATATACGAATACTGTTTGGGATCCGATCGGGACACGTTCAATAAACACTAATATACCGATGTTGCACTGATACTATTTTAGATTCTTTAGTACAATATTGGTTTTGTTTCTATAGCTTTATATATGTACCCCCTTATCTTATCTTATCTTATGGAGGGGCCGAGAAATAGCTCGGACATTCGACCCATTGGGATCTATTGTGGTCCCCACCCCTTACTCATATAACGTTATTTAACTAAGAAACTTATAAGTGGTCACTTAAATAACGTCAAATTGTTTAACAATGACAGCATTGTGACGTTATTTATTTGACCATTTAATCACTAGGGTTAAATTAATAAGTACCGTTTATGAGTAAGGCCGTTATTTTTTTTAGGGTTCCGTACGTCAAACAGTAAAAAAAGGAACCCTTATAAGATCACTCTCTTGTCCCTCTGTCCGTCTAGCAAGTTGAAATTTATACCAGATACTGAGGTCTATAGTCCCTATTAGGTGTATAAAAATTAAGGTCCTGAGTCAACACGAGAACAAATAAAAAAAGTTGAAAATTAAGGTAAATTTTGGTACTTTAAATCGCTTAGCTCGCGGTTATAAATATAACAATGACACCTTTGTTATAATAGGACGCGCGTCTCTCGCGAGAACTAACGGGTTAAATTTTGCACCTACTATTCATTTCGCAGTCAATTTGAGTAAGGTTACATTATTATTATATATATACGGAACCCTCGGTGTGCGAGTCCGACACGTACTTGGCTGGTTTTTTTTATAATTAAACCACTCAACACACATATAACCACCGCGCAGACCCCAAATAGTTTTCATTCAATGTAAAGGTTATGTTAAATTTGAATGTTGTTTTTTGAGGTATAAAAACTAGCAATAACCTGCAATTTTATATTCAATATACAATTGTATCAATTTTATATAAAACCTAACTCAGATGTAAATAGAGTTGTATTTATATTTGTATACTATATAAGTAAATCAGAAAGACTTCGACTGTATGTAACGTCAAACGGCAACCTGACATCTTAACCGCTCTAAATGTCAAATCCGATAGTTTCTACTCCACTGCATTATCCGTTGGCCTTTCACGGAAATAATTGCCAACCGCAAAATAGCCTTTATAGATAGCGATGCAGAAACTATAGATGGCTGCACAAACCGACTGAAGCATCGACGACTGAAATAAATACAGTTATTTTATCTCGGGATTATTAATTAGCGCGGCCATCTTTTATTTGCGACTAAATAATATAATAATAATATTTATTTAAGTATATAACAATTACAACTAGCGTGACTGTGTTTCAGGAGTCGGTTCCCACCCAATCAGTGCATTACAAATATATTGTTAATTGGTGACCAACAGACAAAGTTCGCAAGAAAATTTATATAAAATCAAGATGGACGAACCGACCGCTTGATGGAGGTTAATGTGGCAAAGAATTAGTGAGGTATTTCAGAATGAAAAAAGTTACTATGTTCAAGGAACAAAAGGAGCTCATTTATAAATTGATCATTGTCAATGGTACCTCAGAAAATTTGATATTAGGATGTATGTGAGAAAATGTAGAACTGCCATGAATGTCTTGCAATTAGAAAACATGATTAATGAATAATGAAGTTCATGTAGGGATACTGTATTTTAATCGATTATTCAACATTTCATCAATTCCTCTTTCATACATGATATACTATTTAAAAAACAATTTTATACATGGTAAAAATTCTAATACCCATCACTAATAATACTATTGTATTATTAATTACGTAATTATCAGCTGGCGGTGGTTAATTAACATATGTGCATGAGCTTATTAGGTACAGTCGTGGACATAAATATGTATAGGTAAACATAGTGAAATTCAACAACGATTTTCTCTTCATCAACAGTTGTAATGTTGGTAAGTGATATTATGAGATATTTGTACAAATACTGTAGTGTTTGTGACAAATCAGATAAACTTTGGCTTCTTCCTTTGTCTGTATACATATCCCTATACCAACCTCAATAGCTTCTTACTATAAAACCGCGATGAAGAAAAATATAGCCATTTTGGAAATAATATTGTCGTAACTATATTATTTATTTTATTTATTTAATCAAGTTTTTTTCTGATTCAACAGTGCAATCAAAATTGCCATCCTTGATTTATTTAAACACGAAAAAGTTAAGCTACCACCGTCATGGTGGCTTGAAAAATTCCAACAGTAGGTTGACCACTAGGCTACCTCCACCGATCCGCAGTGGGTATGCGTGGTGGAGTATTGCCCATTCCCTTTCACCCTAATTTGTGAAAGGAGGCCTGTGCTCAGCAGTGGGTCATTATAGGCTGATGATGATGATGATGAACCATGCGGCGACGCCTATAATATCGACAAAATCACATACAAAAATATACATTCATAAATGCTTAATTAACATACTTTTTGGGAGAAATTATCCACTTGTTTAAATCTAACTTTAAAAATGCCTACCAAACAAGCCCTTAAAAAGCAAAGAAGACTAATTGTTAGTTCCCAGCAGTCAGTCACCTAGCTAGTAATTGACAGTTCCTGACATTAAACAAGATGTATTAATACAGATGATATAATTTCATCACGTGAGGTCAGAGGTTAAGACAAATCTGAAACACGACAACTAGGTAATAATGATTTGTATCTTCCTGAGCCTGCTAATCAAAACCAATGTCCCTTACTATGACCGACGAATAAGTATAACTCCTTGATTTATTATGTGTAGTACCTTCTTCAATTTTGCTGGACTACAAGTTCTATAAATAGTTTCAACCAGAGATTGTAGATTTATCTGTTTGCTTTCAACCTAGGGTTTTTAGAGTTCCGTACCTAAAGGGTGACCATGGGACCCTATTACTAAGCCTCCACGGTCTGTCCGTTCGTCAGTCTGTCTGTCAATTGGCTGCTCATGAGCCGTAATAGGTAGACAGTTGATTTTAACAGCATTTTTTTTTCCACTTTAATCTGCAATCAGTCCCCGAACTTTGAGCAGATGTGTTGGGTAATGGGATTTTCACAGCATAAGTATTTTCTATTGCCGCTATAATAAAAATGAAACGGAACATTTCGTTTCGAGTCTGACTCGAAATTGACCGGTTTAAAAAAAATAATTTTTCAATGTTTTTGCTTGTGTCTGTCATGTCTGTTGTACCATGATGACACGGTACTGCCCTTGTCTCTTCTGCTGCCTTTTTGGACATTTTTGAAGGGTGGCTTCGGCAACGTGCTATTGATACCCCTGGTGTTGCAAGCGTCTATATGCTATGGTAAACGTTGACCATCAGTAGGGCATGTGCTTATTTGCTATCTTACTATAGTATAGTGATGATGAGACCTAAAAAAAACTTATCAAGACTTTAAACAGTATCTGGAGATGAGTCTTTAATTAAGGCGAAACTCACGAGCCTTGACCATCGAAGGAAAGTTGCTTGCTTATCGGTTTTCTACAGGATATATTTTGGAGAGTGTGCGCAGGAATTGTTCAACCTTATTCCACCATCCCCATTTTTACACCGAACCACAAGACGCCGGGAAAATTTTCACCCGTACGTTGTTGACATACCGAATATACGGACACAGCGTTTTGCATCCCCATTTATAATGCGGACAGCAAGGGAGTGGAACTTGCTTCCGGCGTCTGTGTTTCCTGACGCTTATAATCTAGGTACTTTCAAGGCCAGAGTGAATAGGTTTCTTCTGGGTAAGCGTGTTTCATCTTAGGCTTCGTCATCGCCCCTTATGGGCGGGTCAGTCGCCAAACGCAAGCCCATTTAATTAAAAAAAAATATATATATAAAAAACAATGAAAACATTAATCCGTATCTCCAACATTAATTTGATCAAGATAAAAATTACAGACGTTTATACTGGTAGTTGGGGATTTGGGCTCACACTCAATTAGAGTAAAAAAGGTAAAGTAAAAAATCGCAGAATTGTCTTTTGTTTGACTTATATTTGTCCCGGAGGGCAAAGCTCATTGTCGGTAAGTATAATTCATCATCATTATCATCAGCCTAGAATTTCCCACTGCTGTGCACAGGCCTCCTTTCACAAATGAGAGTGAAAGGGAATGGGCAATACTCCACCACGCGTGCCCACTGCGGATCGGTGGAGGTAGGCTAGTGGTCAACCTACTGTTGGAATTTTTCAAGCCGCCTAGGAGGCATCCAATTAGCACCGGGACCAACGGCTTTACGTGTTTTCCGAAGCACGGAAACGCTCGATTTGAAATACCACTAGGCGGTCACCCATTCAGGTACCGCGACGGTGGTAGCTTAACTTTGCCGATCGATTAAGAACGGCTAATCATGCTACACCACGAGCGCTTCAAGTATAATTACTATACTATATTATATTTTTGAAATAGTAGATACATTTTTATTTAGATAGAGTCCAGCGCTTTTTCGCTCAAAGAGCAGCTCGACTGGGGATGTACCTCCGCCTTACAGAATACCACAGATTTACTGGATGTTGTGTTCCTACACGTGAGTAAGGTCACCAGAACTAATTGTGTAGGAAGGGAGGGTGGACGCGTGAGTCCCCCTGTATTGCAAGCGACTACGATAACTGCTTACCACCAGGCCGTATGCTTGTTTGCCGACATCTTTACCGTCACTGAATTCTTCCTAAACGGCTGGACCGATTTGAATGAATTTTTTGTATGCGTTTGGGTGGTGCCCTGGATGGTTTAGATAGGGTAGGGTTGGGTAGGGTAGGGTAGCATCACAGGGTAGGGTAGCACCACGCGAACGAAGTCGCGCCGGGCAGCAAGTAGTTGTATAAAAAACAAACTTAGGTACAAGTGAGTTTATTTTAAGATACATACTAAAAATGCATTAAATTCTCTGTCGGTATTTATTTATGAACCGTGACTTAAAATAGGGTCAACCCATCTATTCCTGTGGGTATCGTAAATTGTAAACAAGGACACTTTTGGAAAGGGGCTGCAAGTTCTACCTGAGTTGGAAGGGCTCACGGTAATTCAACGGATGGTTCAGCGAAGTCTTTTCTTGAAAATCTTTCATGTAAAGTGTGAAACCGAGTAGGAAAGTAACATCGTTATAAGTTGACATTTTAGAAATACTTTTTTCAATAATTTCAAATATATTCTAATTCCAAAATGTTGTTTTTAGGTAGAAAACTGTAACGTAACTGAATACTTATTACAGTGATTAGACAAAATTCTGTTTACTAGAAGGGAATTAACATGTATGTCAAATATTGGGCTAATTATATTATAGTATTCAATTAATATTATAGTTTCTTATTCAATGTAAGTGTTCATATTTAAAAAAAGTAAGGCTAAGCTTTGACAAGAAGGTATCTCTGTCACATGATGTGGATGTTGGGCTGTCAAAACCAAAACGCACCAGGGGCCCAATTCTCACTTCCCTCGAAACTAGCCTTCGAATGGAACTTACGGTTCGTGTCCTATTCGACTGAAAAATTTCGAGGGGCGGAGTCAATTCGAACGGTCCCGACCAATCAACGCTCTAGCTGACTGGTTTCCCTTCTAAATATGCCGGCCTTGAAATTTCCAGAATAACGTAACGTTCGTAAAAGTTAGAATTCGTGCTTTTTTCGATCGAGCGATCAGTTTCGATTGGGTGAGAATTGGGCCCCAGGGCGTTGGCGGACGCACGAATACTGCAGCTACCGATTTTTATAGTTTGGTAGAACAAAATTGTTACATATAAAGCCATTGTCTGTTTTTTAATCCTATAAACTTAACGATTAACAACTTTACTCCTATTCATCTACATCCTAGACCGTTCCAATAAGTAAATGTAACTCACCAAAGTATAGAGCGCACTTGCGTATGCGGCGTGTTTGACGTGCAGCGTCCGACAGCATGACAGTGACGCGTCCTGGTCATGTGCTGTCCACGCTTTCATCTGTCGACCAATAACACACATTAATCTTAACACAATATAGAGCACGACTTTTTGGCGGGATCTTGCAGAGTGACATAGCGTTTTCATTTTTATTTTCATAAATTCGTGTATTTTGAGTTTTATTGCATATTATCGGTAGTATTTTATCCAATAAAGATCAATCCATGTGCACCAGTGGAGTGAAATGAAATGAATCATGTGTATCGTGCTTTTTCAAGTTGTCTCAAGAAGTCCGTGAAAAGTTTTAGTACAACCACCAGTTTACTAAAACATGACTTTTATGGACAGTGACTGACTGAGGACTATGTGAACGTGATTTATTGTGACTAAAACTTATAATATAACTGGAAAATGGCAAAATACACAAGCCGTGTGACGCCAACAAATTAAAAAAAAAAATATAGTGCACTATATAGAGTAGTTAGTATAGAATGATGCGTAATGCAATTATAATATCTAATGGGATGGGACGATAGGAAATGGACAGTAGGTTTCGAAGAAGTTTAAAATGTATGTAAAAAGAAATTAGTCTCAAATCTCTGAGATTAATTTGTGTTATGATAGTTATTTATGCAACTGTTTTATAATAAGGGGTATTAAAACACGAATGTGAGTATAATAGTTATTATAATAGTATCACATGAGGGTTTTAATACCTAATTATGTACAGTTGCATACAAGGCTTTATCTATGATCACTTTTGTGAACAACAAAGTAATACATTTCTGCAATTCTAATATCGAACCAAAATGGCGGAATACGACGTGAATTCGAGTAACCTCTGAGTTTTTTTCTAATTATGGCGCAATGGTACTGCTTGGATTAAAATGTTCTTTTTTTGAAATTCATAAGTATACCACGGAGAATGTGGCTGTTTGATGAGTAAGGAATGGCACGAAAAAGCTAAAAAAAAAAGGAGTTGCATAATGAACATTATAACACTGTTTTGAATGATATAATGGTTACCATGACACTGGATGTTTTTGACGGGCCAGATGGCGCAGTTGGTTAAGGCGCGGACTGACTACGATTTTGACAGGACTCGTTCTTCACTGGAATAGGGTTGAAAATGGTAAATCATAAATGTGTCGACTCTATGAAATGGACTGTTATTTACGGGTTTTCTTTAGATTATACAGAATATACGCATTAAATTGAATAAGTGTCCGGTTAACATTCTAATATAATCCTGTATCTTATATATTCTTAAAAATAAAATTGTTGTCATCGCTGAAAATACGGAGAATTTCGACGCGAAAGATTTTTTTAGACGTAACTTAGGATTTTTTTATTGGGAATATCAAAGCACTTTTTAATATTCTATTCGGTTAACATTTTTCTCAAAACCCTCTTCTATCCACAGTATTTTTTTGTGTTAGGTATTTCATTGCGTTACGTCATACTCGACTCTCAAAAAACCCATTTTTGAGATTTGAGCTTAGACCGGTTCACCTTACGCGCCGCAGGTCGTGGGTTCGATTCCCACACAGGACATGTATTTGTGTGCATGAACATGTCTGTATGTCCTGAGTCTGGGTGTAATTATGTATATTAAGTATGTATTTACAAACAAAAAGTAGTATATGTATTATATCAGTTATCTGGTTTCCATAGTACAAGCTCTGCTTAGTTTGGGGTCAGATGACCGTGTGTGAGGAATGTCCCAGGATATTTATTTAATGTTGGCAATAAGCTAACTGTTTCAGGAACTTTAATAGAGGATTTATTGGGTGTAGATAAAATAAATTAAAGTAATGTGATAAATAATGTCGTACAATAAACTTAATCAAATTCAATAAACTTGTTATAGATAGAATATAAAGTAAATTGTATGTCAATGTAGATATTGGAGTGACGAACGTAAGCCCAGACTTTTCCCGCTTTGTCAAATATTTCTCAAGACATTGGATTTCATTGTGACGTTATGATCGATTGGCTACGTGACCATTTTACTGCGAAACAAACGATGCTTATATTATGAAAACCAGATTAACTGTGTATGTATTATATTATGATGACCATGGGACCGTGGGGGTCCGAAGCTCGCCGTTTTGCTCGCACCTTGTCATCAAAATTGATCGAGACCTCCGGAGACCAGCGGGCGGGGAGCTTTTTCCGCCAACGCGTCAGCTTGGCTATCCAAAGAGGAAACGCTGCCAGCCTTCTGGGAACCCTGCCGTTAATCGGAAGCAGCGGCAGGCTTGAGGAAATTTTCTATATATAGATTGTATTTTGTACATATTTGTTGTAAATAAAGATCTCACTTACTGATGTACAATATAAATAGTAGTAGATTAATCACAATCTCACCATGGCAAGTGATGATAAGAGAACTGTATTTCAAGTGCAACTGTAGGCACATCCCTATAGGTATTTGGCAACAGACTTTCAGCCAGTCTATCCAGTGGTCCAAAAAGTACCCTACCCTACTATGGTTCCCTCACGATTTCTTTTTTCACCGACGTCTTAAGTACATTATAGATCCAACTGATGTAATATTTTGACAGCCATTAGGAAAATAAAATATCAGTCTGCGGAAATAAAAGTCAGGTATAAATTTTTAAAATCCTCTTTACACATCGCGTTAAAAAAGATGCAAGCAACGACTCTCCAGGGCAAAATAAAGGAATGATGAATTAGAGCAATCCCACAGGACTGTCGACGGATGATAGCTTGTTAAAAAACGACAATTCTAAATGACATTAAATGAAGGTACAAAAGGGAGGTAGGGAGGAAGCTCACGCCTCATTCTTTTTAAGGCACAATATAGCACCTTTTTACATAACGAAAGCCGATTTTTACCTGTGACCCGTTTGTGCTATAAACTCAGATTTATCAGATAGCATGGATAAAGCGTCGCCTTTATTGGAATATTTTATTTGATAAGCTTTGCGAAGGAAAAAATTTTATGCGATTATGGAAAATAGAACTTTACACGAAAAATATTTTCCGTTCGCAAGTGCTGATTACTTATAGGAATATTTTTCATCTATGTACCTATAAAGGAATAAAATTATTTTAGTTATGTAGTATCTTTGTCTACAGAGTACTTCGTTAGGTACGTCGATAAGACTTTGCAATAAATAGAATATTTTCTAAGCACAGTCTTCTTTGGCAAAATAAGTATTTTTAATCTGAGACCGTATTTGTAGGATATTTGTTGATGTACACATAATGTAAAAAAACCTTTATGTTTATTCACAGGTTCAAATAAAATAAACCATTTATATTAGACTTTTAAGTAAGTAGAACAATAATAATAAAACCAATTCAATTTTCTGGCTCTATAACTCTACTGGGTTATTTATATGGATTTTGTTTTATAGGTAATTGTCTTTTAACAAATACCTTTTTATATTATTTGTTGTTTAGCTATAGACCAAGTTTGATGCTTATGTGTATTACCGTTTTTAATATAGAGCGGGATATTAAAACGTTGAAAAAAATTCCTTGGGTTTTGGATTGCTATAACTATTATTGTCAGGTCCATAAACCGAAATGTCACCGATACAGACAGATGGACGTCATAGTCTTAGTTATAAGATCTCATTGGGCGCTCTTTGGGTGCGGAATACTAAAAAGCAAATATTCTGGGGTATTCTCTACACTTACCGCTACTCTGCTTACGACTAGGGTTGAGCAGTAATCAATAATGTAACCAAAGTTAGAAAAAAGCGTGGCTGGCTACTGCGGGATACAGCAGCTAGGTATGTTTGAACAGAACAGATGTTCGTGACGCCGACATATTCAATTATTTCGTTTACTAAGCGAAAGTAAACAGTCTCGCAAGCAATTATCGCTAAAACAGCTGTAGATATCGTTGACGAAATTGCTCGACTTTCAATTAACTGATAAATAATAAAGTTTGAAACTTATTTGCAATTTCACAACAAACTTTGACTACCTACTTAGGATTTTACGTTCTTTAGCGATTCGAATTGCAAATGGGTACTAGCAACACTATGAAAAGTAAATTGCTCTGGTGGGATGGATGTTATGAAGCTTATTAGTGCTAGTTCTAGAAAGAGGCGGAAACCAACGATTTACAAATTATAAACAAACATCCACTCACCCAAACACAAACACTATTACTTTTTCATTATTTTTATATAGAATTTTGTTATCCTCAAAAAAAAAATCTTTTTAATTTAAACTTTTTACTTTGTTATTTTTGTTCTGTAAACCGTAAATTTTAAGGATAATAATGGAACTCTGTAATTGGCAAATTAACAACACAAAATGTTATGCTAATATTATTTGAAATGCTGTAGATCGTTCCTTTTGGTCAAATAAATAAATAAAATCGCCAACGAGCAATAGATAGGTACCCCTGGTGTAGCAAACGTCTAAGGCTACGGTAACCGCTTACCATCTGGCGGACCAATGTTGTTTACAACCTAAGTAGTATAAAAAACTCTTCTTAGTATATATTTGTACCTACTTTTAAGTACATACTATATGTAATTAACAATGCCCTTAATAAAGTAAAAACGTAATTTTTTTCTAAATTAATTGTTTATAAATAATCTTACACAAAATTATAACTCTACTCTAAATAATTTTACATAATATCAGTAGCAAAGTTTTAAACTTAATAACCCATTACGGAATCAATAGCAATAAAGTAACCAAATTAAATAAACTTCTAAACGTTGTCGATTCAAGAGAATTCGTAATGAGTTTATTTGATGGAGTGAGCTTTTAAATATAGGTTTTATATTTTAATGATACGTAATACCTATTTAGTTGATAGAAGTTTTATGAAGTCTATATTATTATAGGTATGTACGTATTTCACGGTCTATTATAGTTAGGCCTGTAATTATGATTTCAAATGTTTGTGTCATGTATATAAGTTTGCGAAAATATAGATAGATATATAGACTTTATTGTTACACAAATAAATGCATACTAAACTTAAAATAATAGTGAAAGTAAAAGTGATCTCTACCAGGCAACTATAAAGCTGTCCGCCCGGCCATCCATCCGTCCGCCTTTCTGTCCTTCCATCCGCCCGTCATTTTTACTGTTTATGGGCCTATGTTTGACCGCAATCTCACCATGGTAAGTGATGATGCGGCCGAAGGTGGTAAGCACACAAAGCCTAGAAGGAACTGGCTCTCAAGTGCAGCTATCGGAACACACCGAAATGTGCTTGGTGACAGATTTTCAACATGAGGGTGGTAGCTAGCCAGGCAGGTACTACAAAGTACCCTACCACCGTGCTATGATTTTTCCTCACGATGTTTTCCTTCACCGAAAGCTCAAGCTCATTGTAGGATTCGAACCTGGGACCTTCATCTCGGTATACGACGTCACTACCACTGAGCTATCCTCGCCTTTCGTCTGTCATTGGGCTGTATCTCATGAACCGTAATAGGTAAACGCTTGAAATTTTTACAAAACGTGTATTTCTATTACCGCTATAACAAAAATTAATAAAAATTCAATAAAAATAAAAATTAAAGGGAGTCCTCATATAAGAAACGTCTTTACGTAACCCTTCGTTTGCAAGCTCGATGCGCTCTTGGCCGGTGTTTTCAATTTTCATTTATATTTTTGAATATTATAGTGTTATTTTGAAATTTGCTTAATTAATCATAATGATGTATGCCTAAAGTGCTTTGCACGCCTCTTATTATTTGATTTTTGACAGACACCTACCTTATACAACCACTCAATAAGATTTAATAGCAATCGCATGAATGATGAACGAAGTCCCAGGCAAACAGAAATAGCTTCCTTATTATATTGATGATTGCATCTTGATCTCACAATGGTCAGTGATGATGCGGCCGAAGGTGGTAAGGACACAAAGCCTAGAAGGAACTGGCTCTCAAGTGCAGCTATCGGAACACAGCGATAGGTTCTTGGCGACAGATTTTCAACTTTAAGGTGGGAGGTATCATCGCCTCCAGTTATAAGAATTGGAAACTGGGTAAAGTTTATATTTTGCGACTACTAGGAATCAATTAACACGAAGCTCGTTGTATTGTAGATGCAATTAATTCAGCAAGAGTTTGGACGATGATGCAGAATAATTTGAGGTGCTCATAAATTTTGTAATGAATACACTTTATGCATATTTATAATGTAATATATAAAAAAGTTGTCTTCAAGGTGGGTTGTGTCAAATACGATATATAAAATGATACTAAAATGAGAAAACACTAACAAAAAAAGGTACGTTTAATGTAAAAAAAAGCTACATCAATTCTATAAATTTATTCTGAATAATATTTTATTTTGCATTAATATGTAGATACTACGCGTTTATTTATAGAGATTTGATTTATAACGTACCCAAAGCATTAAAATTGGTGTTTGTCCTGTAACTGAACCTTTCGTCTGCCAAAACCACAGATTGCATATTAAGTAGGGTTAGTTCCGAATTTAAATAAGAAATTTAAAATAATTTATCGTTCAAAACTTTTTGAAATAAGTGTCTAAATAAGAAATTTAAAATAATTTATCGAAAAAAAAAACTTTTTGAAATAAGTGTTTTAAGTAACTGTGGTTTTTTTTAATTTCGTATTCCATCCTCGGTTGAAGAATCTCCTCTCTTGAACTAAAATTTTATATAAAACAAACATACCTACATGCTGTCGACAAAACATTACCTCCTTTCGGGTTAGTCGGGAAAAATATGCATGCAATCGCAGATGTAATCGCATCCAATTACTCTTGGGAATATAAAAGGCTTTCAGGTAAAATTATTTTATATACATATAATATCTCATACAAGCAAGATTGATATGACGAAATGTAATTTACTTTTACTTTTTTTATATGGCTCGCGGTTAAAAAATAACAATGACATCAATTGTTATTATAGAACGCGCGTCCCTCGCGAGAACCAACGGGAATCAAATATAAGGATATAGGACTAACAAGTACATCCTTATAACAGGTGGAGATTTCGAGATGGCATATTTTCGAAACCTATGTCGGGTAAGTCATGCTGAACAACGTTCACTAAGGGACCAGACTCAAAAATTTTTTTTAAGTTTTCGCCAACCTTGCTGGATCATATTGTATGGAAAGTAATTTGTTTTTTAGATTTCAGGTTTCGAAAATATGCCATCTCGAAATCTTCACCCCGTATTAATTAAATTAATATTGTAACAATAATACTGACCTCTGATCCATACACCTAGAGCCCTTAATCTGAACAGATTAGGACATTTCCAATATAAAAAAATACATCATACAATACTTCATATCAATTCAAAATAAAAAAAAAATTAGGTATTTTACTAATAAGTTTATTCATAAATTAAATATCACTGATTCCAACTTTAATTGTATACAATACTATTATAAAGGTAGCTTATATAATAACACGCATTATGTGTATTTATTGGAAATTCATAATGTTCATAATTGTTTTAATTATCGAAACAGTAACGTAATTGCCTGAATACGTGCTAGTTGACTTTAATATCATTGAAGAGAAATTTAATTGAAATTAATATAATACAGGTGAATGAAATATTCCGTTTATTAGAAATAGTTTTGTTAATTAACTCAATATAACTAATAAATACTGTATTATGTTCAATTAATTAGTTTTAAGTTAATAAATAATAAGGAAATCGCATTGACTAACTGTTTTTTAATCATAGAAAAAACAGGTTCAAATAAGGTAGCAAACAAGCATGCAGCCCGACTGATGGTAAGCGGTTACCGAGGCCTATGGGTGCTTGCAACGACAGAGGTATGACTCGCGAGTTGCCGACCCTAAAACTTAACCTACACTTAAGTTAAAGTAGTAACTTCTAGACTTTCAAATCTCCCTGGTATATTGCTAATGACTATAGGCTACGGTAACCGCTTACCATCAATTAAATATCTGCTAGCTTGTCAACCTTCTATCATGAAAAATTAATGACACTAAATCAAATTCCCAATTTTATGTGTTTTATGTATTTGTTTTGGAGGACTTTTTTACCCGACTGACCCAGAAGGCGGGTTATTATCAACTAATATTTATTTAATTTTGTTATGTTACTCTTTATAATTGGATTGAATTTTAGAACTTAAAGATAAAAAAAAACAATAAACTTAATGACAAACTAAAAAACAAAAACACGGCAAAACTTCAAGAACTTATTACCTTTGAGACAGTGTAATGTTTCCCGTAAGTTTTCAAATAGTTATAGTTCACACTGCATGCTAAAGTCTATGGTATCACATTTTATTTGTTTACTTTCGTATTTAATCGCAAACGCAAGTAATACGCGACGTGCGTTCCGTAGCGACGTTGCGCTTCAACTGAGCATCTACGAGCGCGGCTACAAGTTTCGTAGACTGCGCTAAGGAGCTACGATGCTAAGAACTGAAAGGGTGTGGAACTGTGAAAGAACTGAAAGGGTGTGGAACTGTGAATTGTAATCTGTCATGATATCAACTTTTGAATTATTGTACATGAACATGAACCATAAGTGTATTTGGCTTGTTTTTACATTGTTAAGTACTAATTAGTTACAATTGTGATGAAAAAAAAACTTTTTTTAATAATATGCGCATTTTTATTTCATTTGAATGCCCAAGAAAAAGCAGATTTAATCTATAATTAATATATTTACATTCCGGGCCACAGCTGCACATTCAAACTATGAGTATCTTTTCGTTCATTCTCATACACAAAAAACATAATTTTCTTTCACTCTTTTCATTCACGCTTTTAAATATGCAGGCTTAAATAAGTATTCATCATCATCATCATCATCAGCCTATAATGTCCCACTGCTGAGCACATGCCTCCTTTCATAAATGAGGGTGACGGGGAATGGGCAATACTCCACCACGCGTGCCCACTGCGGATCGGTGGAGGTAGGCTAGTGGTCAACCTACTGTTGGAATTTTCAAGCCGCCTAGTAGGCATCCAACGAGCTTAACGATTATCACAATTAAGTGATAACCGGGACCAACGGCTTTACGTGCCTTCCGAAGCACGGAAACGCTCGATTTGAAATACCACTAAGCGGTCACCCATCCAGGTACCGACCACGACGGTGGTAGCTTAACTTTGCCGATCGATTAAGAACGCCTTATCATGCTACACCACGAGCGCTTCAATAAGTATTAATTTAATGAATTTGAAAAATCTACTATTTACTTAATTCTTCTTAACTCCTTCAAATCTGCATTTTGAATATTAACTATGTCTGAAGGCCAGTGGAGTTTGTGAGTGCCTATTAATAGGCACATTTAAATAAGAACGGGTTCACGTTTAAATACATTTTCAGGGTTACAAATGACAAAATGAATGGTTTTAACATAAATATGTAAATGTATTGCTTTTTAATTGATGTTGCTTTTGTTTTGGTATATATATTTAGTATAATATTATGTAAATGTTTTAGTTAGTGAAAAAAAAGGTAACGTAGAGTACTAGTTTTTTTATTTTTATTGTTTCGAATGTTTAATTAATTATATTAAAAACATTGTTTAATGGCTTCTTAGCCCAGTAAGCAGGTATTTTTGCCCTACAAAAGGTGGAGTAAAATATGTTTCAATTTGAATCGCTACGATTTGATTTGATTTTGGCCCCTTACGGTCGTAAACTAAAATTTCTCATGACTACCCTATACTTAAGCAATACAAATCAAAACATTTTCTACTCTGTCTTCTGTAGGGCGAAACCTCTTTTTTGTCTCCATTGATTGGACTATCTGCAGATCAGCGACGCTCTTGTAGTGTCAGTCAATTATGACAGTTAATAATCATTATCCAATAGGTACATTAGCCTAACACAACGACCACATTTACTGTTTTAGTTTGTATAGTTGAGTTGAGTAGTTCACAATTCAACCCCCAGGATTGAGTAAGTAAACTTTAATTTACTTTTACAATATTATTGCTTTGGAAAAAAATTACAGACTTACCCCCTTTCATTCATAATAAAATTATCAAATGTTGATTAGCTAAAATTCCGAAGTCTTTATCTGACACTTGACATTTGGTGATCGAAAGAGTGAGACGGGGCACACTATTACACTGATTTAGTTAAAAAGCGATTATGAATAAGGGGGTTAGAATATAATAGAAATAAAAACATAAAAGGAGCTTACGTAATGCATTTTACTTGTAAGCTCCAAGATGATTACTTAAAAAATAACAAATAAAGTAGCCAATACCCGTATTATTGGAATGGATTTCGCAAATTCCATTTCCGACGAAATAAACAATGTTTTATCGAATGGAAAGTTTGTCTGGTATACTTAGGTATAATTGAAAAGCCTTTTATACTATTATTATCTTTATTACAAGGCTTATAAAAATGAAAATGGTATTGTAACATTTATATTTTTGTTGGCAAATATTTACAGGTTCTTTTAGGGATTTATGTTAATTTAGCAGCTTTTTTTTAATTCAATTTATATGTGGTTTGAAATATTTTTACAGTGTTTTGTTAGGCCTGTGTATTCTTACCGCGGGCGTTATCAAATATACCCTACGATAAAAGCAGCCATGTTTTTTTCTGCTTTTTCAGTTGTGTGAGATGGATTGACGGTATTGTAAGCCGAAATTCGCTCGGAAAAAAGTCCAGCAGTGGGCGTTTGTAGGCAGATGCCAGTGATTTAAACACTATCAGTGTATAGTGCCTTTGCCGTTAATGAATTTGTTACGACTCTATCGGATGTAGGTATCTAACAATTTCTCTTTACAAAACATTTGAACCAGTTTATGGGTCACAAATTTATTTCTATCAGTAAAATCCTTTCATCGCTTGGCTCGCGGTTAAAAATATAACAATGACATCAATTGTTATAATAGGACGCGCGTCCCTCGCGAGAACAAACAGGTTAATGTGTATTTATTATTCTGTGACTTGTAGCTTGTTGGATTGTAGCTATTTTACATTGATCAGGCGTAAACGTATTATATTGTATTTAAATAAGGTTACAGGGGCCATAGCTGTTGTTAAACAACTGGACCGTATAACTAAGCTGTGACAAACAGACAGACAGATGGAGACCGGAGAGGCACCATACTATAGCGCACATGTTGGTGAGATCACGTATACTTTTCAATGGTAAGTTATTTTCTGCAGAAAAACTAATATCTTTGATTTTTCCTTCAGATTCTTTCCATGTTTTGCTATAGAAGAATATTCATTCATGAAGGCATTCAAAAAGAGCTCAAATCATTCGTTCGTTACGACTATTCAAGATTTCCTATTGAAACTTAAGTGCCGTAGAGGTGAAATCTTAAACATTTCATGCTCTGAATTAAGATTAGCTTGAATGACATGTAAAGCGGGATATTTATCATAAAATATACCTAACAGTAGAACCTAACGTTGTTGTAGGAATATATGCAATAATGCGCGTACATTTAAGTGTCTCGGTTTTACCGATTGGTACCATAAAAGTGTCCATACTTCGGAAGGCACGTAAAGCCTTTGGTCCCGGCTATCAATTAATTGTGATAGTCGTTAAGTTAGTTGGAAGCCTATTAGTCGTCTTGAAAATTCCAACAGTAGGTTGCCCACTAGCCTACCTCCACCGATCCGCAGTGGGCACGCGTGGTGGAGTATCTGCCCATTCCTTTTCACTCTCAAATATTAAAGGAGGACTGTGATCAGCAGTAGGACATTATTATTATCATCATCAGATAGTTACTATAAAAGTGTTAGCAGTAGAACCTTTATTAATTTATGTTTATTTTTAATTTAATTGCTTTTCTATCTGGCCGAATCATTAGATCTCATTAGCGAACATTTACTTCAAAAATCATATTAAAAATAATATGATACAAATCAATGTAGACTTCGTAGTAAGAGGAAAATAAAACTGCTGGAAACTCAAACTGGTCATTAAAACTTTATTCGTTTTCGTTCCATACGTGTTGCATCTCCGTAAATTGAACGTGGATGAAGTCCCGAACAAATCCTAGTTAGAAACTAGTCGGAGAGTCCATTTACATCAAGTCAACCCTCATGAGATCTCTATTAACGCTTGGAATCAGTCGATGTAAAAGTAAACATGTAGTAGTTTCTGAACTACTGGAGTCCCTATGCTTTGTATTTGATTTCAGGAATATTGTAGTTGTTTGCTGTTTTCAGAGCCAATATTGTTTTGGTTACCACTTAATCATGTAGGTGTTGGATATTGTTAGTCGTATTAAAGACCTTATTGCTTAGTTTCTTGCCGTTTCTCCTCAGTAAGGTCGGCCATCCGAACCGATAGTAGATTTGTGAGTAGATCAATATTAAAGTTCAGATCAGAAACCTAAAGGTAAATAAGTTAAGAAAAATAAATGAACACTGAAGTGTGGTCTTGTAATTTATTTATTAATACCGTACCTTGTAACTTCGACCTGTTGCTACATTCTATAATGTAGAACTTTGAGTACATACTAAATACATAACTAGGAACACTCAGTCATCATAGCAACTGATTGTCATACAATTAAATGGAATGAATAGATTTCTCCACGACTCAATGCTTTACTATCTTTACTAATCTATACTAATATAATAAAGCTTGAAGAGTTTCTTGTTTGATTACTTAAGCACCCTAATCTGGATGGATTCGAAAAATTATTTCATTAATAGGAAGCTTAATTATCCCCGAGAGTTAGGTTACTTTTTATTGCGGGAACACGGGGGAGTGTTCGTTTAGTATATTGGTATTTTTATAATAATTAGCTGTTCTACTTTAGCTATATAGATTTATTTTTTATAGTAAATGGGTGGATATATAACGGTTCTTATTGATGATGATAAGCTAAATCTAATGACGAACGAATCCTGTTCATTCGTCGCTCAGCTCGTGCTTGGTTCGCGTAACATGTACCAAGCATGTACGCACCATAAACCAGGCCAAATTTTTCTTACTAAAGGAATAAGAATGATTTTCAAAATGTATGATCGGTAACCAAATAACTAACGCGCTCATAACGTCGAATGATTTAAAGGTCTTGGGTTGAAATACTGCAAAGAGCTTGAGCTTTCGATAATAGAATACAAAACTTGATGGGTACTTTGTAAAACCTGCCTGACTGGAGCGAGGCGAGCACCGTCGTCAGATAATTAGCTACAAGAAAAATATAACGATTTCAGATACACACTTCCAAATAGTACCTTAACTTGTCAGGTCCATCCCTATTTCGAGTCAGTATGTTTTTCGTAAAAAGATAATTATATTTTCCCAATCTATTAAACGTGAATATTTCATGTATAGTATCGTGCGTGTACACGCAACAGCTCACGTTTTAATTTACGTACGCAACTGTACATAATTTACGCGAGGTACTGGTACGCACATCGGCGTTAAAGTAAATTACAATTACTGAAAACATGCTGCGGTATGCTTGATATTATTCCCAACATGGGTATATCTTTGAATTAATTATGCCCTTCCACACGTTACGTAGGTATTATGTATGTACATTTAGCACTAAAATAATATTGTCTTAGGCATTTTAAGTTAGTTTTTCTTTAGTATCTATTTGTCTGTTAATCTTGCATTTTAAAATGTTCAATTTTTACTTATGTTTACATTTTTTAAACGTCAATAAATCCCACAGAGATAGTTCTGGAGTTCCGAGTTCTGCATTCCGTGTTGATTATTGTGCACACAACAAGTAATCTAGAGTTTCGTTAATATTCGCTACTGATCGCATATCAAACACTTTTTTTACTTTCAAAGGCCCCATATAGCTTACAGTCAACGCGGAATGCAGAACTAGGAAAGCGGAACTCTAGAACTCTTTTCTGTGGGATCGGTGCCTTAGAGTTTTTATTCCGTCCATTCCAAATTCGCAAATTTTCAGTCGAGATTAAGGCTCTTTACACACGTACGACAACCACACTACAACTGCAACTACATCACAACCACGAGGGTGGGCGTTAATTTGTATGAATATTTATAGTTGAATTTACACGGACCACATTTTGCCGTCACTATCGACCGCATGTGTAATACCGACCGCAGCGACGTCACAACCACAATGCAATCACCAGCGACACCGGGAACTAGCGGTACAAAGATTTTAACATATTGTAGGTACCAAAACGCTACCACAACGCCACCGCAAAAAGCCGCAGCGACACTATTCACACGTAACCACATCTTGACTTCATTTTGTCGCGACGCTGTCGTGTGGTTGCCGTACGTGTGAAAAGACGCTAAAACAATCGTATCTGATACTTGCAACAGAAATCAACATTGAAATTGATACTAATAATAGTACATTATGATGATACATGTGTGCAAAGTTGGTTATAAACACTCCAGCGCGTGAACCGCAGGCGAACGCGATAAGTGAGCCGAGAGTGTAATAATGCACACGCGTGTCATACGACGTTTTTCAACACACTTGCGAGGAAAAAAAACAGACTTGTATTTTGCAATAAATGTCACTCCACGGGCGAGTGTGTTGAAAAAAGATTTTACAAAATAAAACGTAATAAAATTCAACAGTATTTTTCTAGAGTAGAAACAAATATTTTATAAGGTTTTGAAATACTATCTACATTACGAGTAAGTCTGTATTATTTTACATTCATTATATTTTAATGATCTCGTAAAATAGGTCTTAGTTTGGAAAAATATGCTTTATTTTGTTTAATTGTTTAAAATAATATGTTGGGACATTCCTCACACACGGTCATCTGATCCCAAACTAAGCAGAGCTTGTGCTATGAAAACCAGATAACTGATATAATACATATACTACTTTTATTGTAAATACATACTTAATATACATAATTACACCCAGACACAAATGCATGTCCTGTGTGGGAATCGAACCCGCGACCTGCGACGCGATAGGTGGAATCTTAACTAGAGTCAACCAACCGCGCCAGCTGGTCGTTTGAAAGCGTTATAAGTCGATATTTTTATCTCACTCTGGAATACTAAACACCAATTATCAACAACAGTGAGCGAAGAGTCGAGCTATAAGGCATTCAGGACTGATTTTAAGAATAAACAGTAAAATATTGAAAATGAAGGTAGGCATAGGTAAGTTCGGACTCGTCAAATATACCAACCTATTTTCCGAATGTATTTTTTTCTGTTTGACCACAATCTCGCCATTTTAAGTGATAATGTGGCCAAATGTGGTAAGTAGAGAACTGGTTTTCCAATCCAGCTGTCAGCTCCCATCGGTAGGTGCTTGGAGATAGATTTTCAATTTAAGAGGGGATAGCCAGCTGGGCTATGTACAACCTATGTTTTTCTTTACTGACGGCACATGCTTATTGCAAGATTCCAACTCACGATCACGACACGGCACTAAGTAATTAATTACTAGCTGGTAATGCTTTTCCGCTTTATAAAGAATAATCCAACACACATTCTACAGTAAAAAGCGAAATAAATGGGAAAAAACGAATAATGAAAATCCTTTTTCCTCGAATTAAAATGGGTCTTAAGCCTGCTCATTAAAAGGTGATTCGTTAAAATTCATTCTAAAAAAACGAGCTCGCAGAAACTATGCCGTATTTCAAACAAATTAAAACAATATAAATGCACGTAACCTTTTAATTAAATTCATCATCATTTAACTTTTAGTGAAATTTATTCAGCCGTGTTTTAGCACTTTCACTTAAGCCTTTAAGCTTTAGTTCATAAAGGTACTACATTCAAAGAGAAGACTATTTTCAGACAATTTTATTTTAAAGCTCTCAGTCAGATCAAATTTAAATTCAGCGGCCGTATTCTATCGAATGTATTGTTTGAGTCACGATTTCAGGAAATCTCGATTCAAATGGTGTGCTCTTTTATATAAAAATGAAAATAAAATAACACAACTTATGAATTATTTATTGAATCCTATGAGACTTGAATTTTATTTGAAAATTTCGATCGTATCTTTATTGTTACTCGTTTTATAAATTCTGTTGACGTTTGTTACAGTTGAGCGCAAAACTGTTTATAAAACAACAAACGACATCATAAAATGGCTTGTTGTATTTTTCCTTTGTGATAAATCGAAAACGTGGTAATATTTTGTTTCTTTTTTATTGATTCATCTAGTACCCGCTTCGGTGGCTACTACCTTAAAGTTGATAATCGAAAAGCACCTATCTGTGTGTTCCGGCATTTGCATTGAGAACCAGTTACGAAGCCTATCTTTTGAAAAAAAAAAAAAAACACTGCGACCTTCTTCACATGGTCCAAGACTAAGCAGATTGATAATGAATATATGTATTACCTACATTTACTACTTGGAAATGTTAGACGGATCAACCCAACCACTCCAAGGGGCATCAAAACTGTTTCTTAGTTTATAAATTGATGACTATCACTCGTCAAGATTAAAGTTTCTTGTGCCTCAAGTTAGTAACTAGGTGGTTTGCAAAACAAACTTGGGTCTTAGACGTGAATATTAAAATTTACTGACGCTTCCAAAATCTTGAGTAGACTTAAGATTAATTGATAATTCCAGTCGCTAATTACTAAAATGCCCTCTAGAGTTTTATTTATAGAAAGTTGTTTCAAATACCCTTTTAAAGCATTCGTGAAGTTATTTTTAAAAGGGACAAAAAACTAAAAGAAACAATACTAAAATTTATCGATTCATTTATAAAATAAATTTTTCGCATAAAATTGTAACAAAATGTTATGTAACTTTACATTTATTCATATTTTGAAGCTCATATTAACCAAAAACCTCTGGTTTCAATTTTAATATTTCTCCATAAAGTCAAGTTAATATCAATGTAAACTCAGCTGTATATTCAAAGCACTAAGAGCTACAATAAACTGTGTACCTTTCGTACATAAACTTCCATAGCACGAAGCACGGAAATGGCAAAGTAAATATTTTCCTCCACCGTATTTTTACCGAATTCTTTGTTAAACAAGATAAGCTTTCCGCTTCAACGCAACTTGTTAAATCCGGTAGCTTAAAACTGCGCCAGGAGTTGCGATTCAGCGACGATTCGCGCTCGGCTTTCGACATTCGGCCTCAGACGATATCAATTAAAACGACGGCAAACGTCTGGCAACTTCTTATCGCCTGCTGCCGGCTTCTGCGCACAAAAGAACCGATCCCAATGTCCTGAGAACATTCATTCTTTGATACTATATTAGTTTTAATAACTCGATTGTTGAGTTAAGTTGAACAAACTCTTTACGATTGCAAATAAAGTACCTAGGGATCTCTTTGTGGTGAGTGAGAAATTATTACGACGATGGTAAGTAAATAAAAGGTATTTAGAACTATAATGTACATTGATGGATTGTTTGATCATTCCGAGGTATATTATTCTGGTACTACTTTTATATTTAAAAGCTGTGCTCTTGTAGGTGTAGCGTCCTCCTCCCTGCTCTATTGTATGGTTCAGTTCATCATCACCATCATCAGCATATAAATGTCCCACTGCTGAGCACAGGCTTTCACAAATTAGGGTGAAAGCGAATGGGCAATACTCCACCACGCATTCCCACTGCGGTGGAGGTAGCCTACTGTTGGAGTTTTTAAGCCACCTAGTAGGCCTCCAACTAGCTTAACGACTATCACAGTGCTGACCGGGCTTTGGCCGACCAATGGCTTTACGTGCCTTCCGAAGCACGGAAATGCTTGATTTGAAATAACACTAGGTGGTCGACCATCCAGGTACCGACTCCGACGGTGGTAGCTTAACTTTGCCGATCGATTAAGATCGGCTAATCATGCTGCACCACAAGCGCTTCAGTTTGCTGGTTCTGTTAACCTTAATCGAATTTATTTACAAATGTTTATAACTTTTTATATTCAAAATAAAAAATAATTATTTAAGATTTAGAGAAAAAAATATATATAATTAAAAGTCGATTATCGTAGTTATACTTACACAAAGAAAGTTCATATAATTGCGAAGTATAAAGTTCGGCAATATCATTCTGTTATATTATAAAGGCTTAGAAAGCGCTCATTGTTACCTTTTGTGTGCGAGGAAACCTTTGAACCTTGCAGCTCTGAACTTTAATCGAAGCAAAACCAAGGAATTATGAGACTTGTGTGATAACAGCTAAAGTTAAATATGGGTTTAACGTTATATTCTACTCATATCATACAAGATGTCCCAGGAACCCGGGTAAATACGCGCGGCTGAATCTTCTTTTAAAACATTTTTTTTCCTTTATTGTTTTTTTTCTAAACTACAACTAATTACATTTCAAATTTACAACAAATATGTACAAAATACAATCTATATAAAGAAAATTTCCTCAACCCTGCCTTTTAAAACTTTAAGTGGCATGAAGTCGGGATCAAAATTCAGATCACGTCTCAAGAATAGATCATGTTAATCGAAAATAAACCTAATATCATTGGTGCTGGTTCCAAATACAATTATTTTAACTCGACTCAAAACTTGACTTAGCATTGGTTGAAGTTCTATAATACCATGGACGAATAGATTAATACCTAAGAGCCATATTCGTTACCATCATTGGATACGTCATAAAATAACATTTGGTAAGGTTATTGTTAAACCTGTCTCTTATTGCCATCACATATCTACCACCTCATAGGTGTACCTATAATACCTCAATGGAAAATGCACTTGACAAAAACGACAATAAATTTAGTTTAGGTAAAATTTTATCGCTTTACGAATTAATTCACTCTGAGTCTTTCTTATATAAAAAAATAATGATGATCGTTTTTCCAGCCTGCGGTCTAACTGAATTAATTATTTTCATTTGCTGCCAAGCTCGCAGTTCACGAAACTTAATTACCATTTTTACAGTTAAGAATAACCCGAGGGACAATTAAAGCCATCTCCTTGGAAAGTTTACTATAGTCCTCATAATAATTAAAAGGAAACCCAAATTAGCACGAAATGTTATTAATTTTGCGAGATAAAGGAAATTAATGGATGCTCCTCAGTTGTGCGGAATTTTAATACCTAATTAACCTTTTTTATTCCATAGCCATTGTGAGAAATAAAATCCAATGTGAATTTCATAATTAGTAGATCATTTGAAATTATGAAATTAAATGTAATTTGTAAATGGAATTCAATTGCGTGCAGCCGCTGTTAATAATTTGAATTGGCATCCTTTGTGTTTGTTAAATAGATGGAAATCATGTTGATATAATGAAATTAATAAAAAATTGATGTTTATAATATGTATTGTTTATTTGCTACATATCACTCTTTTGAATTTTACCAATAATTAATTTATTTACACCTTAATATCATCGTGGCTATATCATCATCATCATCAGCCTATAATGTCCCACTGCTGAGCACAGGCCTCCTTTTACAAATGAAGGTGAGAGGGAATGGGCAATACTCCAACCACGCGTGCCCACTGCGGATCGGTGGAGGTAGGTTAGTGGTTAACCTACTGTTGGAAATTTTCAAGCCGCCTAGGAGGCATCCAACAAGCTTAACGACTATCACAATTAAGTGATAACCGGGACCAACGGCTTTACGTGCCTTCCGAAGCACGGAAACGCTCGATTTGAAATACCACTAGGCGGTCACTCATCCAGGTACCGACCACGACAGGCGTAGCTTAACTTTGCCGATCGATTAAGAACGGCAAGAGAACGGCTAATCATACTACACTACGAGCGCTTGGTTATATGCAATGAAATAAATCCAAGTATTATCATTTATAACAAGTATTAGTAAATTTATTTGTTTGTTACCTCTGGCTATTTTCTAACTGAACAAGAGGGACCGACAGCTCTCACTCTTCATAGAAAAAAATAAAATAAATCATATAAGTTGGAAAAAACAATCTAAACACAGTGTTTTCGCTCTCAGCGATCAATTTGAAAGTTTTTAAATTACTTTGGAAGAGTTTTGAAAAGCTTTCAAAAGCTGAAACTAATGAAGTGTGTGAAATTAATGATTTTGTCAAACTATTTTCGAAAACTATACAGTCGGGAGACGAATATATATTTTTGTAAGTAATTTATAAAGTTTAACGTCTTTATGTATTTAGCATGTCATTGTAAATTTTTTTTTATACCACTAAGGTTGCAAACAAGCATACGGCCCGCCTGATGGAAAGCGGTTACCGTAGCCTATGGACACTTGCAACACCAGGGGTATCACTCGCGCGTTGCCGACCCTGCAGAAATCTCTTCACATCCTTTTTGAAGAACCCCATGCTGTACTCCATTGGGAAAACCACGGCGGGGAGCTCATTCCACAGTCTGAGCGTCCGCTAATAATTTATAATGGATAAAAAAATCATCATAAATCAGTTTTATGTTTTTATTTAACTTGAATTACCTAAATATGTATGTATACTTGGGTTACTCCTTATATACTCTTATCTAAATTGTATACTTACCCCCTTATTCATAATCGCTTTTTAACTAAATCAGTGTAATAGTCTGCCGCGTCTCACTCTTTCGATCACCAAATGTCAAGTGTCAGATAAAGACTTCGGAATTTTAGCTAATCAACGTTTGATAACTTTATTATGAATAAGGGGGTTAGTATTCATTTAAGCTATTACGGCTCTTATCGGAACCATGTGAGGTGTTTTTTTCTAGGATATTATGCTCCTTTATGCTGTATAATATAAAGCTGCTTTCATGTGGTTTTTGTGACTAAAATAGCCTCTTTGTTAATCGGTTGCTATCACGTTGCTATGCATATTATCTGGTGGGTAAGATATTTTGAATTAATTTGCAGCTGGTTACAAAATTAATTATACTTATGCACAGATAATAATAATATTTATCGATAAAAAAAATATTAAAGTCAGACTTTAAACAGTGATATTTGTTGAACTTATTTTATTTACTCTGAGAGCTAACCCAACATATCTAGTTTGAACAAAAAAATTAAAAGGGTTTTGAATGTCTTCCAATGTGTAAATAATTGTATAAGTAACATGTCATGAAACATTTTTTGAGCGTATAATTAGAAATTCCACAATAACCGATGTATAGGGTACCGTTAGAATCTTTTTAATACACTTGCTCGTAAAGTGTCATTTATTGCACCGTTTTTTACTTTACATTATATCACAATGTCATGATAGGTATAATCCCGATTATGTTAAGTTTGTACCTCACTGCAAGTGATATGTGTGTAGACGAAGCATTCTTAATTTAAACGGTTAAACCATAGAAAATCCATAGATTAAATACTCAAAGGGGTAAAACAAAAAAGAAAAACCTGCGCGTCATATTTGTTAACGTTCTCATTGTGGGGTTGATAATTATCAAAAAATCTACTTAAAAAAATGTAACACTGTTTTTTCTCGCAAGTGTGTGGAAAAACGTCGTATTACACGCGTGTGCATTGATCATACACTCTCGGGTGACTCGCTTAATACCGCCTCGTTTGTAGTACCTAATGACCAACTTTGCACACATGCATCACAATGTACTAAGTATTATAATATCATCCCGAGTGACACTGGCTATATTTTTTTTACTTTTTGGTTAGTGTTTTGGCAGGGCAGTCGTGTTTCTTAATTTTTCAATTATGTTGAAGTGTAAGCATATTCCATATACTTTGTAATTTTATCTCTTCTCAAAATATATATTTTTAGTAGATATATTATATTTTTATAATTTCATCTCCTGCCTTTTGATCAAATTATAAAAACAGTTCTGCGGTCTTAGAAACGTGCGTCGTTATGCAATTGTCTTTAATGTATTGAGTGAAATTGTGCGGAAACATTAGTTATTTCCGCTTTGAATGCCACGAGTGTAAATCGAATGTGTCGCCGTAACATTTAATCAGATTGACGGTAAATTTACACAGCTTTCCACAGGGAAAATTGCAATTCGACTCGGGAACATTGATTCAAAGTTCGTATAGAACCAGAATTGTTTGTACCGAGACTGGTTAGTAAGTGGAGGTAGGCAAGCCGCCTAGAGGTCTCCAACTAGCTTAACGACTATCACAATTAAGTGATAACCGGGATCAACGGCTTTACGTGCCTCCGAAGCACGGAAAACACTCAGGTTGAAATCAGGTACGGTAAGGTAACGGCTAATCATGCTACACCACGAGCTCTATGTTTACTTACACTAAATAGGTACAAAACAATAAAATTCTTAAAATGATTTGTATGTAAACTTTCAACGATATAACAATAAATCGGGAGTTCGAGAAACTTTTAGAAAATACGGTAAGAGTAAAGATTAATGTGAAGCAGATGTTTCAAACGTTTTATATTAATATTTTTATTACTTTTACATAGAATAAGAGATAATGAAACACGTCTTATAACAAAAATATATACAGTACAGGAAAGGAAGAATGTCAATGAAAGAAAACTTATTGTCTGCTCCGTTGGATCGCGAAAATGAGATAACAGATAACAATTTCCTTTTACTCTATAAAATACTTATGATCATATCTATATCTATAAGCATACGAGATTACCATTGTCACATACCTACATCATAAAGTTACGCGTCTAGATAGACAGTCATGACTATACTAAATAATCCCTATATTTTTCATATTATTGATATTTTTTCTTGCGTCGAGTGAACTGGGTTCAATTCCCAATTCGGATTGGTTGCTTGCAACTAACGTTTAGAAATCTCCATAAGTATTCCGGGAGACTAGTTACGGAACGGTGAAAAAATGTATCACCAAATTCTGTGAAAAGTTTGCGTGTACTGTATTATGTAACGATACCTCTGCCCACCACTTTGGGTACTAGGTACATAAATAATATGTTAGGCAAATATCTCATCTTTGTATTTAATTTTTAGATCCTCCAGACCCTCTATAAAAATACCTAATATAAAATAAAATGATTTTTAGGAGAGCACAAATAACAATGGCCAACATCAACAAGCCATTTGAATTTATTCAGATCGAGTCAACAAATGAAGGGCTTAAAAAGTAAAACAGTTTACTGCTGAAGTTAAGTCGATGCGGTAATTAAGCTCGACTGGCCGGTCTTAATCTCATTAACATAATACTTATTAAAGTTTTCCATCTAGCTTTGTCAGTAGCTTGAAAAGAACTAAGCCCCAGTCGGGTCTTTCACGTCGTTTCGCGTATACTATTAGTATTAATAAGCGATGATGCTGGCTGATTTCCTACCTACAATACTATCACCCTGTATTTAAATATGTTCCGATAGCTGTACTTGAGAGACAGTTTCTTCTAGGCTTTGTGTGATTATTACCTTCGGCCACGTCATCACTTTGTTTATTATGGCTTTTAATTCTTTAGAACCACTGAATTAAGGCAGGAAAAACATACGCATTTTGGGATTCTAAATTCATCAAGGACTTTTTGTAGATCTGTCTCACGTCTGGCCTTTCAATACGGCAAAGTCTTTGTAGAACATTTAAGTTGGTCTGTAAAAGTCGGTCGGAGGATGTGTGCAAGCATAATTAATCAAGATGTATACAATTTAGACCTTTATAACAAGGTACTTAATCAAGATAGTAAAAAATCTGCTAAATATTTGATTCAAATAATTAGCATAGCATCAATTTTAAAATAATTAGCATAGCATCTATTTTAAAATAATTAGCATAGCATAATTTTCTAAATATCCCGGGAGAAGCACCACCTAGTATTCATCATAGGTTTCCTCTGCTATAAATCAAAGATTGCTAGAAAGTATATTCACCCATTTTCGTATATAGCTTTCAATTATTATTACGTTTTGTTCCATTTAACTTAAAGGAACATCATTGTTGATTGCTCTTTTTATTTGGCCAATTTAGAAACAAAAAATTTTTTTACAGTTGTATGAATTCTCATTGTTATTATTTACTTTATAAACGAAATTGAAAACTTATTACATTGTTTATTTTAAGGAGAAGCTATTAAGCGTACTTGAGTGCTCGCTTTGATTGTGTAAGCAATTCAATTTAGTCACAAACACTTATATTTAAGTGCCATTTAATTTCAATAATGTATTTTTATTTGCGTTGCTTTTGTTTGGCTTTGAGTTATGATATACATTTATTGGAATAACAGTCAAGTGTCAACATTATTGGCTTTGACCTTCAGGGTATCCGCTCACAGAGTTGGTCAGTTGTTTGTCTTTCAACCCTCAAAATTTTCCCCTCGTGTTTGTAGGTGCGCGATGTTTTCAGAAACTACACGATCTATTGCTATGATGAATGGTAATGATTATAAATTATGGTAGTCTTCTGCTTATTACCAATTATTACCAATCAATTCAATATTGGCAACAGTTGTTAATGATGTGCATATCCTTCATCAGTGATTAATCTTGAGAGGTAATGTTAATAGATAGTCAGATTAGAGAGATCCTACATTGCTATTGAACTCATTTTGAATTCTGAATTAATTTTTGATTAAGCAGAGCAGTGTTCTTAAAATCTGAGCAGTCTTGACGCTCTACATACATACATAGATTCAAACAAAAAAAACAAAATATTTTTAAGGTATTTAAGGCGATGATAGCTCAGTGGTAGTGACGTCGGATACAGAGACGAAGATCCCGGGTTCGAATCCTACAATAAGCTTGAGCTTTTGGTGAAAGAAAACATCGTGAGGAAACCATAGCACGGTGGTAGGGTACTTTGTAATACCCGCCTGGCTAGCTACCACCCTTAAGTTGAGAATCTGTCGCCAAGCACCTTTCGGTGTGTTCCGATTCTGCACTTGAGAGCCAGTTCCTTCTAGGCTTTGTGTGCTTACCACCTTCGGCCGCATCATCACTTACCATGGTGAGATTGCGTGTTTGACCGCCTATAAACAGTAAAAAAAGGGTACAAAGTTCAACAAAAAACGATGGTGTGAAATATGACACATATCCAAATGGGTTTACGGTGAAACGGTGTAGGATCTCTCTTATCCGACTATCTAATAAAACAATAACAATAATAGCTCAAAAGACGAACACAAAAGATTATTTGTAGAACGCAACAAGTAATAGCAATCTGAATCAATCAGGCCACTTCCTATCTTTTGTCAGAAGATTGGTACGACTTGAAATGGACAACAAATTGCACTCGCTCCTTTTGTACCTTTTAACTTGTCAACATGTCCTGTATACTACTGCAATATGAAGATATCATTCAGGATATTTATGTTATTTTAATATTTAAATTTGCTCAATATCTGATTCAATTGTCGGATTACCTCTTTTTTTTGTTCCGCGAAAATTGCTGGGTGTTTAAAACTAATTTTATTTCCGCTAAGTAAAACGAGTGGCTTGAATAATTCAAATACTACTAATGATTAAGCAACTGCGTTTGTTTAATTGGCATGCACATGATGAATTGCATTTATAAAGGGTTCAAGTTCTAATAAAGCTTATTATTTTATTAAAACAGCAGTTAAAACAAGAAAGGCATTTCTTTAATCTTGCCTTTTCCAGATACCTATTTTCGTAATATATAACTTTATTTTAACTACAAATCATAGAATCGATTTCTTCGTAAACTGTTTTTACACCTTATGTTGTTGAAAAGGCATTTTTCCGGAAAGCTACACTTTTATTTTTATTACAATCGCTGAGGGGCGATAACATAATTTAAGACCTTTATCGGGAGGTGGATCGCGTTTGCCAAAGAAAATTCTCTTCTCTTTTGGTCGTCGCGTCGCATAGAAAATATCTTTATAATATTCTCTATCCCATTTACCGTCCTCGAGGGAACGATCCCCAAAGAAAATGAGCCGTAGATAAAAGATTCGCACTTATTGATTTAAGGAGTTCTTAGGGAATAAAATATGAAATTGATATTTTCAAAGACCTGCCTGTCTGCTACAGATTGTTATATAATCATTATATAAAGACATTGTGTTTCCTAGAAGAACAAAGCTTTATAGCGGGTACATTTATTTTCAAGGATGCCTTAAGCGATTGTCGTATAGTTCGTTTCCTATTTTCTTTACGGGCTGATTATAGTCAAGCAAAACATCACAATAATTGGAGCAAGCATGTATCTTTATTAAAAATAATAATACAAGGTTTTACGTGCGTGGTATGTCAATAGATAAATCAGCTAATATATAAGCCACAGCAGTCCAAAACCCTGCTCCCAAATCGAGATCATCAGGGTTTTCTACATTCATAGTGTCTCCTTCAGTATGATGAAACCAAAAATATTTTTCATTTAAATTATAAAGACTGGCTCCTGGAATTCCATTTTCAATCATTATTGCGATATCTGAACCAGCACTATCAGCTTCAATTAATGTTGAGGCACGAATCGAATCAAACAATTTTAAAATTTCCGCCACGATGCATTTAGCTTCTTGATTACCCGCCATTATTAAACCAAGAGGTGCAAACGTTCCTTCATCGGATTCCATAATAAAGTTTATGTTGTGGCTCTCATTTCTGTGTGCCTTTTCATAAGCATGAGCTCCAACTAAGCCTAATTCCTCGGCTGTCCAAAATATGGATCGGACAGTACGTTTAGGTTTCAAGTTTAAACGTTTAAGAATAACCGGAGCCGCCCAGCTAATAAACAAGCCACCACCATCATCCATAGCACCCTGGCCAACGTCCCAACTATCAATATGACCAGATACTATCACAAGCTTCTCAGGGTTTTGAGTACCTTTGTAGTCAATTATAGTATTTCTTGAAGTTTTAGTATCGTATGTAGAATTCATTTTGATATTTAGAACTATTTTTTCATTTCTGTTGTATATTCTTCTCAATAAGTCAGCATCTTCCAAAGAAATAGCAGCTGTGGGTATTTTTGTAACGTCATCACTGTAAGTTTGAGAGCCAGCGTGAGGTGAATTGATAGAAAATGGAGTGATGGACCTGACTAAAGATGCTATAGCGCCTTTTTCTGCAGCTTTGGATGCTCCTAAAGATCTATACAAAACTGTCTCACTATATGTCGTGAATATTGGATCATATAATACTATTTTGCCTCTAACCTCTTCATCAGTGGCGTTTTCCAATTCCGCAAAGCTAGAAAATACTATAACTTCTGCAGTAATGCCTTCTGCTGGTGTGCTCACACTTCGTCCGAGGCCAAGCAACGCTATATCTTTCATTCTTGGTTCTAACATCGTTATTTTTTCTTCACCTCTCACCCAATGAGGTACCTGCAATTTACTAAATCGTAAATAATTGTTTAATTTATGAAAATACAATAAATTAGTTTATTTTTTGGAATATACAATAAAAAATTATTAATTTTGAAGTTATTACCGTTTCATAGATATAAATATATATAATTTAATTGCTATATAAGTTTTAATTATTTTTTGATGATTATTATTATTGACATAAAAACGATTGATTCGTGAAATAAAGACTTACTTCCAATTCTTCGGTAGTAATATCATTGATCTCTTCGTCGCGAGTCAATTGTATCATATAATCAATGGATTGTTCAAGAACTTCGGAACCTGACGGACGAGCTCCAAACTTGTCCACAAATTTAGATAATCTGAAAAAATTAAAAATAAATCTAATAGTCATAGAATAGACAATCATCTTCAAATCTACAGAGCAAACGTATTTCAACAACATGGCCTATAATTGCTAAAATCACTTAATATAATTATGTAATAAATGCTGTGAGAATGGAAAATTTAAAAGTTACATTTACTTATATTAATAAAGTTAGTCGTGATTCTGTGCAGTAGCCTGAATAACGTAGATGATTTTCAATTCGAGTAGGGTTTTTCAATTCGTGGGGCAGAAAGGACCTAATCTCTTCTCATCTTCCTAATATTATGTAAAAGTAA
Organism: Polyploca ridens; assembly: GCA_951394255.1. NCBI lineage: Eukaryota > Metazoa > Arthropoda > Insecta > Lepidoptera > Drepanidae > Polyploca > Polyploca ridens. Next base: position 5,304,722 of record OX596249.1, read on the forward strand.
GGATGTTTGTGATATTGCACGGTGGTAGGGTACTTTGTAGTACCCGCCTGGCTGGCTACCACCCTCAAGTTGAAAATCTGTCGCCAAGCACCTTTCGGTGTGTTCCAATAGCTACACTTGAGAGCCAGTTCCTTCTAGGCTTTGTGTGCTTACCACCTGCGACCGCATCATCACTTACCATGGTGAGAATGCGGTCAAACACAGGCCTATTAACAGTAAAAAAAAAACACAATTACGCATAAACGACAATGAAACAAGCTTGGCACATTGTGGAATGGAATGACCTACAGAATACTTTTATCTCGGGAATGTGGATAAACCATGGAGCGGAAGCTAGTTCCCAACATAGGAACTTACTCATCATAAGTTCTGCCTTGAAAATCACCTTCTCGCACATAATTTAGTATTTCATTCGTTACACCTTCATAAGATTGTATCTCTTGAACTAAATCCGATCCCAAAATCTCGGCGCATACATTTGTTTCTTTGGGCACCACTTTCGCTACACTTACACTAATAAAAAGGGTCAACAGTATAAGAATATAGAAATTCATTTTCCAACCAAACCCGACTTGATATTGAGATGTTACGATATGAGCGATCCCTTTTGTATCATGTTTATCTTATCGCTAAAGAGAAATCGTCAGTTGTCCAAATTGTCAATATCCATTAACTATAACCATTTTTGACAGACATGTAATGCTCGAGAGACTCTTATAAATGTATTTTACTGATATCTTATCTGGTTGTCTGTGAATTTTTAGCTATATTTCGATCACGATTATATATAGCTACATACTATTTCCCTCATCGCGGCATCGGTTCGCAATAATTTATTATTTCACCATGCTTTTATTACTTATACATTTTGCTTACATTAATTTGAATTTCAAGGTCTTAAATTCAATTTGTCGTCTAAAATTGATTTAGCTAATATAATAGTTACTGAAGAAAATGCATTTTCTAGTTTTATGTTACTTATTTCAACAATCACCCGACAACCGTTACTGGCTATCGAAATATGAAACCCCTCGAGCTACAATTTACTAGCGGGATTGGTTCGATAGATCGCTAATAATACTTACTCGTCATAAGTCTTCCCTTTGAAGGGTCCAGATACCGCGTAGTTGACAATGTCCCTGGCAACGGACTTGTATGACGCAATTTCTTCAGCTAGGTCACCAACGTTACACAAATTCAATTCTGAATAACCTTTCCTCCTTGCAGCACTTCGAGACTCTACAAATAGTGGTAACAGAATCCATACAGTGAAAAGTAACATTTTCAGTTTTATTTTATTTATCATACGCGTCTATTTGCGGTTACGACGGATAAGGAATGTTTCGAAGAGTTCAGATGAATCTTAAGTGTGGACCGTTAGCATATTGTGTACGTTATATTTATTTATTTGTATGACTTTATGGTAACACTTCTATCTATACAGGAAAGACATGTGGATTGTGTCTAGTCTTTTTAAATTATTTTTTATTATAATAAATTAAATATTATGATATGATATGTTATGCCTTTCCTTTTGTACGGGTTAATTTTTGACTTAAATATAAGTAAATAATGGAATGAGCGTAATGAGTTTTTTTTATACCTCGAAGGTCGCAAACAAGCATACGGCCCTCCTGATGGTAAGCAGTTACCGTAGCCTATGGACGCTTGCAACACCAGGGGTATCACTCGCGCGTTGCCGACCCTGAAGAAATCTCTTCACGCCCTTTTTGAAGAACCCCATGCTGTACTCCATTGGGAAAACCACGGCGGAGAGCTTATTCCACAATCTGAGCGTCCGCGGAAGAAAGCTCCTTTGAGCCCGCACAGTTCGAAACAATTCTGGTTTCAATGTGTGAGGATGGACTCCCCGTCGATGGCGAGAGTTGCGATGGTAGAAGGTAGCCGTGAGTAGTGTTGCCAGGTCCCGTGTGTCAAATTTCGGAACGTAAGGATAAAATAATCGGGATTTTGGGTTTCAAATCGGGACAGTAGTGAAAGTCTGAATTTGGTGAGAAAAAATGAAAGCAAAAATATTTTTATGTAGTACCAGCTTAGTTATATTCACTTTTCCTGTCAAAATTATCAAATATAGTAAAGACTCATGAGGTTAGTGAAAAATCGGGACATTTGGCGTCCCGATCAAGGGTTAATCGGGACGTGTCACCAGACCCCTGGAAATCGGGACGTCCCGCGCAAATCGGGACACCTGGCAACACTAGCCGTGAGCATCAAGTCGAACAATTCTTTAGAACTCTCCGTTGTACAAGTGGTAGAACACACATAAGGAGGCAACATAAGGGGATTGAACCCACACTGTCATAAGTATCATATATTATTTTATTTATTTATTTATTACGAATGATGGTATAAGCAAGTCTACTAAACACAGGTTTAAAGATAGCCCCGGCTCCTATAGTTAGACGTTAGAAAGTGACGGATATATAATATACATTATGACGTCTAATAACGTGTCTAAATTCCTCCCTATCCTAAGGTTGTCTAGAAGAGAACGCTTCTTAGCGATAAAACCGCCTATAGCATCTATTTTTATCTATTTTTGAGAGAGGTAGAGCATAGCGTAATATTCGCTCAAAGAGCAGCTCGACTGGGGAAGTACCTCCACCTTACAGAATACCGCAGCCAAATAACTTTATGTTCTGTAAAGTTGTGTTCCTGCGCGTGAGTAAGGTCGCCAGGGCTCATAGGGCAGGGGGGAAAGGTCGGTAACGCGTGAGCGATGCTTCGTGTGTTGAAAGCGTCCATATGGCTACGGTAACCGCTTACCATCAGGCGGGCCGTATGCTTGTTTACCGACTTAGTTGTATAAAAAAAAAAATTTTAAATACTAGAGTTATCTATACATATATTATTTACAACCTGAGTTAAAAAAAAACTGCTTTCATTCATGTATCTTCTTCTATGTATAAAAATAAATTCCTATTTCCCTTTTTCTAATATTCTGGAGGAAGTTCTTATGGAAAAAAATTAAGAAAAAGATGCGTAGAAAATTTGAAATTTTAAGAAAACATGGGTACGGTAGTATATCCCTCGGTTACGCGGGAAAAACCGCGGGGCGCAACTAGTGAACAATAATTACCGATGAACTTGTAATTTTCCTCATAAAAAGTTTAATCAAGTTTATTTGCTAACGGTCCTCTATATAAGGACCACAATAGGCCATTTAAGGTTTATTCCATCGTATTCAATATAGCACTAACTATTATGAATAGCACATATCCGTTTAGTCACGCCACATTCCTATTCAAATGGAGCTCATTGTCATACGCAGTACCACTTTATTGGAACAAATCCACAATTTTCCCTCAAATCGCTTAATGGCTTTTAAATTTCCTCATATTATGTGAGTTTTCAATGGAATTGAAATATAATATTACACTCGGTATTATAATATTACAATAGCAGCCACAACGAAGCACCAAAAATTATGTGGTTACGAGTTCTATTAGGCTTCCTAGTGTGTGTGATAAACGGTTTATCGTGTGTGATATGATCGCACATATCTATGGTTGTTGTTTATATGACGAAAGTTCTTTGACCCTGACATGATCTGATTATCAGTAGATCATAACCTGAAATAATAGTACATTATGATACAAGGTTGGTAAGTATTCAGGGATAAAGGAGCCGAGAGTGTAATGATCAATGCACACGCGAGTCATACGACGTTTTTCAACACACTTGCGAGGAAAAAACAGACTTTTATTTTTTAAAGTAGATTATGGATAATAAGCAATGAGAACGTCAACAAATATGGCGCGCAAGTTCTTTTTTGACAGCTATGCGCTGTTAAGGCGGCGATATATGTGAATGGGCTTCATTTAGGCTACATTAAAACCATTTTTCTCCGTTATCTGTATAGAAAAAAAAATTAAAAATATAAATTATAATCTACATGATACAAAGCATATCCTCTTCTTTTCAGAAAATTAAAAATACATTTTAAAATAAGAGAAAATAAAATGCAAAGTACCCTCTGTTTTCAAATATATAACCTTTTTTCTCCTAAAATATAAATCATAAGATTTGTTTTTTGCCATTACCATATTCGAAAATGAATTACCAAGGTCACCTTCAGCTTATTTTTACAAATATTTTTTCTAATAATTTCTTAGGAATTTTTCTTCGTTATCAATACTCGAAATACGTGTGGGCGACCCCTCTGTCGTTCAATAAATCAGTGCGGGACGAGACACTGTGCTGAACGGACCTATGTCACTTTTCTCCGTGGCTTTCAAAGTCCTGTGGCTGGCTTGAAATCAATTTGTTATTTTGTCGATTCTTGGTATTAGGCGGGTTTATTGGTACTCCCGTGCGCGATAAATTGAGACCTGGCGCGGTGACGTTATGGTGTACAGCGAATGCCATCCATACTATAATAATAGTTAGGTTTTTTATTAGTAGTGTTTTTGATTTTAATTTTAATGTTATAAAAAAAATGTTTTAAGCTACAATAAAATTAAAGATGATAATAATGTTATTTATACATTATTATTATTAATATTATATCCCACCTAACTTAATAATATTATAAATTTGAAAGTAAGTTTGTTTGTTTGTTTGTTACGCCTTCACGCCACAATTACTCAACGGAACCTCATGAAATTTGGCATGCAGATAGCCTATGATATGGAAAAGGACAGTTTTTTTTTATTTATGTTAAACAATGTTTCTATTCTGTGTTATGAATAGTTATTATTTTATTGACATAACAATATTATAGTACCTGGGTGACCGAGCTTTGCTAGTTTTTGTTTTTTGGTAAATCCAAAAGAAGGAACTTGAAAAAAAAAGGGAAAAAATAATAATCATCTGGACTTGAACCGAAAGCGTTTCGGTTTCGGAACCGCCCGATTTACCACCTGAGCTATTGTAAACTTGTAGATTGTGGGAATTTTACCTTCGTATTCTAATAATATTCGAGCAGTTTTTCATTGCCTGAAAGCACGGATAAAACAACGATTTCTAAAAATTAAGACTAAAAATTAAAACTAAAAATTTTCGGGGGTGATAAATCGATCTAGCTAGGATTCATATTCAGAAAACGTCATTTTATCCGTGTTTGCAGATAATGAAAAACTGCTGTATTATCATTAGAATACGAAGATAAATTTCGCCAACGTTTACAAGCTTACAATAGCTCAGGTGGGAACGGGCGGTCTCGAGACCGGAAGATCGCGGATTGCGTCCGGTTGACTATATTTTTTTTGTTTTTTTTTTTTCAATTTCCTTCGTTTGTGAGACAAATTATTATGATCCCACCAAAACATTTTTATGTAAAATGTTGCCAAGACATATAGCTTGCACTGTCAAAAAGTTATCAGATCTCATGGAGAGCCAAGCTTATAACTCTACTTGTCCTTACTCTACAAGTCCTAACTTCACAAACTCTACACCTTAGTCAAAATATGTGGCTTGGCCGTTTCACTACCGTCACATGGGAGTAAGGTGAAAAATGTATTCACTGTTACTTTTTTGTTATACAATAGTTCTTGTAGTAGTGAAACGGCCAAGCCACATATTTTGACTACGGTGTGTAGAGTTTGTGAAGTTAGGGCTTGTAGAGTAAGGGTAAGTAGAGTTATAAGCTGCCAAGCTTATAACTCTACGAGCTCTATATGGAGAGCCATCTCCATGAGATCTGATAACTTTTTGACAGTGCAAGCTATATGTCTTGGCAAAATTTTACATAAAATGTTTTTGGTGGGATTTCACTTCTTTTTGTAAGTTACGATTGTTTTTTTTTATTTTATGTTTGAAATTTCCAAGTTTTATAATTTTTTTGTTGATTGTGTACTAATACAAGCTTACAAACCAAATTTCAGCATTCTAGGACTTCCGGAAGTACCCTATGAGTTTTGATGATCATCAGTGAGTCAGTGACGAAATCGGGGTTTTTAGGTATCAATAAAATCTAAAGTATAAGAGCTATATTATTGAAACTTAATATGTTTAATAAGTTTACAATTGACATCATGTCCCGAGAATTTTGTTTATCTGGTATAATCCAAACCCAAGTTATGAGGCTTCAAAAAAACGACGAAGCTCTTCGAGAAAAGGAAGGTAGTGCCCTTGCGCTTCGCTTGGCTGTCTTGGCGGGGGGCACTCCCGTGCCCCCAGATTTACCAACAAAAAAAACGAGCAATGCTCGGTCACCCAGGTACTAATACTGTTGATATAATGAATAACTGCTGTAATATCATTAGAATACGAAGGTCAATTTCGCCAACATTCACAAGCTTATAATAGCTCAGGTGGGAACGGGCGGTCTCGAAACCGGAAGATCACGGTTCGAGTCCAGATGACTATATAGGTTTTTTTTTTTTTTTTTTCAATTTCCTTCGTTTGTGAGAAAAACTATTATGATTTACAAAAAAAAAACGAGCAAGGCTCGGTCACCCAGGTACTAATACCTGTAAACGAGGAATTCTTGTATATATAAGATCCTAATAGTGAACTTCCTCTTGAGGGATGAATGTATAGGTCATTCATTAGTAATCAAAAATAATATTATATACATATACATACATATATTTTTTTTAAAACAGAGGGAAAAAAAATTCTTTGTCTTGTATGGAGTCTCTATGCAAGTCAAAGAATAATCAATTTTATCCCTCGGTTTTTTATGTATATAGGATGACTGGTAATTAGTAAACGATACTAAGACACATGATTATACTCATGATAACAAACAACTTTCCCAAAGAAAGAAATAGGGATAAACAACAAATTAAATAAAAATGGTATATTCTTATTTTTGTTAGGTACTAAAATTAAATATTATGGGCTCATGTGCCATATCAATTAAAAATAAAAATCTTTGGGAAAGTTGTTTGTTATCATGAGTACAATCATATGTCTAAGTAACCATCCTATATACATATATACAAGAATTCCTCGTTTACAGGTTAGTACCTGGGTGACTGAGCCTTGCTCGTTTTTTTTATGGTAAATCATAATAATTTTGTCTCACAAACGAAGGAATTTGAAAAAAAAAAAAGAGAATAAAATATTATAGTCATCTAGACTCGAACCACGGTCTACCGGTTTCGGGACCGCCCGTTCCCACCTGAGCTATTAAAAGCTTCAATATGTTGGCGAAATTGACCTTCGTATTCTAATGATATTACTGCAGTTTTTCATTATATCAGCAGTATTAGCACCGAGCATTGCTCGTTTTTTTTTTTTTGGTAAATCATAATAATTTGTCTCACAAATGAAGGAAATTGAAAAAATAAAAAACATAAAAATATAGTCATGCGGACGCGAACCGCGATCTTCCGGTTTCGAGACCGCCCGTTCCCACCTGAGCTATTGTATGCTTGTAAATGTTGGCGAAATTGACCTTCGTATTCTAATGATATTACAGCAGTTTTTTATTACCTGCAAACACGGATAAAACGACGTTTTCTGAATATGAATCCTAGCTAGATCAATTTATCGTCCCCAAAACCCACTGCATACAAAATTTTATGAAAATCGTTGGAGCTGTTTCCGAGATTCAGATTTATAGGTACAGGTATATATAAGTATTTACATATATACAAGAATTGCTCGTTTATAGGTATTAGTTGTTGGTAGTATTAATATACTCTGAGGTATTAGATTATTATTAGATTAGATAATACGATTGTGATAATTAGCAATATTTAGACATTTTGAAATGATTATGTGTAACTCCGAATGTAATTTGATAAAAAACTGCGATCCAACCAAGTGCAAATAAAAAAATAATACCGACATCTTTACTAAATACCGGCCGTTTGTAAACGGGTGAATTTTGTAATTCGCCTGCAACATACACTCGTACGAGACGCGCTGCGCGTAATTATTGTCGGGGGGTGAGGTGCCCCCGCACCGGTAACGCCCATTCGAGCAAGGTCAACGGCGTACATCCCCACCTTAAATGAATTGCATTGAGATACAAACTTATCATAATTGGGATTATACCTATCATAAAACTGTGCGGTAAGTAATGTAAAGTAAAAAGCACTAGTGCGTAATAAGCTGCAAAAACGGTGCAATAAATGTCACTTTACGAGCGAGTGTGTTGAAAAATGTATTTATTGTATGTATGTATTTATTAAAATGTAATTATTTGCCGGGATGAAAATATCCTGTAGGATACATTCATTTCGGGAAATAATTACAATTTCTATTACGACGATAGCTCAGTGGTAGTGACGTCGGATGACGAGACCAAGATCCCGGGTTCGAATCCTACAATGAGCTTGAGCTTTCGGTGTAGGAAAACATCATGAGGAAACCATAGCACGGTGATAGGGTACTTTGAGCACCCACCTGGCTTCAAGACCCTCAAGTTGAAAATCTGTCGCCAAGCACATATCGATGTGTTCCGACAGCTTGAGAGCCAGTTCTAGGCTTTGTGTGCTTACTAACTTGTGCCACATCATCACTTACCATGGTGAGATTGCGGGTCAAACACAGGCTTATACACACATAGTAAAATAAAAATCCTTCGACAAAGCGGGACTAAAGCTAGTAATAATAATAATGTATCTCAAGTGGAATCCTTACAACCAGATAGTAAATGAAATGATCTCCAAAATTCTTGTCGGAATATGCTCGTGAAAATACCTCTGAAACTTGCTAAAGTTGTGTCTTACTTAGACACTTCAAGGATTATTTTCTTTTGCATAACAACTTTATGCGTGGCTAATGAGCCTTGTGCTTAGCCGGGAAAGTTTTAAAGATTAGTGGCGCTGTTCAGCAAGTTTGTTGGCAAGTAACAACAAGTTTTGGGTGGGTATAATTTTTCCACGGCGTGTTAATGCGTTAACGGGTTTGGGTAGGGCAATTAGGTGAACACGTTTGTGGCTTAATGTGGGTGAATGTGTCAGAAGAATTTAAATTACTTCATAAAAGGAACGTAGTACTTTTGGGTTGGTACCTTAGATTAAGGATATGCGGTTGGTACCCTTTTTATGTTCGTAATTTGAAAAATGAAAGAAAGAATAAAAAAAATTAAGAACTTGTTATAAAATTTGAAATTGAATTGAATAATTTAGAATGAATTTTGAACAAAAAAAATGTGTTTTATGATATTGAGATTGTAGTTTTTAGCTCGCGTTACCCACGTACTCTTGTTTAGGTTCTTATGTTTATTTAGCTGCAGCGCGGCGGGGCTACCGCGACTTAACAAAGTTAAGCTGGTCTTCATTGAAACCCCATTCACTGGAGTTTTAAAACATTAAGACCTCAAGCGGGTCTCTGGACGAGTCAATGGATAGCTTTCTTAACTCTTTTTATATTCACGTGTTTCATAAAAATATAATAGAATTGTAGAAAAGGGAAGACCAATTTAAATAAGACCGGTATCCCGATATATCAATATTGTTCTCCAGCGTGTCACTCTAGCCAAAGTGGTCGTGGTCGTAATGAAGTGTGATTTGTGGCACGCTTCACAACATGCCGCCATTCTTCCCTAACTTCTGCCCTTCTGGTGCAGTCGTTGATGAGACTGCCTATTGAGGCCTTAATTTGGTCGGTCCATCGCATGGGTGATCTCCTACGTGCTCTGTTGCTCTCTACTTTACCCTGCACTACCAATCTCATTATGGACACGTGTCCAAAGAAAATAAGGATGCGAGACTGAACTACGGAGGATAGACGCTGTTTAATACCGAGTTCCTGGAGTATTGACTTATTTGTACGGAATTCTGTCCAAGATATACCAAGCATTCTTCTTTAGACCATATTTCGAGAGCGTCTATTTTCTTCTTCTCGCTTTCCCTTAGAGTCCACGTCTCCGCGGCGCACAGAAATATGGGGAGCGCAAGTGATCTGACGAGCCTAGTTTTGGTGGCTTTGGTTATGTTTCGGTTCCTCCATATTCTCCTAAGCTTATCCATAGATGATCTAGATATAGCCATACACCTCTTGATCTCATCCACCATTGTTCGATATCAAAGCTTCCAGATATATATATGATTGGACCACATCACAGTTCGCAGTTACAGTGACTTCTGGCGAATTATTGTTGGCGCGGTCGACAATCATCATCTTGGTTACTGCGGTTGAAACTCAAGGCTAACACTTTTCTGGTGAAGTTCCTCCATGTGGAGACTACTAGATGAAAATAATGTGGTGTCATCTACTTATCAAGATACTAAATCAAAATCAAAAAGTCTTTTTTTTTTTTTTTTTATACAACTTAGGTAGCAAACAAGCATACGGCCCGCCATTTATTCAGTTTAGGCCCTAGTAAGGCACTTATGAACGTTACATTGGTACATACAGTTGAATCTACCACCGGTTCGGAATACACTTAAACTGAGAAGACTCCGGCAAGAAACTCAGCAAGGTTTTCTTTTTGTGGAAGATCTTTTAATATTACAGCTTTTTTTCCAAATACTTATACAATATATACATTATTATTTTATGCTTATTCGTACAATTATCACTTAGCCAGGGGGATGCAAGTGCAGAGAGAAGCTACTATAACCATATATTCTTGTCTTCCACGTAATGAGCCACCTTATAGTAGGCTTTGTCAATTACTATCTATCTATATGTATGTGCCTTTGATACAAATCCGCTAAGTGTAATTTACATGCTCACTAATTCAAACAACTTTAGCTTTGACAATATTATATTAGAATGTCAATTTAGGAAGATCTATTATTAATAACGTATTCATACATGGGAATCAAGACTCTCTGTTGTTTCCACACATATTGGTGCCGATTCTGTTGTAAATCGCACTAAACTAATTTTAGTCACATCTCATCTCTTTCTTACGAACATGATTGAAAAAGGATAGAACATAGTTTAAGTTGTCAAATTAATCTTTGCCGTCTTATTTTGCGTGTATTTAGGCGTAACCGCGATAGATGGCGACTAAAATTATATTGAAAACAAGCATTGGACTAATTTGACAGGACTAAATTTCTTACATCCTTTTCTTATGTTCTTTGTTAGAAAGAGATATAGTGACATTAAAATTAGTTTAGTTGTGAACAACAGAATCAGAGCCATTACTAAACTACGCATAGCAAGTAATATTTAATGGTACATAGCCTGTGATTCACTTAGGTAGCGAAACAGGCAATGCTGTGCACGAAATGTGATTATACATGATTAATTACCGATAATTAACCCGAAGTAGCGATGTCTTGGGTCTCATATAGCACTTATGCTGCTTACAATCATCAACATAAATCTTATTGACGTTGATAAATAATTACTATATTTAAACAGTCATGTGTTTGCGATAGACTACTTAAATACTTCAAATTACGTTAGAGTAGAGTGAGGAGAGAAGAGCCGATGTAAATTATGAGATTAGATAATAAATATAATATAAAAAAATATTCAAAATTCAAAATCATTTATTCAAATAGACCTTCGCAGGCACTTATGAAAAGTCTGACTCTAAAATCGGTTCGGATATGAGAAGAGCCGGCAATAAACTCAGCAATTACTCTTTTCAAAACAAGCTTAGATTCCTTACAAAATATTTACATTCTAATCGCACTGACAACAATTGCGTGCCCCGGCGCGGCGGCAAAACTACAAAGTGAAGCTGACTCGATATTTAATAAGTAAATAAATAGCAAACTTATACAGACCAGCCCCCACAAGCAGCACCTGTTCACAAGTATGACGCGTGTGGCAGCCATCGCCCTCCTCGCCATATTGGAGAGCAGTGAGCGACCCGTCACACGCCGCAAGCAAAGGCCTGACTTACTTAAGTATGCCTTAGAAATTAAATATTTAACTAATGGAAAACTACTAAACACATTATTTGTGATCACTGTGACGATTGAAAAGTTTAGACTAAATTATCATTTATATAAAAAAAACAATGGTATTAACATTCCTATTCTTCTACAAACATACTGTTATTTGTTTACGTTAAAACTATGTTCTTCGGACGCGTAGGCTTATCCAATTATTCAAATAAGATAAAGCATGATTTTGGAAAGTGCTACCTCTGATGATGCAAGTGTCTATAGGCTAGCTAGGGAAACCGCTTACCTTCGAGCGGGCCGTATTACTTTCGTCGTATTAAAAAACTATATCTTACATCTTTTATTACCTACAAATCTTGAAAACTCATATGAAACTAAAAAATAAAATCAGCGTATTCGCTGACTTCAAAACAGTGACAGATTAGAGTTATTTCATAATTTTTAGTGTACTTTTAAAGCGGTTTGATTTGTTTTATAAAAAAATTTATGTTAGAAATAATTAAAACTAAACATAAAGAAAAAAAATTTATAATCACGTGTGACTGAATTTTTTACATATTCTTCAATGTCATTATTATTGTAATACAAAGAGTTTCTTCAAAGGCTACTTATGATTGAAATCTCGATAGCATCTCATTATTTTTGACATCAGACGATTTTACGCTCCTTTTCTATAGAGAAGTTATAATAACCTTTTCTCTTTGACAGTACTTCTAATATTCATTAAAACGAGTTTACAATAAGCTCAAGTTTGTATACATGGATAATGATTTGTTTAGGGTATGTATGATTAAACATTCACGGGTCGGTTATGGAAAATAAAATGATATGATTTCAGGGCTATATCAATATGGACATAGCAACAATAGGGTCTCCTTTATTTTCCACGGTGAATAGTCTTCGTCATGATCATTATTAGGATAAAGAAGCCGTAATATATTCAAAACAATCATTATATATGTAAGTTGCTTCATCTTTCGGTGCTACACTCTCCACGCCTACCTGCCGCATGTTAAGTTTTACAAAATGTTTTATCGCATGAACTAGATATATAGATCTAGTACTCTGTGTAAATCATAATTGACGATAGGAAATATAACTTTCACGTTTCCGTTTACGAGATTCCTCTATAAGACTTGGCGCAATGCCGGAAAACTAAGAAAAATTTGCTCACCTTCAGCTTAAGAATTTTACAAGCTATATCCATACAATTTTTTCTAATAAGAAACCTTGTAATGTAGAATTTAAAGCTCATTTTTCATGCTTTCTATCTCTTGCATCCAAAAGGCAGCAGATACTTTATCCAACCTTATATTCGGTAAATTATCGTCTAGAACTTCGACTAAAGAGTTACTCTTAAATTGAATTTAAGAGTAATTCTTTGCAGCTGTGAAACCTTGTTCTGAGTATTATTTAATATACTAATAGGTAGGTTCTTAAAGCGGTACTGTGTAAAGTATGAATCTATGTGCTGTACCTAATGAAAATTTTAATCTGACCCCATTCAATGTCTGACCCATTTATTAAAATGTATTATATAATTACTGACTTACTTAATGATAAAAAAATTGATAATAAATAAAAATTGTAGGTAGGTACTTATAAATAGTTTCGAGAGCTTTGCGTTTGCGATGCATTCATTGTCAAGATATGTCAAACGATGTCATTTATCATGTTTAATGCGAACAATTCTCGATTTTCTCTTTCTCCAGAAAATAAAGGATTAAGGTATTATACTACGATGTTTTGTGTATAATAATGATTAATGGTCCTTGTGGAATGGCAATAAAGTTATGATTAAAATGTAAACATATTTGAAGGTCGTGGGTTCGATTCCCACACAGTACATGCATTTGTGTGCATGAACATGTCTGATGTCCAGAGTCTGGGTGTAATTATGTATATAAAATATGTACTTTACAGTCAAAAAGTAATATATACAGGTCGTTGTTTTGGTCAGCGACGAGCGACTCAGGGTCGATAATACTGGTGCTAAAAAAATATAAAAGATATACTTTATTTCATAATAATAATAAAAATAAAAAAATGGAAAATCATGTAATAAGCTAAAGTGTAGATGTAATACTCAACGGGAGTGCGAGGGATTAAAGGGATGGGGCGACGGCGGCTTGCACCTAGCTCTATTCTGCACACGAGGCTAGTAATCACACGTTGCGGTAATTTTAGTTCAAATTGATTAAGGTATTTCTCACTGTATTTACAGTATTTAATGGAATTAAGGACAATTTTGGAAAAAATATTTTTTGTACTACCGCCCTTGGGTCGCTTGTCGCCGACCAAAAAAACACCCTGTATATTATATCAGTTATATATATGGTTTCCATAGTACAAGCTCTGCTTAGTTTGGGATCAGATGACCCTGTGTGAGGAACGTCCCAGGATACCTATTTATTTGATATAAAAAAAAAAGTATTGTAATTATTTATTCTTAAAATGGGTATTCAATTGCATTTTCAACCGAACTCAAAAAAAGGAGGACCTTCTCAATTCGGTTGTATTTTTTTTATGTTTGTTATCTCATAACTCCGTCATTTATTAACCGATTTGGAAAATTCTTTTTTTATTTGAAAGGGTACACTTCCCGTTTGGTCAGATCAGGATTTGATTACTTCTTAGTGTACTTTAAAGTCGGTTTAAGTTTTTATTAAAACAGTTTTTTCTTATTATCTATTATTTACTAAATTGAGGTCTGTATTTGACCAAAATCTCACTGTATTCAATGATGATGAGGCCCAACAGGCAAGGCAGGGTTCTCAACTACAGCTATCTTAGCTTTGATTTCCTCACGAAAACCTATGATTGAAAATTTTCTAACATATTGCAACCCTTAACACTATTTCAATCCACACGAGGATTTCAACTGTGTCGAAGTATAGAAGACCAGTTATTCCATTCCCAATCATCAATAACTTCCAACTACACAAACATAACTAGTACATAGCACATATACTCAAACATGACACACAAACCGACATGTACTCAGTTCTGCGACCTCAGACTTCGCCAATCATTGTGACCGTGCCGAGTATACAAATATTTGCCTTCGTGTTCCATTTATTCCTGAATGACGCGATTCCACACACCTGCCTCTTATATACTCCCACAGCTATGTGCCGTTGTTTCTCCAATTATATGTATGCATACATTTTGTTAGCTAGTAGTCATCAGTAAGTTAAACAGGGATGTAGAGGTATTAGAGAATTTGATGGCATTCATCATCATCAGCCTATAATGTCCCATTGTTGAGCACAGGCCTCCGTTCACAAATGAGGGTGAAAGGGAATGAGCAATACTCCACCACGCGTGCCCACTGCGAATCGGTGGAGGTAGGCGAGTGTTCAACCTACTGTTGGAATTTTTGAAGCCGCCTAGGAGGCATGTGGTAACCGGGACCAACGGCTTTACGTGTCTTCCGAAGCACGGAAACGCTCGATTTGAAATACCACTAGGTGGTCAGCCATCCAGGTACCGAGCACGATGGTGGTAGCTTAACTTTGCCGATCGATTAAGAATGGCTAATCATGCTACACCACGAGCGCTTCAAGTATAATTACTATACTATATTATATTTTTGAAATATAGTATATACATTTTTAATTTAGATAGAGCTTTTTCGCTCACAGAGCAGCTGGACCTCGGCATGGCATTACTGACACTAAATCTATGTGTATTTTTATATTTTCACAACCAAACCTGAAATAGCCTATGGTGTATCATAGGGTAACAGCTGGTTATAGATAAATGTGAAAGTTTGTGTTTATGTTTGTTTCTCAAATATGGTGTCATGTGACGAAAATATTGTGATTAAATTTGGCATGTTGATGTATGTCGCAGCCAAATAACTTAATTTGCCGTTCAATTAACAGCCTAGCCTTTTTACTAAACGGTGCCGTTCAACTAGCAGCTTGAATAATATTCAGCCGTAGCGTCTTATGCAACATTTAATGAACTGGCTGGCAGATGCTTATAGGCCATTCATACAATAGGAATTTGCTTAGCGATGTTTGGGCATATCGTTTCTGTAGGGTGTCCTCTGCTACCCCCCACTTGGACACAAACCCATGCATTCCAAGATATTCATGGTTGATTTTTTTAATGCGATATTAGGTACTTATATAATTATTAAATGATCCTTTTTTGTGCACAAACATGGATCTAGCGCTCGCCGGCCGTTGCCGCGGCACCGCGCGCTTCGCTCACTCGGCTCGAGGTATTATAACAGTTCTAACCGAACCGAAAAATCTATATCTTACCCTTTGGTTCTTGCGAGGGACGCGCATCCTATTATAACAATTGAAGTTATTGTTATTTTTTTAATCGTGAGCCAAAGTATTATATGAGTATGCTAGGCAAGTAGTTAAACTTTATTCATCCAAGTCATTTGCCTAGCTGTTTGATTGAATGGCTGAATATCATTCAGGCCGCTTTTTGAACGGCGCCGTTTAGTAAAAAGGCTAGGCTGTTTAATGAACGGCGACTGCAACATATTATACGCTGCAATTTTTTATGATATTTTTATTCCGGAAAAAACAGAACGCCAATTTTTCTCAAATATTTACAAGCTAACATACAAACCAAAAAAGATTTATCAATCGGCGGTGTCCATGCAGGGTCCATACCATGCTTCATCAAATATTAAAACATACTTTGTAATTAAGATTCCTTTGTTTGTAATTCCCATAAAGCTTTCAAACAAAATAATCAAATAATACGATCAATTTACACGTGACCCTCGAGGCTCAAATAATAATTACGTCAAAATTACTAGACCGTAAATTCACATAAACCATAATACAATGGAAACTTTATAAACAAATGAATTAATTCTGAAATAATTTTCTAAGCAAGGATTATTTGAAATATAATACGTAATAGATATGTGGCTGTGCAAAAACTTTAATCTAGATTTATCGTAATGGATCGTAAACCGCGTGTTTTTGTGCAAATGGACAATACATTCATTGAACCCTCATGAATTAAAGTAATACTTAGGGCAAAAGGAGATTTGCTTCTTTAAGCACCAGGGATCGGCAATTTAGTTGCTTTTTGGAAGCTTGGTGCAGTGACTGAACGGATTATGACACCACGATTAAACGCAGCACATCACCAAAACGCGATGCAGCTTCTATTCAACCCCAAAATCGCCGATCGCTGACGCTAAAAGTATCTTGATAAATTATTATATTAAATAAAGAATTTAAGAATCCGACGAAGCTCCGACGACCAAGCTTATTTTAAATATCTACCCCCTTATTCATAATCGCTTTTTAACTAAATCTGTGTAATAGTGTGCCCCGTCTCACACTTTCGATCACCAAATGTCACCTGTCAGGTAAAGACTTCGGAATTTTAGCTAATCAACGTTTGTTAACTTTATTATGAATAAGGGGGTATGTATATAATATTATAATTGCAGCATATTACGCTATTATTTATTTGAGCAACAAACTAATAATGATTTGTGTAATTTTGCCAGTGCACCCACGCTTCTGATGTGAAATTAATTATTGTTTATTCACATTAATCGATTGATGTTGGTTAGTTGTTTGTGATGATATGATTCTCATCTGTTCGTTAAATAAATAGTAGATTATTAACCAAGGGGATAAAGCAGTGTCTTCTGTCGCGGGTGACGATTTAAATCGCGAGCGTAACGAAGGACTCGAGGTTTACTCCCGAGCGTAGCGAGGGTGTTAAAAACTTAAATCACGAGCGAAGCGAGGGTTTTAAGACGAGTCCTGAGTGTAGCGAGGGATTTAAGTTCACCTAAGACTAAGACAGCTTTATCACCGAGAAAAATACTCTACTTTTCGTACCATTTGCGAAAAAATTAACACAATAAAAATATGAGATAAGCATTTATTAAAAATAATGACAATTAAAAGTGAAAGTTAACATTCGAAACATTGGTCCAATTATTGATAGAGAGAGTTATATTTTTGTTCGGTACATTTATTTTTGATGAGTTGATTTATTATTCGTATTCCTTTTTCAAAAAGATGTATAATGCTTTGTATACATACAAACTCAATGGTGTAAACACAGATGTAGTTCAGTACAGTATTACCCAACTTATATGGCGCGTCGTGAATCTTCGTTCGCACAGAAAAGAAAGTATGGCCCCGAACATTAACGAATGAATGCTTAAAACTTACAATCAACTTTATAACACTACGATAAGGTTCATAATACACTGCAGTTGTTAGTTCCGTCTCACACGCAAGTCAAGTGCGGAGGGCGTGACTTGACCATTACACTTCGTGGCAATTTTATCTAATAATATAATATATTTAATTAGAAATACAGGTTATTAAAATGTACGATTTATTGAATAAACAAATAGGTATTTATTTATATAAAAAACTTTATCTAAAGGCCGCACTCCTGCTATCCCAATATCACTGAGCGTCGCTACAATTACCATCACTATCACGACTCGGAACTATCCGATGAGGATGATGCATCTTCGTTGGTGCCTTTTTAAAAAACTCATTTTAAACCCAAAGAATTTATAACGTCCAAAAGAATAGTCGTCTCTATGGGAACCTGAAATAAACAAGCCAGAATTGACAGTATTTGACAGTCTGTGTATATTTTTTTGTTAATTTGTTCAGTATTTTGAGCATAGAGGTATCATAAGAAAACTCCTCATTAGAACAAAAATAATCAGTAAGTACAATACTCGATATAATTTTTAATAATCCTTAACCAAAATGTGGAAAAATAATTTTCATGTTGTGGCAGGCAACCTTCCATAAAACATGACCGGAAAAGATTTAAAAAATAAAAAGTGCGCCACCAAAACGTATATTTCTAGAATAAGTTTAGTTAATTAAAAGTGACGAAATCGCAATACATGAAAGGTTAGTTTTTTAGTTTTTCCTTGGTTTTTTAAGTATTGTGACAGTATTTCAATGCACAAGTCGTAATTTTTTATTTAATCAGTACAGCGAGTATGACGTGGTAACAGCCGTAAGTGAGAGCAATTTGCTCAGGGGCCCCTCAAGCGGAGTGATATTAAATATCATGCTTTAGTAAGGCGGACTATCCATATCCATCTGGGTAGAGGCACGATGACCTATGAAAATCATTGTTTAAACCATAAAAAAGAAAACTCTTTTGTTGCCACTAAGTGTATGTTTGCCCGAGAAGTATGGCGGCTGACCAGGGCTGGATTCAGACCCTCAGAAAATAATTGTCGCCATGACATGTTTAATTTCCCATCATGTGAAGTGTGTACCTATGTACAAAATATGTTTCATTATATTGGTTGACAAATTAAGTAACTAGGATTTCCAAAATAAGAATCTTTTAAATTGTTTTTATTTGTCGCCATTTTGATCTATATTATTAAAAATATTTAAATTACAGTAGTCAATCGACCTGAAGGTAAAATTGTGGTATTTTCGCGTAGTATCCTGGCATTACGATACTATATACCTACTACGCGTCATAAAATAATGGTACAAATAGTATAATTTATACTACGAAATCCAACCCTGCGACTGACTGACATGCCACGCGGCGCGCGCTAACATGGCGGCAGCTGCCGACCAATAGCGGTACAGGAAAAAGAAGCGCGGTGCATGGAGCGTGCCCATTGGTCAATAGCATTTCCCGCGCTTTGAAAATGTATATTCTGCGCAGGTACATCGGTAAGCCATATTAGTTGGGTACTACTGTATACATTTCGATTCCAAATTTAAATCACATTCTCCCCCTAGAGGTTGAATGAAATTCAGTACAATTTTCTTGCCCTGTTTTTAACAGATTAAAAATGACTATTGTTATGTTCGCTTTTTGTGGCATAGAATGTCACGAGTAAACTGCGATCAGATTTGTAAAATGTACTTCCAAGCAATTGCTCCTTTGACTGAAATTATACAAAGACGTTGAAGTGAGGCAATCCTGTAGACGCTATTTGAAGTAAGTCCTTGGCAGCAAATAGTGGCGACCCTATACACTCCTTTGTTCGGAGCACAAATTCAATTCCATCCAATGACGTCACACAAAGTGAACACAAGAATCATGTTTACAATGCGTAGAATAAGACCATCTTTATTTCTGAATAACCTTTAAACAAGAATAAATTGAAGGGATATATATTTTATTATTGGATTGGTTTCGGGAAGTGAATGGTCTTTAAAATGCTTTACATGCGGTTGCCTGATCTCAAACTAAGCAGAGCTTGACTATGAAAGCTAGGTAACTGATATACTATATAATAAAATACTTTTAAATTGCTTGCCTTGCTGAGTTTCTTGCAGGAGTCTTCTCAGTTTAAGTGTATTTCGAACCGGTGGTAAATTCAACTGTATGTAACACCTTAACGTTCATAAGTGCCTTACCAGGGCCTAAACTGAATAAATGACTTTTTGATTTTGATTTTGAAACATAACTTTTACACTCAGACTCGGAACAAATATGATATCATGCTCAAAACTTTATTCCTGCATAGAAAATCAACCCAAGACCTGTGCCGTGGTAGTCAGAGTATAACCTCCACGACAGGCCCGTCAATTATGTACATAGAGATGATTATCTATAGGTATCTGAAAATCCTTAGCTATACCACAAGTACTACGCAACATTCATGGTTCTAATGAAGTGATATATTAACTGGAATTTAGGTGTAATCCTGGGCGACAAAATTGGAATAGTTTAGCAGAAATCTCAATTGCTTTACTAAGAAATGCTTAACAATTTACTTAAGTTGGTAACAGTTTAGCTATTACGCTGAACTATAAAGTTATTTTACAGAACAAAATTAAGGTTAGGTCTAAGCTCAAATGCATAAAAATGGGATTCTTTGAGAGTCGAGTATGACGTAACGCAATAAAAATACCTAACACAAAAAAATACTGTGGACAGAAGAGGGTTTTGAGAAAAATGTTAACCGAATAGAGTATTAAAAGTGCTTTGATATTCCCAATAAAAAATTCGTTATTTACATCTAAAAAAAATCTTTCGCATCGAAATTCTCCTATTTTCAGCGATGACAACAATCTTATTTTTAAGAATATATAAGATACTGAATTATATTAGAATGTTAACCGGACACTTATTCAATTTAATGTGTATATTCTGTATAATCTAAAGAAAACCCGTAAATAACAGTCCATTTCATAGAGTCGATTGTCGATTTGTCGATGATTTACCATTATCAACCCTATTCCAGTGAAGAACGAGTGCTGTCAAAATCGTAGTCAGTCCGCGCCTTAAATAGGCAAAATTATATCTATAGGCGGGGCGGTAAGTACTTACTATCAGCGGGCCGTCTACGCGTCTGCATGCTTTCAAATCTGTTGAGATATAGCTTGTTGCATCACAAGGGACGTTTGCAACACACGTGGTATCACTTTCGCGTTACCGATCCTTGCCCCCTCCCAATGGAGCTCAGATAAACTTACTCACGCGTAGAAAGACAACATTGTTTAATTTTCTTGCCGGAGTCTTCTCAGTTTAAGTGTATTCCGAACCAGTGGTGAATTCAACTGTATGTACCAATTTAACGTTCATAAGTAGGCATTTTGCAGTAGCCTTACTTAGGGCCTAAACTGATTAAATTACTTTTTGATTTCGAAATAAAAAAAAGTCTAAATCATTTATTTTCATTGAACATAGGTATTGAGCGAAAACGCTATGCTCTACGAGCTCTCTTACTGACATTAATTGTACTTACTCATAATAACTGTGCTAGTCCGCTTCTCTACTGTATTTTTTAACTACTTCTTTTAATATCTGTGAAAACTTTTAATTAGCCTTCCATTCCTATCCAACAAATGCAACCATCCGAACTTGTATTAGAGTCAGACTTTTCATAAGTGCCTGTGAAGGTCTATCTATTTGAATAAATGATTTTGAATTTTAATTTTTATCTATTAATGTATTTGTAAGTATACCTAGCTGTAAGTTTTCCTTTCAAAATCAAAAAGTATTTATTAAATTTAGGCCCTGATAAAGCTAACAAATGACTCTACCCCGGTTCCAAATACAACTTGAAAGGAGAAGACTCCGGCTAGAAACTCAGCAAGTCCTTTTTATTCAAATGTGCTCTCTTTGAAGTATTATAATTTACAAAAAATATATGTAACAATAGCCTGCGAAGCGAACAATTCGAAAAAAAGGTAAAATAAAATATAACTTTTTAAAAATGAGCTTTTTAAGCTTCTTGTTGCTGTGGTTTTTTATCACTATGAATAAAGCTTGTGTTGGCTGCAGGCGCATACTGATGAGTTTAGTAGTTTTGCGTTACAAAAGTGCCCTCCAAGCGCTTACGTCAAATAATATGGATAACCATTATTGATATCTCAGAAAACGTAATATTCTTCCTCATAAACAATATAATAGAATTGTAGGCATATTCCATCCAAGCTTTTTGTATCGCTTACGGTATCATTGATTAGGTTACGTACATTCATATCTCTAGTAAACGGATCTTTTATTACTTCGATTTCATTCTTACTTCCCCTATTACCTTTCAGAACAAAAAAATCAAAAAAGTATGCGGCTTTATAAAATCTCCAAGAATTCTATTTTTTTTACATTTGAACACATACTTAATGGAAAACTTTGTATGAACTTCTGTGTACTCTCTCCTCACTAATATTATAAAAATGAAAGTTTTTCTGGTTGTGACTCTATCATGCATGAGCTTATCTATTCCGTGCATGAGCTGCTACATCGAACTGCAACGAATTTGCATGAAATTTACGACATAGATAGAATATAGTTTTTTTAACACATAGAATAGCAGGTAACTACCTACTCGGATGTAAACCACGGAGGGGAATGTCATAATTTACATCACACGGCTCATACTACAATGCTCTGCACAGAGTGTAAATGAATCTTTAAAAAATCTAAATGATCATTTTATGTCTTGGTCCATTTACGGACCAACTTTGCATCCCAAGGAGCTATTTCATACACTAAAAGCATATTTCCAAAACGGTGCCAAGTTCCATTAGATACGAGAAAAATGGTATTTTAAATCCAATTTATGAAATAAGTTTTGTTAACTATCACCTATTAAATTTTGGCACGATTCCGGTTTTATAAAGTAATTTAAGATGTTTAATCATGCCAAGCCATTTTATCATAATGGCTTATTTTTACTGGAGACCTCCTCCTAACGAAAGAGTAGTAACTTATAGGAGACTAGTTGGTCCCCGCGGTTTCACCTGCGTCCGGTTTTTTTGCGTGGATCCCTAATTCTTTTCCTAAAATAAAAGTAGCCTAAGTTACTCCATATAACATCAGCTATCTGACAGTGAAAGACCTGTCAATATCAGTCCAGCTGTTTCGGAGATTAACTGGAACAAACAGACACAGACAAAAAAATGTTTTTTTTTTGTTTACCTAACTACCGTATAGGCGTATACTTTCATATGCATTTAGTAAAAAGCTGTTACATTACAAATATACACTTTGATTTCACTTATTTGTATACATTTTAGAGCGCGTTATTCTTTAACATTTATAATTCAGCAGATATATTTCACTCTTCATCAAGTAATTCCAAACATACGAGGAACATTATGTTTCAGTGAGTAGTAAACTTATTTACCAAGAGATGTATAGTAGGTACCTCATAGAGCTCTTTAGGGATGTCATAACGTCTATTGATCTTGCGGATCTCAAGATCCGCAACTATTAACAATAATGGACTGCTAATGTTTAATGGGGTTTTCTTTATTTTGTATCTCACAATCATACATAGTTTCATATCAGTAAATAGTCTTGCCTTGAATACTTTCATACGCCTCATTTTTTATATTTATTTATTAACTAGATGTGTCCCCAGAACATATTCTATCAGCGTGCTAAATTTCATCCAAATCCGTTCAGTTGTTGAAGCGTGATTGAGTAACAAGCATTCTTCAAACTTTCGCATTTATAATATTAGTGAGATACTAAGATTAGTGAAATAGTGAGATATTAGTGAGATAGGTAGAAGTGAGATGAGATATCAGGAGCCTTTCCCGGCCTACGGACAACCACTCACCAAAGTTTCATCCATAAAGATCTATGGTTTCATCAGAATCTTATGAATTCATACATTACAGTTTTTGTTAAAAAAATCATTTTTAATAGGTACAAGCTTTTTTGTTGACTGTACTTGCATTGTCATCTAATATACTAATGTATACCAAATATGAAGTCAATCAGACCACTGGAAGTGGGTGAAATTCGATGTGCAAGATTCCTCCCGAACAAACATACATACATACATTGCAAGATAAATAAAAGCTTGTAAAATATACAAAAAATGATATAGATTATATTTAAATAGCACATTTGACATAGCTACGTCTCGCAAAAATAAAGTTAAATCCGCAGTAGTAAATGTAGATGCGGATCCGACGTCCCTAATGTACATTAAACGAACTAGAACTAATGCAGCAACCTCCAGCCAGCCCGTCCGAAGATATACATCACAGCAAGACCAGCGCAGCAAAGCCAAACGATGCAGGTGGCTGTGTTCATGCCTCATTTGTTACAAAAAAAATAAAGTTGCTTTTATTATGCTTTTGTAGAAAAAAAATTAGGGTTCCAAAGAATAAAAACTAAATCCTTATAAGTAGGATCACCATATTGTCCGTCTGTCAAGACCCTTTTTCTCAGGAACGCGTGGAGGTATCAAGCTGATATTAATATCAAATACTCGTCTGCAATACCTTAGAGCAGTGAAAATAATCAAACTTAGTCAACGCAATCAAAAGATACGGCAATTTTTTTTTTATACTACTTAGGTAGCAAACAAGCATACGGCCCGCCTGATGGTAAGCGGCTACCGCAGCCTATGGACGCTTGCAGCACCAGGGGTGTTACTCACGCGTTGCCAAAATTTATGCCGCATATCACGAAGTTCTCAAGGGAATCAACACCTTGATATAAACTTTAATGATGATCATTTATTTATTTATTTATTTATTTATTACATACGTATACAAAACAAGTTACAGACATTCAATGATTAATACATATAAATAATTACATAAACACAAGGACAGGTTGTAACTCTAAACATGTACACACAAAAAGATTGACAGACAGAGAAAAAATTAACAAAAAGAAAAGCAATAATAAATAAATTAACTATTAGTAAATAAACATAAAGACAAAATATAGACAAGAAATATATTTATTATAAATATACATTTATTTATTATATGTGACTGATTATTCTAAGTAGATTTTATTTAAAAACATTACTTATTTGCTGCATGAAGCGACGAGGGCGATTATCAAATAAATCAATAGCGGCATTGTTAATGATGAGCTCATTGTAAAGGCGACACATTCTAGTAATAGGATTGTAAAAGGATGTGTTATTTAAATATACCCGAAGCATAAAAGTTTTAGGATTACGGAAACGAAAATTAGTATTGAAATTAAGGAATGATACCAAGTAGGGAGAATCGATTAAGTTATTAATAATTTTGAAAAGTATAAATAATTCACTGCACTTACGACGATTATCAAGCGAGACCATATTAAAATAGATTAATCTGTCCGCGTATGAACGAAGGGACCGATTTAAGCTCGATTTATAAGAAGCTAATCTTAGGCAACGCTTTTGAACCCGCTCGATTCGGTCAACGTGGATAGCATAGTATGGTGACCAGATAACTGAGTTATATTCAAGTATGCTTCTAACAAGTCCATTATACAATACAAGAAAACTTGAAGGTTTTTTGAAATGCTTAGTAGTGCGGTAAATAAATCCTAACAATTGAGAGCTCATTTTGACAATGTAATCGTAATGAGCTCTAAACGTTAATTTTTCATCGAAAAATATTCCTAGATCCTTTACAACTGATTTACGAGCCAAATTGTGACTATTTAGGGAATACTCAAATTCAATTTTATTTATTTTTAAAGTAAAAGATATAACAAAGCACTTACTCACATTCAGAAGCATACAATTTGCGGAACACCACTCAGATACAGTATCAAGATCACGTTGAAGCGCAACTGCATCATCTATGCTGGATATCGATGTAAAAATTTTCAAGTCATCAGCTTGAAATATTGCTTCTTCATAAAATGTATGTAGAGGTATTAGAAAATAACAATCTTCTTACGCAGTTTTGTGCACTATATCGGTTAGTTTCACTTATTTAATACAAATTATGATGCACTTATCACGAGTTATCACTTTATGAGTTAGCACTGCATTAGTAGTAGCAAGTAGAAGTGGTGTTTAAATCACTCGAAACAACTTTTATAACACTTCTATTATTGAGCAGTATTTGGATTATAAGTACACAAATCCAGCAGCACTTATTACACAAACATTTGCACGCATGATTTACTTTGATATGTATACTAAAATGGTAATTTAACACTCATAGAACTGTTTTAAATAATTTATAATTCGTTAAGAAATTCCTGCTTATACTTCTTCTTTGACAGCTGTCAGATGATATGATATCATGAAAGAAACAGTACCATGTTGAACAAGTAAAGGAAGAAATCTGAAAAACGCAAATTTGTTGTTAGGTACATCGCAAAAAAAAAAATAACAAAATCGGTAAAAAGAGAAAAATTCCTGTGGTGAATGAAACTATTTACTTACCTACAAGTTTATATGGAACCCTCGGTGCTCGAGTCCGACTCGCACTTGACCGGTTTTTTTCATCAACGATTTCTCGATAGCTCTCAATATCCAATCCATTTCAGTTTTATTACGGACTTTTTATTAACGGATCCATTGTTTACAACGAGGAATTTAATTGTTGAACAATATTGTTTTTTCGTTCAATTCATATTTTGCGCCGGTAAATTATTTGACAATTTTGTTTTTCTGTATCGTTCAATCAATGTTGCCTTTTTATTGAACCTCTTTCTTTCTTTAGTTATATAGTAGTTACATGTTTGTATGGTCTCCTTAATCTTGAAAACGAATAATGTACAATGTCGGTTTCATTTTTTTTTTATGCCACTAAGGTGGCAAACAAGCCTACGGCCAGCCTGATGGTAAGTGGTTACCGTAGCCTATGGACGCTTGTAACAACAGGGGTATCACTCGCCCGTTGCCGACCCTGAAGAAACCTCTTCACACCCTTGAAGGACCCCATTGGATTTCCATTTTCCACTTTCTCTCAATTTCATTAGTTTCTTTATTAGATGATAAGCGATGGATGATCATACACAATATCTCCTGTTAATGAAATAATAAGGTTCAATTTTGAATAAGATCTTTCATAAAATAAAAATAGAGTAGTCATTAAACTACAAACTCTTTTTAATCAAGCTGCATTGCATATCTCATTAATTGCACTTTATACGCTGCAGTCTCGAGATTTTTTTTTTTTTTTTTACTATTTTTTATAGGCCTGTGTTTGACCGCAATCTCACCATGGTAAGTGATGATGCGGCCGAAGGTGGTAAGCACACAAAGCGTAGAAGGAACTGGCTCTCAAGTGCAGCTGTCGCAACACACCGAAAGGTGCTTGGCGACAGATTTTTAACTTGAGGGTGGTAGCCAGCCAGGCGGGTACTATACTACAAAGTACCCTACCACCGTGCTATGGTTTCCTCACGATGTATTCCTTCACCGAAAGCTTAAGCTCATTGTAGGATTCGAACCCGGGACCTTCGTCTCGGTATCCGACGTCACTACCACTGAGCTATCATCGCCTTAAACATCTAATCCAACGATCATGCAAGATAAAATGCAACGATTAGTAAAAATAATTGTAATACTAGCGCATCAAGGTGATCTAATGTTTTATTCCAATCTATATTAATTTGCATGTTATAATCCGACGTAGGGAAGCCTTTTTCTGCGATTATACTTTGAAAAAAAGCTACGGCACAAAATTTTAGAAAACGATGAAACCGATTGATTTTTAACTGGAGTTTGAGCTTCTACTTACAACGAGTAATAAAGCCATAATCTAAGTGCTAGTTGGCAGACTTCACTTGTCTTTGAATTTGAGTACTTACTCGGGATACAGGATTTCCGGAATTTATTAAAATCTTTATTTACAACAAATATGTACAAAATACAATCTATATATAGAAAATTTCCTCAAGCCTGCCGCTGCTTCCGATTAACGGCAGGGTTCCCAGAAGGCTGGCAGCGTTTCCTCTTTGGATAGCCAAGCTGACGCGTTGGCGGAAAAAGCTCCCCGCCCGCTGGTCTCCGGAGGTCTCGATCAATTTTGATGACAAGGTGCGAGCAAAACGGCGAGCTTCGGACCCCCACGGTCCCATGGTCTCGACCGCAAAAGGTACAAAAATATAGTTGGGTCCAATCGATGCATATTTTTTGAATTTTGAATTTTCCGCACTGGCCGCAGCTGCCCCTGCAGCTTTACAAGTCGCCGGTAAGTGAGATGGCGCGAGTGTATCGACACATGTGGCATCCCACACCAGCGACTTGCCGACACTCCAAGGGATCAAAGACATACCATCCGGTCTCTTGCCATCGCCCCGCGCAATACCGACTGGTTCCAGTACGGAAGGCACGTTAGCGACAACAAGAGCCCTGCGGATAATGTCATTAATCGCCGAGTGTCGTGATATTCGACCAGCACTTAGAGAGCACGAAAGCCCATGGTGGCCGAGCTCGTTGACGAGATCAATATTCAATCAAGGATTTCCTATAAAATATTCCTCCACCTAAGAGCCTTTTAGTTTAAAATTCAAAAGAACGTGGCAGTTACTTGATCCTGCACTCGATCGTAAGAAAGTTCATTCACTAAGCCACTAAAGCCTCACAACCACCATCATTTATAAAACAAGATGAAAATTGAAGCAATACATTACCCCAGTGGTATTCAAGTTTTATATTCTGCACAGTTTCTAGTCGGTGACTTTATTTTTGCTCTAACGACTGTTTTATTGTTGCCCCCGGCACACGGTACGGCGGCTAGAGAAAATTACAGGAAAGATAATCTCGTTTTTTATAGCTCCCATTATAGTATTGCAGTGGCTCACCGAGGGAATAAAATGACAAGTTCGCAGAGCTCATCTTCAACAGTTTTATTTTTTATTTAATGATGGTCTAGGATAGCCGGATGGCATGCAATCTCTTTACGATTGTGTCTTGTTGGAATAAGCTACTTAAAAGTACTTGTGCCTTTTTGTTAAGAGATATAATTAATATAAGCGTAGGATCAAGTTCGAAAGCAACTGTTTGCGCAACACGTTTTGCTTCCGACACAGGACAAAGTTTTCTGTTGCGGCAGCTGGACCTGTGAGCTGGACACAGTTTTCATCGGCGCTAACTAGAGACCAGTTTAATGTTCGAAATACTAAATATCCACCAGTAGATCGCGATCGAAATCATAAATTTCTATCGCTTACTACGCTGATTTTATTACATCATATACATAGATATAGATTTGTCTACTACCGTAAGCATCACAGACATCATAAATGTATGAATAATAAAATTGTATGAATTTAATCAAATGACCTGTACATGATATTCTGTATTAAAGATATTTGATTTGATTTGATTTGATTTGATTTGATTTGATTTGAATGTTTTCGGACTGTTTTGACCTATGTGCTCAACAAACCAATTAGAATGCGTGTGCACTAAGATTTTCTCGATTATGCTATTTGTATGGAAGCAACCTTATTTTTGTTGCTGGGATTTTCAACAAATTTCTAGTTTCTTACGCCGAACACATGCCCAGTGGAAGCAATTTTCTATAAACCACAATGTCTGAGAAGAGCTAAATTTTTATAAATTACTGACTGCTAATTAGCAAGTGAAGCAGAAGTTAATTTATCACACTTCATTTGTAGAGCGCCCAATTGAATCGAAGATTTGGTTTTTCTTTGATGCTATTTGATAATTAAATATTTCTTAATTTTAGTATTTTGTGTAATAGGATTTTTAACACAAAATGCTGAGACTAGCAAAAGACATTTAAACACCAAATGAGAAGATCTTATCTTTATGTAAATTCTATTTACCTATACTTGCGAAAGAAACCTTTCCCCACAACGCTACGGTAGGTACGCTTTGTTAGACACGACCTAAAATTTCCATTTCACTAATTAATGAAATTTCCGTCCAGACCCAGTCTTTGTTGTGGTTTCATTATTTTAATCACGTCTCGAGAATACTCCGCAGAAAGCATTACATACCCACTAAACTGAATGCACAGTTTCGTTTAAAACATTTTAACTTCACAAAATGTCTGTGTCATTATTTTTTTTACAGTTATAAAGTAGATTGTATTGCTAAAGTAATATTTTAATACGGTTATTGAATAAACTTTCAGTTCCATTTCATAAATTGGACAATTTGACTTTCATCCGCATCGCGAACCGAGCGAAATGTAGAACTTACTTTTAGAGCCCAAGTGGAGAGAATTGCTTCTTATAAAGCGGGAGCTACATTCAACACATCGTTTTGATATGAAGAATGAACTATTATTTTTGAAAATCGAATTGCATTATTATTTCATTATATTATATTCCATTTTCAAAGATACAAGTGCTTGTTTATTGTGCGTCCATGTTACGCGAAGGGAACACGAGCCGAGCCACGAACGAAGATTCGTTCGTTGTACGCGTAGCGCGGACCGACCAAGCCTCGTACGAGCATTCGTCTCGCGCTCGACTGCGCTCCGCCCTTCTTTAGAAAAAAAGGTAAAATGGTTAATTTTCTTTCTCAAAATATAGGCTGTGATAAGATAGGTAACATAGGCAAAGGTAGCAAGCAAGCATACGGCCAACCTGATAGTAAACGGTTACCGTATCCTATAGACGCTTGCTCCATTGCTATTAATCGCGAGTTGCCTTACCTTGAAAAAATCTCTTCACATCCTTCTTGAAGAACCCCATGCTGTAATCCCTTGGGAAAACCACAATAAGGTCATTTGACAACCTGAGCATCTACGGTAGGAAGTTCCTTTGAAACCGCTCAGAACGACATCAAAGATATATTTTATATGTAAGTACCAAATAAGTTCTTGCACTTATAGTAAAAATGTGAAACCGAAGTAGGAATGTAAACTTACTCAACGTCTAATGCCTCGTGATACATATACTTATCCTTCAAGATACGAGCACTCAAGGATGGGAATGTAAATCACATTTTTAATGTCAACTCCTGGTCTATAAGCAAATGTTTCGTGAACTAACTATACAGCAACTTTAGGAATATTCTCGTTTCTCCAGAATACGTACTGCCTGAAGCTATCGGCTATAGGTTATATGAAGGCAGCTGAGTAGTGGTTGTATAAAAGTTCTAAGTTTGTCGTGTAGTTTTACTGTTAAAACTTACTTGTACTTTGTTATGTAACTGCCCGGAAAAATGATTTTTTTTCTATGAAGATTTATATGAACAAAGTTGTCTCGTTTGTTTTTGAAATCAGAATAATCTTAAATGTACCCGGATATTCTTTTTACAAAATGGTGACGTATTTATTCGACATTTTGATAAATGAATTAAAGTATTAATCATTTCCTTTATTTGCCTATAAATGGTTAAACAAATCTAAAACCTAATATAGACACATAATTTCTTCACTAATAAAATTTCAATTATATCCATTACTTTAGTGAGAGAATATCCCACATTAATATCAGAGTAAACCACTCTAGTAATATATTCAACGTACCATTTATGCATTTCCACAAGGATCTCCGGTCCATAAATGTAGGGTTCGGTACGCTTAGAACAATGGACGGAAGCTTCAGCCCTTCATTTTGATCCCCGATAAGAGCCTTCAAACAAAAGCCCTGAAAGGGGATTAAGACTATTCCTCAGCATAAATGTTAACACCCTTTTGTGGGGTATCTTTTGTCGGATATTTTGTTGTGATCTTGAAAAAACGACGAGGCAGCAACCGTAAAGCTCAGTTCACATTGCGGTCAAACAGTTTTTTTAAGCGAATTGAATTTTACCTCCTTTGTATTTCAACACAACACCAAAACCGCCGGATCCAAAATTATCTAGCATTGGTGCCGATTCTGTTGTAAATCGCACTAAACTAATTTTAGTCACATCTCATCTCTTTCTTACGAACATGATTGAAAAAGGATAGAACATATTTTAAGTTGTCAAATTAATCTTTGCCGTCTTATTTTGCGTGTATTTAGGCGTGACCGCGATAGATGGCGACTAAATTTATATTGAAAACAAGCATTGGACTAATTTGACAGCACTAAATTTCTTACATCCTTTTCTTATGTTCTTTATTAGAAAGAGACGTAGTGACATTAAAATTAGTTTAATTGTGAACAACAGAATCAGGGCCAACCTTATGTTACGAAATTCGTATTGTCATGCCTTTTTGTATATTTTATATTTAATTGACTGGCAACACTGGTATCCTGTCGGATACCCCTATATAGTCGTTGATATATTTGAAATGGCGGTCTTTCGGCAGTTATGGAGAGCTATCGTCTTGTTTTTAGATCAGCAAAAGTAATGCTACTGATATTGTAGAATGTTTAAAGAAGTGTTAATTTATAAATGTTGGATTTGTGAACATAGCAATAAAATATTACCGCACTGGCAACACTGCTGTCTGTGTTCCATGTAATCTGTAATGGCGGACGCTTGTACTTAGAGATATTACTGTATATGATTTTCACCTAAAATAAAGTCGAAGCACTGCGAACCTGTGTTATCAATTTTAAAGTCCTAATAACAGGTTATGGGCCCAGTGCTCATAATTCTGTTTTAGGTGAAGATCGCGGGGGTGTGAGGTTATATCACGAACGTGGTCGTGGTGCGGCGTGGTCATCAAGGCAAAAAACACGGAGATTGTGTAAGTGTCAATAGCGGTGTCTGAAGGAGGTCGTGCAAAGGGCAAGCACAACATCAGATACACGCGGGGAACGGTTGACGCGCGTAAAGATGGATTCTCACACAATTGCAGTGGCGTCGAGCTCAGTCATCAAACTAGAGGGACAAAGGAATTGGAATGTTTGGAAATTCCAGGTGTCAGTCATGCTGAGAGGAGCAGATGTGTTCTCAGTAGTGGATAAGACTGAATTAAAGACGGAGGCTAATGCAGCAGCTTGGCTAACTAAAGATGTCAAGGCTCAAACCATTATTGTGTCCAGATTGAGTGAAGCAGTGATGATACACATTTTGACATGTGAAACAGCATCTGACATGTGGCAAAAACTGCATAGTGTGTATGAGGCTAAGTCATCTACAAGTACTATGATGTTACAGCAGCGCTTTCTACAGTGCAAGTATGAATCGGGAGATCTGTCAGTGTTCTTAGCAAAACTACAAGAGATGGCATCTCAGTTGAAACAGGCAGGTGAAGAAGTGTCTGATAAATTCCTAATGACTAAAGTTTTACTATCATTGCCTGAGACGTACAGTCATTTCGTCTCAGCTTGGGAGTCAGTAGAATCAAGCAAACAAAAGTATGATGATCTGGTGGCACGTCTACTTGTAGAAGAAGAACGAATAAAATCTAGAGGACAAGAAGGAGAAAATATAGCACTGTATGTAAAGAAGCATGGTGGATTTATCAAGAAATGCTTCAAGTGTGGAAAACCAGGACATTTTTCAAAAAATTGCAGAAATGCAGGGGACAAACGTAAATGCTTTGTATGCGGGGAAGGGGGACATCTGAAACATGAGTGCCCAAAGCGTACAAATAGTGGAAATAATTATGAGAAAATGAGACCTTCATCAAAGGGAAATGCTTTCACAATGACAGCCATGACTACAGGAATTGAGTTGGAGAATGACTCTATTAGTGACAGAAAAGTAAAAACATTCAATAAAAAATGGCTGATTGACAGTGGAACAAGCGAGCACATGACAGGTGATTGTTCTGTGTTCACAAACTATGTGTCAATGTCAACGGCGGCTAACCGTTGTGTTATTGTTGGGGATGGACGGCGTTTACCTGTTGTTGGAGTGGGTGATGTTGAACTGTATGTGTATAATGGGGACAATTATGTAAAATCAACATTGTTTAGTGTGTTACACGTTCCAGACATAAAAATTAATCTTTTCTCCATTCCAAGTGTAACAAAGAGGGGTTACAAAGTGACAATGTCAGATGATCAGTGTTTGGTTAACAACAAAGACAAAGAACTGTGTGCTCTGGGTATTCGTGAAGGGAACTATTACATACTCAAAGTTGCAGACTACTCGTGTGAAAGTGTTGTAGCCGTTATATCCTTGACAGATTGGCATAAAAGACTATGTCACCAAAACTTTGATTATGTAAAGAGGGTGCTGAATAAAAATGATATTCAGTATAACAATGACAATTTGCAATGTATATCATGCTTGCAAGGTAAATCTCACAGGTTACCCTTTTCAAGAAGTGTGCAGCACACCACAAAGACATTAGAACTTGTGCACGCTGACGTTTGCGGCCCAATGGAGGTTGAAAGTGTAGGTGGCTCAAGATACTTTTTATTATTAAGGGATGATTACTCAAATTACCGAGTAATATATTTTTTAAAGAAGAAAGGCGATGCTGTTTCTCAAATAAAGCAGTTTGTCACTTGGGCAGAAACACAAACAGAAAATAAAGTAAAAGTGATTCGTACCGACAATGGAGGGGAGTTTGTAAACAAAGACATGCTTGAGTTTGTCAAAGAGAAGGGTATACAACATCAAACCACTATACCCTATACGCCCCAGCAGAACGGGAAGGCAGAGAGGGATATGCGTACCATAGTAGAGGCAGCACGTTCTATGCTAGGTAACAACTTGTCAAAGCAATTGTGGGCTGAGGCAGTAAACACCACAGTGTATGTTTTGAATAGAACTACTAAAAGTAATGAAGAAGGTATGTCACCCTATGAAACTTTCAAGAACCGCAAATTTGATGTAAAATCTCTATGTGGAATATTTGGACAAGAAGTTTACGTTCATATACCTAAACAAAAGAGGTTGAAATAGGACATCAAGGGAGAGAAAGCAACATTTGTGGGATATGATGACTCTAAAGGGTACAGACTTTACTATGAAGACAAAAAGGAAGTTTATATCAAGAGAGATATAACATTTATAGATCAAACAAGATAAAAAGAGCAGGAATCAACGAATATACAGGAAATTGAGGAGGTAATCCTACTGGATATGCCAAAGGATAATAGTGAACAGGAAATTGAGAGTGAAGAAGAGTTTCATGAACTAAATAATGAAGATGAGAGTGAAGAAGAGTTTGATGAACCAAATATTGACAATGTAGAGACAGAAGAAGAAGTAAGAAGTAGAAGCGGAAGAATAATGCATAAACCAAAACACCTAGAAAATTATCATCTATATGCTGTAGAACCAAAGAATTATAAGGATGCAATGATGTCATCAGATGCTGAAAATTGGAAGGCAGCTATCAGAAAAGAACTTGAACAACTAAAGGAAAATAGAACGTGGACAGAAGTAGATACAATACCAGAAGGCAAAGAGATAATAAGTTCAAAATGGGTCCTTAAGAGAAAAGAGGATGGTTACAAAGCTAGATTAGTGGCTAGAGGCTTTGAACAGGACTGCGTCGATGATGTGTATGCACCAGTGGCAAAACTTAATACATTTCGTATTTTTGTATCTGTAGCTACTAAACTAGGATTAGAGATTAAACAAATGGATGTGTGTGGAGCCTTTTTAAATGCAAAACTTGATGAAGAGTTGTATTTAAGTTTACCTAAAGGAACTGATTTTGTTGAGTATGAATATGTAAAATTAAATAAATCCATTTATGGTTTAAAAAGGTCTCCAAAATACTGGAATGATCATTTTAATTCTGTTATGTTGTCTTTGGGTTACAAACAATCAGATAAGGATTGTTGTTTGTTTTCTAAAGATAAAAATACATTTTTGTTATTATATGTAGATGACATATTATATTTTGGGAGTATTAAAGAAGAGTTGTATAAATTGAAGGATATGTTATGTAAAACATTTAAGATGAAAGAAATGGGATTAATTAGTAAATATCTGGGGATAGAGGTTAATCAAAACATAAATAAGGGGGTCACTATCATTTCTCAAAAGAAATATTTAGAAAACTTGTTATCACAGTATAATATGTCTGATTGCAAAACTTTACAATTACCCATTGATAAAAATTATAACTTCCATGTTCTTAAAAGAGAGATGTCAGAAAGTACAGCAATAGAAAGCAAATGTAGAAAATTAGTTGGGAGCTTGATGTATGCCGCTATGGGAACAAGGCCAGATATTTGTGCAGTGGTTAACATCTTAAGTAGGTATCAGAGCTGTGCTTCTGAACTCTTATACAAACTATTGTTGAATGTTTTAAGATATATAAGAGGGACACTTGATTTATGTTTAATATACAATAGAGACTGTAATAATGATGTAATAGGCTATGTTGATAGTGACTGGGGTGGCTGTAATGATAGAAAATCTACATCCGGGTGTATTTTCAAGGTATTTGGGAGTTCAGTTATTTGGTTTTCAAAAAAACAGCAGACAGTGGCTTTATCCTCCACAGAGGCAGAGTACATTGCATTGTGCTCAGCCACTAGTGAAGCTTGTTGGTTAAAAGATATTTTATATACATTTGGATTTGTAATTCATATAATATTATATGAGGACAACCAGTCAACTATCAAAATGGCTAATATGACTACTGGTAATTCAAGGGTAAAGCATTTGGAAATTAAAAGGTCATTTATAAAAGAAAAATTAGAAAATAAGATTATTGAAATAAAATATGTGAATACCAGTGAGCAAGTCGCAGACATTCTAACAAAAGCATTGGGGGGCATTTTATTTAAAAGACTTAGAGAAAAATTGTTTAAGAATTAATTAAGGGGAAGGTATATTGTTAAAGGGAAGTTATTATTATTTAGCAGGTTGCACATTTAAGGTATTTTGATATAAAATAATTAATTACTTAAATATTTGTTTTTTGTATAACTGTTAAGGCAAAGTTAATGTTAAGGGGATATTTATAACTTTGCTTAATTACTTAAATATTTGCTTTTGTATTACTTTTAAGGGAAAGTTTATGTAAAGGGGATTTTTATATGGGATATATTACTCAGCTTAAATATTTTATTGAGGGGAGGTGTGAACATAGCAATAAAATATTACCGCACTGGCAACACTGCTGTCTGTGTTCCATGTAATCTGTAATGGCGGACGCTTGTACTTAGAGATATTACTGTATATGATTTTCACCTAAAATAAAGTCGAAGCACTGCGAACCTGTGTTATCAATTTTAAAGTCCTAATAACAGGATTGCCTGGAATTGTTTAATAATTAGAGGAATAGTAATTCGTTCGTTAAAAAAGAGTTAGTGTCTTTTTTGTTTTCCTCTATTTTTACAATGTTTAATTTTGCTTCATAAATTTCGATTTGGTTCCGTTTCCTTCCGCTCCGCTGCAATATGAATCGAACCGTTTAAACCAGTGATACCGCGATTTACTTTCAAAAGCTTGGAACTATTTACCCGAGATTTCGCAAGTTTTATATCTCTTCAACAAAACGGATTTGATGCTTACACACAAACACAAAAAGGGACCCAGCCTGATTGATAAATAAGCTTGTTATAAAAGTGACGTAATATTTATCGCATCCTATCCATCTAATATTAAAGACGCGAAAGTCTGTGAGGATGAATTTTGGTACACAGATTTAATATGTTCTAAATTAGCACATATGGTACTTTTATCTTGGGATAACAATAGGTCTCTAAAGAACGCAGGTTAGTCTAGATAAAACATCTCTTTAGTAGTAGGTAATGCCAAGTAATCCATTTCCGCAACTAGTTAGTGTTTTTGCACTGATTTTGAACAGTAAAGACCATTTGCTGCATCATGTGTTCTTGATTTGGCCAATACGATGCATATGTCCTTGACTTACACAATCAGAGCGCAATGACGGTGATTGGAAATTGGCGGAATACATTTCAAGCAAAATTAACGTCATTGCGCTTCTTTGGGTTAATTGTTCGATGGTCTAGAAAGAAATAAAGAAAACATAACTAAAGTATTTAAAGAAAGATTAGAATGGCTATTATCGTGAAATATAGCCAGTTGTCTGTTATAGACAGAGGGTCAAACGTGCCTAATACGTGAAATATACCAGCTCAATTTTAGCAAACGCCTGACACCGTCTGACACCGACATTTATCTTTACAGAGCCTATATTATCAAAGATTTGATAGATAGCAAGGAATGTGTCAAATACAGGAACAGAGGTGACATCCATTTAGGAAGAGCCTATATAGGTAATTTATTAACACACACACCTGTGTGTGATAATTACAGTGTTTTGTTTAGAAAACGGTCGATTGTGTAAGGTACCTCTGAATACGCGTCATTTTTGGAAGAAATAAAGATAACTAATAATATAATACATTTATTTCTCTTCACAAAGGTAAATAAAATAGTGCTTACGTACCAGACTAGAGCATGGTGTAGGCTTAAAAACCTGTTGATCACCAGGGTACAGGTGTAAGGTCATGTAAGCACTTAGGAAGCTGAAATAATTAGTGAAAGACTGGTGTGAAATTTAAGTGCGGTAGGCAAATTGTACGCCTACTATATTCTAGATTTTTGGAAGAACCAAGACACCTACAAAGTTTCTTGCTTACCACTATCTCTCATACTTTAGGCCTTTTTAACTTTATCTTATAGCGATAGTATAAATATTTGGAAATTCTAGATACAAAGTGAATTATCACTTGTAATGGGTAGGGGCAGAAAATAAAATATAGCCGTTCTTGATAACATAAATCTCTTGACCCGCATGGTTAGCGGAAATTTTGTGTCGACAATGCGTCCAATATTACCTTTTTTACCCTATATCAGTCACTAAAGTAAAAGGGGACGTATTTATTTTCTACACTCCAATGTATTTTTCAACACACTTGTTCGTACAGTGACATTTATTGCACCTTTTTAGTATCTTAATGCAGCTTATTACGCACTAGTGATTTTTACTTTACATTACCGCACAGTTTTATGATAAGTATAATCCCGATTATGTTAAGTTTGTACCTAAATGCAATTGATATGTGTGTAGATGAAGCATTCTTAATTTAAACGGGTAAAACAGTTTGACAGCGCTGTAAAAAAAAAACTTGCGTACTATATTTGTGTATGTACAACGTTCTCATGGCTGGATGCAAGCGGCCCAGAATCGTTCGAAGTGGAAATCAATGTGGGAGGCCGATGTTCAGCAGTGGATGTCCATAGGCTGATATGATGATGATGAACGTTTTCATTGTTTGGTTGATTTATTATTAAAAAAATCTCCTTACAAAATACAAGTCTGCTTTTTCTGCATGATGATAATCAAAAAATAACAATCCAAAATACTTTTATGTTTGTACACAGTAGTTATAAATAATAATACCCCCAATTATATTATTTAAGTATTTATTAAATAACGAAATAAACTGTGTTTGAACAAGTAACATGACATCGTGGATAAAAACAGTTTGACATCAATCTCACCATGGTAAGGTCAAATTCAAAATTATTTATTTATCAAAATACTACTTACTTCAACTAAAATACATAACAATAATAGAGCTTGACTTAAATAAGTAGCATAAGAACACATTTTTCAATTATTAGGTATCCTGTGGCCCCAAACTAAGCAAGCTTGTAATATGGGTACCAACTTTAAACTGTTTTCCAATTATAAATGTTACATTTCGCAATGGTAAGGGCAAGAATAACTACGTGATGACTAAGTGATGATGTGAATGGTAAGCACACCAAACCTAGAATGAACGTTGTCCCTGTACAGCTGCCAGAACATACCGGTAGGTGCTTTGTGACAGATTTTTTAATTGAGGGTAGTAGCCAGCCATGCGGGTACTAACAAGTTTCCTACCACCGTGATATAGTTTTCTCTAAACTTTCTAAACTTCACGCTCATTGAAGGATTCGAACTCTTGGCCTTCGCTATGGAATTCGACGTCGACGTCGAGGAATTGCGATGTTTTAAGCATGGTAATATCTCTCAATAAAAAAAACTGTGTATTTTATACTTTTTATCGTAAAACTACTTTAAAGGCAGTTTTTTTGTTATATTAATTATTTGTAGCTTTAGCAGACAAAGCCTGACCACGTTTTACCTCTGTACCCGAGGAATATTGTTTTTCTAGATAAAAAGTATTCTATGCATTGAATTATATTCTATGTGTAAATCTAGAACACAATTTCGTCTAAAATCATTCAGCCTTGTTGAAAACAATTGCAATCATCATCAGCCTATAATGTCCCACTGCTGAGCACAGGCCTCCTTTCACAAATGAAGGTGAAAGGGAATGGGCAATACTCCACCACGCGTGCCCACTGCGGATCGGTGGAGGTAGGCTAGTGGTCAACCTACTGTTGGAATTTTTCAAGCTGCCTAGGAGGCATCCAACTAGCTTAACGACTATCACAATTAAGTGATAACCGGGACCAACGGCTTTACGTGCCTTCCGAAGCACGGAACCGCTCGATTTGAAATACCACTAGACGGTCACCCATCCAGGTACCGACCACGACGGCTAATCATGCTACACCACGAGCGCTTTGAACAACGCTTTGAACAAAAACATTTGCAATGCAATAACGAAAATAAAACTTAAAAAGACTTAAAAAGCAGGTGTGGATTAAATTAGAAAAGCCAGCCAAATATTATTTATTTTCCATCAAATTACCTTTGGGATTATTGCTTCAGATGAAAAGTTAACAAAAATTTTACTGAAGTAGTTAAATTGATCTCAAACATTAAAAAGCCAATAAAGTAGAAACTAAATTCTAATAACACTTATTTTTGTAGTTTTACAGGATTCCCAAGAGACATATAACATCACGTTATAATTTTATGTACATCTTTTGAAATTGCCTGTGGTACTGTAGTGTGCAATCATGAATATAGAAGTTGATTATTTGTTTTGTTAAATCTTCTCAATACCAGCTTTATAATTATATTGTGCTTTTATACTATTAAAATAACTACAGCAATGGGGTTCTCCAGGGGTGTGAAGAGATTTTTGCAGGGTTGGCAACGCGTGATTGATATTCCTGGGGTTGTAAGCGTCTTTAGGCCAATAAGAAATAATAGAGCCAGACTCACGAACCAACCGAGGGTTCTGACCATGGTTCTGACCGTAGACATATATAATTTCTTGGTTTGGATCATACTGTAAAAAAACACCAGCGCGGAGAACTAATCCTTGTTTGTGAAGGAATTTTGATGCTTTCGAATAAACTGTCTAGTTATAAACATCGTTCTTTTATTCCAATGTCTATCTGCTGTTATTATTTGAGATTTTTGGCATCACGAACATCGGTGGAAATGGGGGAAAGGTAGGTATTTTTTTATTTTTCTTTATTAATCAAAAACGACACAATACAAAAGAAAATAAAAATCTGTTTTGGAATGTACAAATTAAGTTCTTTCATATTATCTATTATGACCCCATTTAAACTTCTGGCCCTTTTTATAAAAAATCCTTATTTTAATTTCCTTGGTGGGGTTGAAATAAACCTATTCCATTTCAACCCCACCAAGACTCAAGCCTGCGCGTTCACCGCTAAGAAAACCCCATGGTCTGTGGATCCACAATTCCAGAACATCTCCTTGAACATCAGTCAAAGCATCGGGATCCTTGGCGTCGACATTTCTAGCGACGTTTTGTTCCGAAGTCACTTGGAAGACAAGGTTAAGCTGGCATCCAAAAAGCTCGGAGTGCTCAACAGAGCGAGGCAGTACTTCACATCGGGGCAAAGGCTACAACTTTATATGTCGCAAGTCCGGCCTCATATGGAGTACTGCTGTCATCTATGGGCGGGAGCACCTGGATACCAGCTTGGGCCTTTAGACTGGGTTCAGCGTCGGGCCATCAGAATTGTTGACGATCCCGAGCTCACAAGCGGCTTAGAGCCCCTCAGTCTGAGGAGAGACTTTGCCTCCTTATGGAACACACATAAGGAGGCAAAGTCTCTCCTGTACGGTCCGCTTGTACAACGGAGAGTGTTCTAAAGAATTGTTCGACTTGATGCCCACGGCTTCCTTCCACCATCGCAACTCTCGCTATCGACAGGGAGTCCATCCTCACACATTGAAACCAGAAGTGTTTCGTACTGTGCGGGCTCAACGGAGCTTCCTTCCGCGGACGCTCAGACTGTGGAATGAGCTCCCGTGGTTTTCCCAATGGAGTACAGCATGGGGTTCTTCAAAAAGGGTGTGAAGAGATTTCTGCAGGGTCGGCAACGCGCGAGTGATACCCCTGGAGTTGCAAGTGTCCATAGGCTACGGTAACCGCTTACCATCAGGCGGGCCGTATGCTTGTTTAGCACCTTAGTGGTATAAAAAAAAAAACTTTAGAACCATTGGGTTCTATCTAATGTAAATGAAATCAAATCTAATGTGTATGAATGTATTTTAAATGGTTGAAATTTTAAAATTTCAAATCAATAGCATCAGTGGTTGCTAAAATATACCGCTGTGACAGAAGGACAGACGAACGGAGTGGCGCCATAAGGGTTCTTTTTTATCCTTTTGGTTCTGAACCCTAAAAATTGATCAACTTTTACTTTTTTTTAATGATTACTTACTTTTAATCATCAGCCTATAATGTCCCACTGTTGAGCACAGACACAATTTTTCAAGCCGCCTAGGAGGCATCCAACTAGCTTAACGCTATCACAATTAAGTGATAACCGGGACCAACGGCTTTACGTGCCTTCCGAAGCATGGAAACGCTCGATTTGAAATACCACTAGGTGGTCACCCATCCAGATACCGACCACGACGGTGGTAGCTTAACTTTGCCGATCGATTAAGAACGGCTAATCATGCTACACCACGAGCGCTTCACTTTACTTTTAATACTTATATTTATATGATTTTATATAAAATTCAGTATTGCTCTTGCCAATAAGGTCTTACCTTAGCCAAGCTTAGTTATTTGAAAGCCGTATTGGTGAGGCCATTTGGCTAAGTTTCGACAAGATAATAACATAAGTTGGGGCACGGAAATGAAATTTATTCGACAATAACCAGGCGAGGCTAACTTAAGAGTTTCAACAGAGAGAATATCGAAGTAGACCTGTTATTTCCATGAAAGATTAAATACATTACCCTGGGACATTAAATATACACGGCCATGTTATGTGTAATAGGCTTAGTTTAGACTGCAGGTGATAAGCACACAAAGCCTTACAACTTTCTTGCCTTTTCTGTTCTTCTCAGTTGAAGGCCGATTACAGAACTGGTGGTAACTTCAACAGCTTTGACCGTCATAAGTGCCCTACTTGGGCTAAAATTGAATAAAATGGCTTTGACTTTGACTTCCACAGAGCCATCATTGCCTAAAACTATGGAAACTAGTTTCTCGCAATTTTGCATGGCATCACAAAATTACAAGATGTTTCTTAAGAATTCTGAATTAGTAAGGAAAATCTTCTGGATCTGAATTAATTACTAACTTAGGCCAATTAGGTAGCAATTATAACGAATTGGCAGACTTTGTTCTATGTTCACAAATTATTTGATGCTTTCGAAGCAGATTTGTACAAATAAAAGTTCTCTTGAAGATATTGCTGACATGAATACTTTGCTTAATTATAGGCTAGTCCAAAATGTATATTTGTTGCACAGTCTACGGAGGACATATTCTCGCTAGCAAAAAACTGTGTCTATGGAGTCGGCCACCTCTCACGCACACCTTATCACGCACACTATTCCGCGGGAAATTAGACTATGTCGCCGTTTACACAGAGTCGATTACTCGCGCCCAACTAATGTGTGAATGTGTGCGTGCCGGCTTGTATGTACAGCGTGGTGGCCGACTTGAGTGACACAGTTTTTTGTTAGCGAGAATATATCCAACTTTTGTTGTTTATTTTTCATCATCATCCACATCTCATCAGCCCAAACTGCTGGGGCTCAAACCTCTACTATCATTCGTCACATCACAAGAAGGGTCTATCTTATGGTTCAACTGCATTGATATACTTCACTTGCAACTTGCCAAGGAATTTGTCTTCACGGAAAAGCCAGTGGTTTTCATCAAGTACTATTACTAGTGAAATAAATACTATACGAGAACTTCATAGTAATTCTATCGTATAATTAAATTATTA
Source organism: Polyploca ridens (assembly GCA_951394255.1). Taxonomy (NCBI): domain Eukaryota; kingdom Metazoa; phylum Arthropoda; class Insecta; order Lepidoptera; family Drepanidae; genus Polyploca; species Polyploca ridens. Next base: position 5,348,513 of record OX596249.1, read on the forward strand.
GAAGAAACAAAAAACCCGACTGCGTAAAACATAAATTAACTAAAAAGAGAAAAACAAGCGCTTAAATCTATAGAAGTTTGAATATAACTTGAATTTTATAAGGTATTGCAATCGGGGACAAATAACCTAAGTATGTATTTTTTTGTAATATTTGTTTATCCCCGACTGCAATACCTTATAAAATTCAAGTTATATTCAAACTTCTATAGATTTAAGCGCTTATTTTTCTCTTTTTAGTTAATTTATGTTTTACGCAGTCGGGTTTTTTGTTTCTTCTAATAATTTAATTTATTTCAGACTTTTTAGCTTTATACAGAAAGAGTTGTATGTATTAGTAAGTAAATGACCGGTACGGTAAAGTAACGCTAACGACCATCTCAAATCTGTGATTAACGTATGGTAACGGCTCAGTACCTACTGTCCTTGCATTAAACGTGGTTGTTTGCAGTTGCCGTCAAAATGGTAGTATAAAAGTATTACAATATTATACATATATGGAATGGTCTATTTACAAGCTTTCATTTGATACCCATATTGTTATAATAACGAAACTTTTATTTTTAATACCCCCCCTATTTTTTATTCTGAGGCGCTATATAAAAATAATATACCCTATGACACTCCCCCAGTCAAGACGAATCTAACGACACCTCATATGCTTAAATCCATTAAGCCGTTTAGGATGCAGAGCGGCACAAAGAAATAGACATACATACATACACTCGAAAAACATAACCCTCCTTCCGGGTCAGTCGGGTAATAAATACGCCTTGGAATTTGCACTTCCAGTAGAAAGAACATGTAGGCAAAATAAAACAAGAGCAAATTCTTTTACGTGAAAAATTTAAGTGACGTTTTTTAGCTGGCTTTTGGTATTATTATAGGTATATTTACCAGTTTAAATAATAATTATGGACTTTGTGCGTGCATTTAAAGTGATTTAGTCAAACGTGAAGAATGACCCATTTTTATTTTTATTATTTAATAAAACATTCGGCAATTAATTTACATAGTAGTGCCATAGTGGGCGACGAACAACGTCAACATTCATTTAATTTATCGAACCTGCTCACAAAATACGAGTATTAATTGAGAAATGCAATCTGTAGAGGAGAACAGCCGGACGTCCGCCGGACAGACATACTCGTACGAAAGCATTTTTTCCCGTGATTTTTTCCCAAGCAGAAACGGAAAAGCTTCGCTTTCGCTTCACGCTCGCTCGGTCAACAATATAGTTGCCGAACGATACATAATTTAAAATTGAAAGGTAATTTGTCTGTCGTCGAAATGGTCTGATAAAATCAATTAAACCTATTGGCTCGCGAATATAAATAACGTTGATGTATTACGTTACTGATTGGTGTTTAAGCTCCAATCAACACAGGCTACATTAAGTTAATTAATAAAATAATCCCACCTCCATATTCAATGTGCACTCGCCGACTGAAGGAATTCATGATGTCACTTTTTGCTAATTAGGGGCCATCTATAAATTTCGTCACACGAATTTAATGATTTTTTACCACCCCACCCCCCCGTCCTTGTCACAGCTGGTCAAATTTCATCTTCAGTCCACGCAGGCCTGCCGCTAGCTGTTTCGTCCCCCGCGTGCAATACCGATTATGCCGCCCTACGACTATTTACTCTGAGTTTTGTCGAAAAAAGGATAATTAATATTTTCTCAAAATGCCTATTGGTCGTACGACCCGCCTGCCGACTAGCCGGTGACCGGCTAGCCCGCTACGGGCTAGGCGCCCCAAGTTGGTATTCTATGCGCGCCCTCTGCGTAGGAGTCGACCGGCCAGGGGTACAATGACTTGAATTAGGTATGAGTCGCTCGATTTGCCGCCCCCTGGGCGTGTCGCCCGTGTGCGGTGCACGCTTTGCACGCCCGCTTACGGCGGCCTTGTCCACGGACTTTGAATCCAATCCTTTAAATTATTTATAACTGGCTGGTTTATACAGATAGAGTAGGAAATATTTTTAAGATTTACATTATCAGTTCAAACTTCGCGTTTTAATACTTAGATATATTATTATGGTGAAGCGTTTGCGTAGCGTGGACGGACTTGCGAGCCTCGAACGAGCATTCGTCTCGCGTTTGACTGCGCTCCGCCCGATTGTCAGTTTTTTCACAAACACAAGGTTTTGCATCGCGCTCGATGTAGGCTCGTAGTAACGTCCACACTTGACTTCGCGAGCAACGAACCAATTCTGTTCGTTCGTGGCTCGGCTTGTGCTCGGTTCGCGTAGCATGGACGCTCAATTAGATTTGGAAATTGAACCCCCTTATTACACAAAATGTCACACTTCGGCAACCCCTCCCCCCATTTACGTATATGACTTAATTATGTAATGTATAATTTATGGATTATTACAAACAAGGCATCCCCGTCAAGGTTTCAGTCGCGTTCCCGGGATGAAGCCTATACCACTCAGAGATAATGCAGCTTTCTATGAGGGAAAAAAAAGGGAAAATATTTGTTTGAAGTTGACGGCCACAAATAGCAATTGTTATGCATGTTGATTCATGCGAACCATAGCTTTGGGTACACTTCACAGCTGAGTCCCATTTGAATAATCGATGGTCCAACTAAGTCTTTACAAGGTATTCTGTTGAAGTGTGGATATATTTAAATATGCATTATCATAACGAAATGCTTCAATTATATTGATATATATTTATTACCTAACGTGGGTTTTATCTGCAATAGCGTGAGTATGAAGCTTATAACTTTCCTCAATAAATAAATATCCTGGGACATTTCTCACACGCGGTCATCTGATCTCAAACTAAGCAGACCTATGGAAACCAGATAACTGATATACATACTTACTACATATACTACTATTTTGTTTATAAATACATACTTAATATACATAATTACGGTATCACATCACAAACAGTCAAGAAGGTAGTCAGACAGAGAGATAATAGTAAAATCTTTAATTCATAAAATTAACTATAACTACTGAATGAGTCGAAGAGCTCGCGCTCTATCCAGCCAATCTGAACGCGACACGTAGCTGCCACAGAGCACTCTACTTCCAGAGAAACCAGTCCTGCCGTGCAAGACCCTGAAGTTATCCATAGCCATAACCATACCTGAAAATGAGAATTCACCGTCCTATTTAAAAGAGATTGAATTAAGAATGATTAGTATTTCTTTTAACTGTCTGTTTTTTTTTTATTAATTTTGAGTACAGTATTACCCAACTGATAAGGCGCGTCGTGAATCTTCGTTCGCACAGAAAAGCGAGTATGGCCCCGAAGATGACGAAAGAATGCTTAAAACTTACAATCAACCTTTGATCACTACTATAAGGTTCATAATACACTGCAGCTGTTAGTTCCGTCTCACTCGCAAGTCACGCCCCTCCTCACGGCGCGCGCTAACATGCCAGCAGCTGCCGACCAATTGCGGTTTCCCGCGCTTTTAAAATGTACAAAAAGTATCTTCTGCGCAGGTACATCGGTAAGCCATATCAGTTGGGTACTACTGTAATTTATGTTATGTTGCCATGATACTGTGTTGCTATGGTTTAGTAGTGGCAGTACTTTAATAATCAATAGAGTGTAGACCTGGTAGAACTGGTGACTGGAGTACAGGTTTGTAAAACCTATCTCAAGCATCAAAATAGGTTTGCAATATCTCTGATGAGAAACTAATGGATGAGCATTTAGATAAACCTTGTTTGTTGTGATAGAAATAAGTAATTTATTTTATTTAACAATGAAAATGAAAGAGACTATGAATGTTTTATATTTCTCTGCAGGATAACAATAAGTAAATGATGTACCTACCTGGTTTCAATTTAAACTGCCATTGATTTTTTGGGTCTTCATAATACTTTGCCAGTCGTTTCAGGGAACGATAATAAGACCTGCATTCCGTGCTACTGCTAAAAGCCATGGGTGCGCGATCGTTGACGTTGAATCTGAACATATAAACGCTTATAACTACAAAATTTATTTTACTTAGTCATTGATAAGTAGGTACATTTGTAGTAATAATATTAATAAATAATAATAAATAATAAATATCCTGGGACATTCCTCACACACGGTCATCTGATCCCAAACTAAGCAGAGCTTGTACTATGGAAACCAGATAACTGATATAATACATATACTACTTTTTGTTTGTAAATACATACTTAATATACATAATTACACCCAGACTCAGGACATACATACATGTTCATGCACACAAATGCATGTCCTGTGTGGGAATCGAACCCACGACCTGCGGCGCGTAAGGCGAACCTTAACCAACTGCGCCAGCTGGCCCGTCAAAAATATTAGGTATAGGCTGACGGGTTGGTTGGCGTGGAGGTAAGAAACATTACTGCTATGCTACAGGGCGTAGGCGCTAATCCGTCCAGAGGGCGAACCACAAGCTCTAACAATATTATTATAACCTTACTTGTCTTTTGTCTTTCTTTGACATCCGACGTCAAAACGGGACAAAAGACAAATAAGGTTATTTTAACCTTGTTTTAAGAGCTTGTGGTAGGCCCCCAGGCCAAACATTTATGTGAGTGAACATGACTGATGTACAGAGTCTGGTATGTTATATTTTTATTGTTTATATCATATATTTTTACAAATTATCAAAGCGATTTTTTATGGCGATGATATCTCAGTATTAGTGACGTCAGATACCGAGACGAAGGTCCTTGGTTCGAATCCTACAATGAGCTTGAGCTTTCGGTGAAGAAAAGCATCGTGAGGAAACCATAGCACGGTGGTAGGGTACTTTGTAGTACCTGCCTAGCTGGCTACCATCCTCAAGTTGAAAATCTCCAAGCACTTATCGGTGTGTTTCGACAGCTACACTTGAGAACAAGTTCCTTCCAGGATTTGTGTGCTTACCACCTTCGGCCACATCGTCACTTACCATGGTGAGATTGTGGACAAACACAGGCCTATACAAAGTAAAAAAAGAGAAGCGGCGACAAACTTCTCTCGACGTCTGGTCCTGTCGACTGTACCAATCGATGCAACTGAATAATTCACTCCAAAGGAGTACTATCACGCCAATCGGCTCGTTAAATAATCATTAACATAGGGTGTAGTATTGTTTGTATTTTTAAAATTACTATAAATTACTGTTTTGTATTACAGTGTCCCTATGACTAAATAAAAAAGTACCTAATTTGTTTTAAATCCTGAGTGAAACGATCGACTCTTATAACTGGCGCTGAATAGCTGTGATGATGTCCATCTTCGATATACTCAGCTTCTAATTCAAAGGTTGAGAGGAACTCGAAGTCTTCAGGATGATCTTCCTTTAGACACAAAGCTCCGTGGAACCCATCTACTAAAACAGTATCACCACCACTACCATTTGAATGTTCTATGCAATGAAGTATTTGTAATCTGGAATTATAAGAAAATATAAGGTGCAAATTCCTCTGGGTGGGCAAATAATTTTAGAATAATTTGAAATATGGAAATAAAATTAACAAACGTTTTATTTGTTGGCTTTTATCATAAATTAACACATTAGATAAGACATTTACATACTAATTTAATTTAAAGCTTAAGAAAGGTCAGTGGTAAAAGCACATCTTTTTAAAAAACTATTTTTTTTAAAAATATTTTTTTAAATAAAGTAAAAAGATTCCCTAAAATTCAAGGTAATCATTAAAATTACATTATCTGCTTTATTTCGAAAGGTGAGACACTCTTAATCATTAATATTTCAGTAGAGCTTTAACAAAATAAAAGAAAATTGCTCAGCGAAGGAAAAGTCAAAGGTCGGGCAAATCAAACGGTGTGTGTAACGTACTAGCTCCGCCTGAATTATTTTTTCTTTCACTTTTATACAATCGGGTCGTGACATTCATGGCTGCGGATTGCGACCGCCATTATTTGAGCCGGGGGTTCCGTACCGACTGACGGAAGCCAAATTGCGAAGCAGCCGTGTTCGAATTGCTGAACGGAATTCAAAAGCAACCAGCAAGCGAAAGCTTTTTCGAATAGTCTTTGAAATAATAATGACGGAAAGGATCCGCTTAGAGCACGTCACAAATAGGCTCATGAAAAATAACTAGCCTCATTATTTCGAAAATCAAAATGGTTCTTTTTAGTACTACATAAAGAATTCAAGTCGAGTAGCCTATTGTGAGAGATGAAAGTGACTTTATTGTTTTCACACCTCAATTAATTTGTATTGTGACCATTATAAAGGAAGGGCTCGAGCAATTGTAAAGGAATTGATTTGTTTTATAAATTTTTTTTTTCAACAAATCTATTGGGCAAGTTTTTCAGATGAATGCTGACTTCAGAACCGCTACCATATCTTCAATAGATTTGACCATCATAGAAGTAACCTAATTAACAATAACTCCTTACAGAAGACCCCGTCCTGTACTGTACTGTAAGGTTGCCAGAGTTCTACGAGGAGGCACTATGCTGATGTACGAGGACCACCGTTTACAAATTCAAGACCCTTTTCCAAGAAAGGTGCAGAAGGGTGAGGCTGCGAACACGAGCTTATAACGTGCGGAATAACTTACCCGCCTGCTTCAGTAAAGTAGGTATTGTCATTATGAGCAGCAAGTGGTAGGTTGGTGTAAGCTAAGTCGGCGTGGTCGGCTCTGGTGGTGAACTGCCACATTCCACCGAAAATAGTGTGCTGTACACCTCCAAGTGCTTTGCATACAGTTTCTGTTGCATCGAGGTTTGGGTCTACCTAAATAAATGTAAAAACTAATTGATTTATCTAGTCGTTGCGCGATCTTTATGCTTTTAAATTTATTTATTTATTTAGTATCAAAAATATTTACACAAACTGTCTACTTTTAACTTATTAGCTACTTATTTTATTACAATCAAATAGTATTTTCTGCATTTTAAAGGTAGAATAACATTGGTGTCCGTACTAGTATAAAACTGTATGACAGACACCAGCGCCTTCCTATACCAACTAACATGTGTAACAAACGGCTGTTTATGTGTTGCTATAGACAACAATTATGATTATGTTATTTTATACTTTATATATATATAGATATAAATACAAACTCTGTACGTTTTCAGAATAATTAGAGATTATTTGAATTGCCGATTCCAGCTTATATTGACTGCGGCCCAATTTAACCAACATCATTACTATTTATACGTTAACATAATCATATCATACTTTAAATTAATATTATAAATTGAATTTGTTCGTTACTTTTTGACGCCTGAATGGCATAATTACCATTCAGGCGTCATCGTCATGAAATTTGGCATGGAGGTAAGGCCTTCGATAACGCGTATTACAGCGGGACGGAAGCTAGTATTCTGAACAAACTATTATTTACAAACCCCATCAATCAAAGCGATTCCATAGTCGAGGAGCGATTGAAATACTGCTTTAGCACCATCCACAGTGTTAAGAAACTTATCGACATGGACACTGCCTATTTTTTCAGAAACATTTCCACCGTGCCAGATCACAGGCTTTAGTATTTTACTCTCTTTCCACGACAAGTAGTCGAATTGCGATAAGAAATTGTTAGGGTATGCTGATTCGTGATTATCGCTCCCTGAAAACAAGTAACATTATAAATCCAGCTGTTTTTATAAAAAACAGCAATATAACAAAATTACTCACATTTAACTTTGAGCTCCGATTTTACATTTTGTACATTAGTAATGTTAACGTCTGGTAAATCTAGTAAGTGATTAGCCCTCTGGAAAGTGTCGGCGTGGTAACACGATGAACACCTGAAATAATTCCCAGTTAACAGCGACGAAATTACCTTTCAGACAGTTTCAGGAAACTGCCAACGTATATTTTCTCCATTTATTATTTACTTAGTAAATTAATTACTGAATCCTGTGGCTGAATCGGATTGAGTTGATTTTATTTAAATTAAGAGCTGTAAATAACAGGTTAAAAATGTTTGAGGAACTTTATTAATATTGGCAGAAATCGATAAATGAAACCTGTTTCCAATTAACAGAAGGTAATTGGGTACATACGTAATTACTAACTTCAAAATATTAAGCTATTTATTTAAATTACTCAAAATTTGAATATTCGGAAGTCGCTTCAGTGATCATTGGGTACCTATAACCGAAAATGTATAAATAAAACTGGGTCTTATAGGTACATATGATTCCCGAAGTAGGGGTTGGTAATATTTTGGTGCTATACATTATATGTGTTTAGGCCAAAATACCTATAATAATATTTATAGTAGAAACCTACTCATATTGAGTATCAATGACGAGCCTCTGCTTCCCGATTCCTCTCCTTTTCCCACATCATATGTGAAAGCGAGAAAAGAGCTTCGGGAATCTTCTACATACTTCGGCGACGCATCGCCAAGCGCGTGTGTGCGAGTAAAACGAGACGCGCGCCTCGCAACATTCAGTACGAAAGACGCTACAGACCGAGGAGCATTAAAACTTTGTGATTTGTTGTGATAGTGCGCATAATCATTGGATTGCCATAGGAGTTCCTGGTAAGTCCTTACCATTATCCTGGGAGGCTCCTCGTTTTCCATATTGATATTTTAACGCAAAAACCCACCATTTTTTCTGGTACGCCTTCGAGCGGATTCATTTTGAGTCAGCCATTACAGTAATTTAATTTCATATCAAATCACGTATAATTTCCCGCTTTCTATAGGTTTTATGCCTCTAAATAGGTATATACCTCATAATACGCAAGTCTTATACCTCATAAATAGGTTTTAGACTATATAAATACGATATTTCGTACTCCCGCCATTTTTACCACGCCAATCGTGATAAAAAGTAGTTAGGTATTCAATACCGCCGCCGCTCCTCCATATTTTTAGGACTTAGATTTTATAGGTACCGATTCGTATCTTATTATACGAAATCATATGGTGTACTAATAACCGCAATACGTACTTACTATTTGTACTATTACTACGCATATAATTGCATTCTATGAGCCTTGTCTGTCGACTTGAAATAAACTTTCATACCTATATAGGTAGGTGCCTAAACTGTTGGATATACCTACCTACTTACCTACGTCATTTTACTTTAATTAGGTAATTTTGCAATTTATTATTACGCAATCTTTCACAATGGAAGCTATTGAAACTAAAATTAAAATATTGGAAGCTAAAAATGAAGCTATTTTTGAACAATTATCGTTCTTATATGATTCTTCTAAGAATATTTCCACGTCCGCGAGTGCAGACCTTCGTTCCTCAGAGACATTCATGGCGGACACTGAAATTATTAGTACAATTCGTCATGAATTTAGTGCCAATTTAGATACAATTAACGCGTTAAATATGCAACTTGATCCAGAATATAAGATTGATTATAAAAAAATGATTTCCTTTGATACAGTGTACACCCGAATAGAAAGGGTTCGTTCTCTTATCGTCAATAAGACAAATACTACGTCGAATGTGTCTGCGCAGAATACTATTCCGTCCCAATATAAAGGTCGTATCAAACTACCACCAATTCAAATTCCGTCATTTGATGGAAAAATAGAAAATTGGCCCGTCTTCTTTGAATCTTTTAAATCTAATATACATTCAAATCCTGATCTTTCGAATTCTCAAAGAGTACAATATCTTGTAGGTAAATTAACAGGAAATGCTTTAAAAATCACGGCAGGTATTATACCGTCCGGTGATAATTATAATTCTATTTGGGACAGCTTAGTTCAAAAATATCAAGATAAAAGAGCATTAGGCTCACACTACATGTCTAATTTATTCAATATTAAACCCGCATTAAATAATTCCGCGTCTTTAAATACGTTCATTGAAACTTTCCACGCTTCTGTATCTGCTTTGGAACAGTTAGGTATTGAAGATATGAAAGATTTTATCTTACTTTCTTTGGCTTTAAAGAAGTTAGATCCCGCAGCCGCTAATTCCTTTGAAATGTTTATGAGGAATAAAGAAATTCCTTCTTATAAGGATTTTGTTGATTTTATTAAATCGCAAGTAAAAATATTAGACCGCACTTCTACGCCAATTGCTGGCTCCGCGCGAACCGCCCCAGTTGGTAGCAACCTTAATAATCCGCCCGCTTCTCGTTCTCAACCGCGTAATTCACATACAGTCCACCATGCTTTCCTTGCACGCGATAATAATAATAAAAGCACTTGCTTATTTTGTAATAAATCTGATCACTATCAGATTTTTTATTGTTCCTCTTTTAAAGCACTTAATACTAAAGATCGTTTAGATTTTATTAAATCTAAAAGAGGCTGTGTAAACTGCCTCAGCCTTACGCATACTGCTTCTCAGTGTAAGTCGTCGTATAGTTGTAAAACTTGTAATAAACACCATCATTCTCTTTTGCATTTGGATAGCAATTCGCAATCGCAACAAATAGTTTCTGACACGCGTCCCTCTCACTCGGCGCGTCTTGATAATAGCGATAACCGCATCGCGCAGCTTTGCGCGCAGCCGTCCGCCGCCGCCCGCGCCGCGCCGCGACCGCTCCCGTGCGCAGCCTCGCCCGCGCATCCGACCGCGTCTCCTTCTAACGCTACGGACGCTCCTCAACCGGTGTCGCTATGCACCCGAGCGCGAGTTGATAAGAATAATGATAACGAACGCGATTCTTTTAATAAATTAAATCCTTCCCATACTACTGTACTTTTATCAACCGCTCAAGTTTATGCGTCTAATAAGGACAATAAATATATTTCAGTTAGATGTTTAATAGATAACGCGTCTCAAAACAACATAATTACAACTGCCTGTTGTAAACAACTAAATTTAAATATAATACCGCTTAGCAATTCTTTTATAAAGGGTGTAGGATCCACTTCGCGTCCTATTCACGGCTACGTTCAATTTAAAATAACCGCGAAAAATAAAAAATATTTTTATAATATTACCGCTCTTGTCGTTGATTGCATTACTGACAGGTTACCGACTGAATATGTTGAGACTTCTATAGTGCAACATTTAGGTAACTTACCGCTCGCTGACCCTCTGTGGCACATCCCCGGAGAGGTCGAAGTAGTTCTCGGGGCACAATTGTTCCCATTTTTATTGTTAGGTCAAAAAATTATTGCACCTCCCGCTCCTTCTGCCCTTGAAACCGTGTTCGGTTATATTCTTATGGGTGACGTTCCCGCTAACTCTAATATTAATAAAAATGCATCCACTTATTTTAATACCGCGATTTTTTTCATTTCTGGTCCCAATGACCTTACTATTTCTTTAGATGATTCCCTACTTAAGTTTTGGGAGCTCGAAGAAATTCCCGCGCAAAAATTTATGAGCTCGGCCGAAAAGGAGTGTGAACAGCTGTTCTCTCGTAACTTCTCACGGGACTCCGCAGGCAGATATTGCACCGCGTTACCTTTTCGTGAGGATCCTGACGTGTTAGGTGATTCCCGTTCCGTTGCTCACCGCCGTTTACTTGCTTTGGAGCGTACCAAGCTACGCGATCCACAGCTACGCGCTAGTTATAATGAGGTTATACAGGAGTACTTAGATAAAAAATACTTATCTGAAATATTGCCTTCCGATTCTGACGACCATGATAAAGGGTACTTCATACCACACCATCCCGTCGTACGGCAAGACAAAGAAACAACAAAAGTTCGTATAGTACTCGATGCTAGTGCTAAATGTCACAATGGCATATCATTAAACGATATTTTACATACGGGACCCAATTTACAATCTGACTTGTTTATTGTATTACTGAACTTCCGCTTATTTCCCATTGCTATTACAGCAGATATAAAACAAATGTACCTACAAATTGCTGTTATTGATGAGCATAGAAAATATCAAAAAATATTATTCCGCTTTGATCCCAATGATCCGATCCGCGTATTTCAATTTAACCGAGTTGCATTCGGTCTTAAGTCCAGTCCGTTTTTAGCCATGCGCACTGTGCGCCAGTTATGCTCGGATGAGAAAAACCTATTCCCTCGCGCTGCTGAAGTAGCTTCGCGTGAACTATATATGGATGACTTAGCCACTTCCATTCCTTCTTTAGAAGAAGCTAAAGTCTTATCTCAAGAGCTCATCTCTCTTTTTAAAGCTGGTGGTTTTGATCTCACCAAATGGGCGAGTAACTCAAAGGATTTGCTTGTCTCTGTGCCGCAATCCAATTGGGCTGCTATAGATTTTTCAGACAATGATAACCTCAAAATTCTAGGCCTCAAATGGATTCCTGCAGATGATAGCTTCACTTTTACTACATCTGATTTACACGACAAGTGCACCAAAAGATTCATACTGTCAACAATTGCCCGCTTGTGGGATGTACTCGGATTTGCTGCCCCAGTGGTATTGTTTGCCAAATTATTAATTAAAGATTTATGGAATCTTCATATTGATTGGGATGAAACACCCCCAGACTCTATCGTTTCTCTCTTTAATAAATTCAAAGAGCAATTGCCTCTTCTTTCTACATTAAAAATACCGCGTCATTTAGCCGTTTCTATGGGCTGCAAAACAAATATTGTTGGTTTTGCTGATGCCAGTCTTAAAGCATATGGCTGCATCATATATTTACATGTGACTGATCCTGATGGTAACATACACGTACGGTTGGTGTGTGCGAAATCTAGGGTTGCACCTGTAAAGGTAGTTTCGCTTGCTCGTTTAGAGTTATGCGCCGCTGTTCTTCTGTCAAAACTTATTAAATTAATTAATGAGACTTATAGTGCTCGAACCGCTATTGATAATATATTCGCATTCTCCGATTCTAAAATTACTCTGTCATGGATACATTCATCTCCACATAGATGGAATGTTTTCGTTAGTAACCGCATTGCTAAATGTCAAGAAAATCTTGACCCAAAACATTTCTACCACGTTAGTGATATAGAAAATCCTAGCGACTGTCTCTCTAGAGGTATTTTACCTGAGCAGCTAGTGTCACATCACTTATGGTGGCACGGCCCGAAATGGTTAAAAGATCCAGTTTCAGAATGGCCTATCACTCCATTTAGTCCCGAATGCTGTGAGGACCTACGCTTGTTACTTGTACCGCGTCCGCTTCTGTTGAGCCTAATTTAATTTACGAGCTTGCTCTGAAATACTCATCATGGAATAAAATATTACGCATAATAGTATACATACTTAGATTTTCTCGCATAATTTCTCGTGATCAAGGTCACAGCCGCATCACAGCTTCTGAGCTAAATAAAGCTGAAGTATATTTAATACGCTCTGTACAACAAGTTCATTTTCAAAATTTATTTAATAATATTCAAAAAGTTAAATTATCTTCCCCTCTTAAAAAACTTGACCTCTTTATAGATCAAGATAAAATTATTAGACTTGGAGGTAGACTTTCAAATGCAAATCTTCCGTATGAAGCTCAGCATCCCGCTCTTTTACCTAAACATGACCACGTTACTCATCTTATTATAGACTATTTTCACCGTGCTCATTGCCATACTGGTGCCAATCTTCTGAGCTCACTGTTGCGCCAGAAATATTGGACACTGTCCGCTAGAAGTGTCATTAGACACAGAGTACATTCATGTAACTTTTGTTTTAAAAATTCCCCTTCATTTCTCAGCCCAAAAATGGCTGATTTACCCTCTTGCCGCGTTCAGGAGACCAAAGCGTTTGTGCATACGGTTGTTGACTATGCTGGACCCATTAAAGTAACATTATGTAGACGCAGAGGTCAAAAGAGCCAAAAGGCATATATTTGTTTGTTTATATGCTTAGTAACCAAAGCTGTACACATCGAATTGGCAACTGATGTGTCATCAGATACTTTTATTTCCGCTTTTAAGCGATTCATTTCCCGTCGAGGACCTGTTTCTTTTCTTGACTCCGATAACGGAACTAACTTTGTCGGAGCTAAAGCTCAATTACAAGAACTACTTACCGATCAGTACCGCATTGAATGGAAAATGATTCCACCCCGCGCCCCACATTTCGGAGGATTGTGGGAATCTAATATAAAATCGATTAAAACTCATTTATACCGTGTTATCGGTTCGCAGCTCCTCACATATGAAGAGCTCCTCACTGTTCTTACCCAAATTGAAACAGTCTTAAATTCTAGACCGCTTTGCATTTTATCTGAGGATCCCTACCCGGAGCCTCTTACTCCCGCTCACTTTATAATGGCTTCACCATTGACTTCATTGCCGCTTCAGAATGTGTCCGAGGAAACCATATCTTTACGTTGTCGGAAACAATTATTAGATCAGATGGTGTGTAGCTATTGGAAAAGATGGCGTATAGAATATTTACATAATCTTCAAGTTAGACAGAAATGGCTCATTGATAAAGATAACATTAAGATTGGTACTGTGGTTCTTATACACCAAGATGATATTCCCCCTTTACGTTGGCCGTTGGGCATAATATCACAAGTTTATCCTGGCAAGGATGGAAATATCCGCGTCGCTTTAGTAAAAACTTCAAATGGATCATTCAAAAGACCCATTGTCAAGTTATGTCCATTACCCTCACAATAAAAATTAATCATACCGCATCTTATATTCAGTACTTAGTATAATCTGTAATTAGTTCTTATAATTAATTATTTTTTCTTTCTTTTGAGAACACTACGTATTCTCAAGGCGGCGGAGGATGTTTAGGCCAAAATACCTATAATAATATTTATAGTAGAAACCTACTCATATTGAGTTTCAATGACGAGCCTCTGCTTCCCGATTCCTCTCCTTTTCCCACATCATATGTGAAAGCGAGAAAAGAGCTTCGGGAATCTTCTACATACTTCGGCGACGCATCGCCAAGCGCGTGTGTGCGAGTAAAACGAGACGCGCGCCTCGCAACATTCAGTACGAAAGACGCTACAGACCGAGGAGCATTAAAACTTTGTGATTTGTTGTGATAGTGCGCATAATCATTGGATTGCCATAGGAGTTCCTGGTAAGTCCTTACCTTTATCCTGGGAGGCTCCTCGTTTTCCATATTGATATTTTAACGCAAAAACCCACCAATATGTGATGGTAAGAACTTCTTATTTTATTATGAAAAGCAAAGCATAAGAATGTTCTGTTAAGTAGAGTTGGTCACAACACTAGCACGACTCTCGCATCAGCGTGTCCTGTCACTAAATGACTATTAAGAGTTAAACAGATCGAAACAAGATGGACTTTTTGGAGGGAACTTGCAGAGTGACGTTGCATTTTCGTTTTTATTTTCATAAATACATGTATTTTGAGTTTTATTGTGTATATTCGGTAGTATTTTACCCAATAAAGATCATCCATGTGCACCAGTGAAGTGAAATGAAATAAATTATGTGTATCGTGACTTTTCAAGTTTTCTTAAAAAGTCCGTGAAGAGTTTTAGTACAATGACCACCATTGTAGTAAAACATGACTTTTATGGACGGTGACTGACTGAGGACTATATGTGAAAGTAATTTATTGTGACTGGAAATTATAATATAACTCGATACTGGCAGAAATGAGCCCTAATTGGTTGCCAAACTTAAAAAGAAGAACAAGATCGAAACAAGATGGTTTCCCGCGTGTTTGGAAGAATTTTATTATGTGTCAATAATATTATTTTTAGGGCTTGTTTGATGTAAATAAGCTCTAACAGTTCAAATAAAATAAAGTACAACCAATATTTTAAATCTCATAGATAAGCTATGTCACCTTGTTTGTCTCGTACAAAGCCTAGAGCTATCTCAGTGGTGCCTTATCTTTATCGAGACTGCCTTTGAGTCTAATGCTATTCAAACTTGCAGACAACTACTAACTTCACGATCATAACGTATAGAATCTATCTAGTTTGTAAAATGTGATTACTAAAGTCACTGATTCAAGACTAGAATGTTCGGCAGTTTACTAAATGTAAGGCTTGAAAGAAAACTATCAATACTTATACAAATTATTATATTTTCAGAGAAGTACTGTTGATCGTTTACTAACGATGTCGATTGTCGACATCGAGGAAATTGACTGTCGACAACCATCTTGTCTCGGAGGCTGGCGCGTTGACGTTACTTGTATACACGTTATAAAGCATGGCTCTCGTATTGTATGTGTACTGGGATTATTGCTTCATGCTATAAGTACAATACGGGCGCTATCAGGGAAGTCCAGGGGAAGCAGACGAGGGAGTCACATTCCACTCGGCTCTCAACTTATCGCACACAGGTAGTAGAAAAGAGCAGGTCGACTGACAGTACATCCACTGTACAGAATATCGCAGCCAAATAACTTTATGTTGTGTTCCTGCGCGTGAGCAAGGTCGTCAACTCATTGGGGAGAGGGAAAGATCGGTAACACGTCGTGAGACCTCGTAAGTTGCAAGCGTTCATACGGCTACGGTAACCGCTTACCATCAGGCGGGCCGTAAGCTTGTTTACCAGCTTCGTCGTATATAAAATAACGATATGAAGAAGTAAGAAGATCTTGCATAGAATTATAAAAATAAAATGAACAAAAATTAAGGGCACGACAAAATTAATAACGTGATCTAAATTCGCCAAGTACTGTTATTAAATGGTTTTACACTGCATCAGACTTAGGTACTTTTGAATGTATAAAGCCTTTCATCTTTCATCATAGTCTTTCGTCACTAAGGCCCGTATAGAATAATAATTATAACTAAAATTAAGTAAGTAGGTACATACCCCCTCTTTTTCTACTGAGATTTTCTATAGTGGCCACCTTCACCAACCTCTCGGTCATAAAAGACGGCACACTATACCAGGCAACCCCTTACGAGGCGTCTGGGACCATCTGCGGTAGGTCACGCCGCCAGAGTACTCGCCCCTGGTACTCAAGAGAAAATGTGAGTCGCACCGTGATCACTCACTACCATTTGTCCAGAATGGTACCGGAGCAGTCAAAGTCGCTCACCACACGCACCCCAGCACGCCAGCGCTAGCATGAGCACAAACGTATAAATACGCAGCGCAAACACCGGCGCCAGCGCACCTTGTTGGTGCTAGCGGATTCAATCCCCGCTAGGGACGCCAGAGAAGCTGGCTCCCATTTCTCCAGAATGGTCCCGGAGCTGTCATGCACGCTCACCTCCCGAATACGAATCCACGCATCTACCCAATGCCTGCAGCTGGGTTGCCGGAAAACTAATCCAACGGGTAGTCCTCTACTTTCTATCCAGGAAAGTGCCGGAGATGCAGTTCACTCACAGGAGCTCACTTGCTTGAGGGTTACTCACGAACCCCGCGTCTGACCACCAGGTGGCCCTTTGCCTTAGGCCGGTAACTTCAGACACTTGTTGCGCGCGAGGAATGACGCACGACCAACACACAGTCGAGCAGACAACATGCCACTCCTCTGCAACCACCACATAGACCAACGCGAGTCCATACCCAATGTCAGGTTCCACCTTTGCGCTTGCAATGGTGGAGGGCCTACCTGACCCCGCGTACCCTTATCCAAACAGCCGGACCCGTAGTTCCAGCTGCGAACCCCATCTGTTCGGGTCGTACAGACGTGGACAGTAAGTAGGTACAGTAGTACCCAACTAATATGGCCTACCGATGTACCTGCGCAGAAGATACATTTTCAATACGCGGGAAACGCTATTGGTCGGCAGCTGCCGCCATGTTAGCGCGCGCCGTGCGGATAGGCGTGACTTGCGAGTGAGACGGAACAAACAGCTGCAGTGTATTATTAACCTTATAGTAGTGATCTAAGGTTGATTGTAAGTTTTAAGCATTATTTCGTTAATCTTCGGGGCCATACTTTCTTTTCTGTGCGAACGAAGATTCACGACGCGCCATATCAGTTGGGTAATACTGTATCAAGAATAGATAAGATTATTTGAAAATAAACCTTATGTCATTATATGAAGCGGGACTACCGCGTATGTTTGGTGGTCATCGTAATGCACATCCAATGACGCGGTAAAACGAAACTTTACGAAACCCACCAATGGTCTTCAAACGTCAAAATGACACTACTTCCATTACAACCAAAAATACGCAATAGCCTCGCAGGATACAACTAAGTCGTCTCAATCAAGACTCAAAATTTGACTTAAATTTGTGCTGACGCTTTGATTAAAGTTATTCAGTTTGGACATTGGATTATAACCTATCAATCAACATTTATTATCAACTAGCTGGTCCCCGCGGTTTCACCCACGTTCTCGGGATAAAAAGAAGCCTCGGGGATAATGTAGTTTCCTACTGGTGATAGATTTTTTAGAATGCGACTGGTAGTTCCCGAGATCAGCCCGTTTAAACAAATAAACAAAAAACTCTTCCGCTTTATTTTATTAGTATAGATTCAAAATAATTATTTCCAGTACCTGCAATGGTCTCGAAGCCAGCAATCTTCAAATCTAATACATTTTCCATCTTCAAATTCTACGTCTACAGCTTTATCCATTAGTTTCACACTTTTGATTACTGAAAATATAATTAATATAACTTAAAACTTGATCACTTAAAAACATAACTAATGCTAAACAAGACTGATTATATAAATACCTACTAACTTATTGTTTTAACTTAACAGTTTTATGTAAGAGTTCACATATTTGCTAGAAAGAGAAAAAAATACTTACGGTTACTATCCATGTTGTATAATATAATACTGACAAATATATTCACCTAAAATAATACACGCAAGACTACTCTCGCGCACGCGGTGTCAAGTTATCTACTAAGGTTGAATACATCGTTGTTCTCTGTGCATATATTTATCGTTTGTATCCGATATGGTCAACGGCCAACCCAGTGATAAATATGTTTTATATTATTAAGATAACGAATTAACAAATTATTAGGCGAATGCAATGTTTACTTATCAACTGTTTACTTTGGTCATGATAAATAAGGTTGTAAGATAATGGTTATCCCACCAAAAACATTTCATGTAAAATTCGTTGCCAAGTTTAGATATATGTCTGTTTTGCCAATACTCATAAGCTCATAACGCTTTCACTGTAAAGTTATCAGATCTCATGAAGATATGATCCCCTAAGTCTGCAAGGCCTAACTCTAAAAACTCTAAATCTTCAAGATCTAACTCTACGAGCCCTAACTCTATAACTCTACAAGCCCTAACTCTAATAATCCTACATCTTGGTCACAAAGTATGGCTTGGATGTTTTGCGGCCATCGCACAGTCACTCCCATGGACTCATTGTAAGAAATTAAGTCACTGGTATTTAATGTTGTGTCTTGTGTGTTCTGTGAAACAGTCAAGCCATTTACTCCGGATTTTTTTACTACAGGAGATAGATTACTACAGGATTAAGAAGAGCTCCTTTAAATGTAGTGCACTTACATTGAAAGGAGCGCTCTGTGAGTTACAAGACTTGGTGAGTTAACGTTCTGTTTCGGGTACCGACAAGATAGGTAGGTACCCTTACCTTAGGTATAAAAAAAAAAAATAGTTTTCATATGTGTCGCTTTTCCGAAATATTATAATGTTACATACTAACTTCTAAATTTAGCAAATATTTTATATTGTGTCTTAAGTTGCTACTAAGTATCTATTGAACTTATAATCTGGACTATATTAAAACAAGAAAATACAAGTTTAAACTGATCAAGTCGTAATTATAGATGTTGTTATTCAAAATAAACCTTAAATCATTGGTGCAGTTTCCAAATTCAATTGTTTTAATCTCGAATCATGAATTTAGCATCAACGAAAATTCTTATTCCACAACAACCCGTCACTTACCAAATAAGGCGTATAACTAAGTTATCACTCGTACAAGTTTTATCTATAAATACAGCTACATACGTAAGTAAATGACGTAATATCGTCATGGTCTGTTGAACATGGTGGAGAGGAGACTCATCGCGGTCGTTTTCTTCACAATAAAACATGTTTCGGCTCGGTAACCGGATAGTTCGGAACATTTCGCGTAAATATATCTCAACAGATTGAGTTACATACGGATGACGAAATCCGGTAACTTGTTAGGCTACGTAAATGTGTTGGAAATCGTGAGTGGGACTAGGTATGGCCTATTTTCGAAACCTATGCTGAATCTTTATCACCTCAGAATTCTCAATTTTGTTTTACTTTTAATGCTAAAGGTCAATTTTACTCGATCATAATATTCATAATATATGAGCATTTTTTTCGATATTTCAGTGTTTGTCCCATACCGAAAGAAGTTCAGCGTGATTTCTAAAATATGGTTTCAAAAATATGTTATCTCGTAATCTCTACCCGGTAAATAAATAATATAGGTATTTTGTGGTTTTAGTTGGAATGAACAGTAGTAGAAAGATTATTCTGAGACCATGTATGATATTGGATTCTTGATTGTTTGGGTTGTTAGATTTGATGGTGTTGATTTTGCAACAGAATGAGAAAAAAGATGTTTGCTTATTTAATTTGAAAAATAAATAAAAGTTTAAATTAATTGTAATATTTTAAGGAAGTGAAGGGATGTGGCCCAATAGATATCAGCCTTCTTCTACTTAGTAAAAGTTTGTCATGACCAAATATTAGTGATAACCAAATTCATTATCAATATTTGAAATTATTATTTAATGTTTTTTATTGGTAACTAAAATATTACTATATCACGTGGCCAAACAAATGCATAAGACTTTCTCTCCCGAATGTTGCTAAGATGTCAGGCTTAATTTGATGTAGGAGAGTTGAACTAGTTGACACCACCGTTTAACTCGGCGTAGCATTAGACAGTAAACAGACAGTTGTAGTCGTTTCTCTTTGCATGTGCAAGCGCTTTATCATATAAGTAAATAAAAAATTGTAATTAAAAAAATCAAAACAAAGATGCAAAGATTAAAAAAGACAGAAGTAAATAATATCTATCCACTTGTCTAGATGTTTAGCATGCATCAAGATTATGATATGATAGACAGTAAGTAGTATATTATTTTACTAGCTGTCCCCCGCGGTTTTACCCGCGTTCCCGGGATAGAAAGTAGCCGATGTCCTTCTCCATACCATAGGCTATCTGCATGCCAAATTTCATGATGATCCGTTGAGTAGTTGAGGCGTGAAGGCGTAACAAACAAACAAACTCACTTTTGTATTTATAATATTAGTTAGGTTGATAATATTTAACACACATTTACCAAGCGTATAATTTACTCTACAACCTTCTGAACCGTATGTATCGAGCCATCGTTGTCTGTGCCGACTCGTTATAGACGCCGGAAATATGATAGCAACGCTAACACTTTTGGTCCTACATTATCCCCTTTCCATTTCTTATGCCTTCACAATTCCTGACCCTTCAGAAAGGGTGGTGTATTGGAATATATTCCATGTTTTGTTGAATTGTATTTTGTTATCTTCAGTTATAAGTTATTGATTCAAGTGATATTCAATTCTTAAATCAATCACTTCAAACGTTCTCGTCAGCTTTTTAACTTTGAATAGGTACCGTATAATTGGAAATCCCACCAAAAATATGTGGCTTGGCCGTTGGCTACCATCACATGGAAGTAAGGTGAAAAATGTATTCACTGTTCATTACTTTTTTGTTATTCAATAGTTCTTGTAGTAGTGAAACGGCCAAGCCACATATTTTGACTACGGTGTGTAGAGTTAGTGAAGTTAGGGCTTGTAGAGTAAGTGCATGTAGAGTTATAAGCTTGGCTCCACATGAGATCTGATAACTTCTTGACATTGCGAGCCATATGTCTGGCAATATTTTACTTAAAATGTTTTTGGTGGGATTTAACTTCTTTTTGTAAGTTGGTTGTGTTTTTTTTTTGTTTGAAATTTCCAAGTTTTATATTTTTTTTTTGTTTTTGTACTAATACAAGCTTACATACCAAATTTCAGCTAGGACTTCAGGAAGTACCCTATGAGTTTTGATGATCATCAGTGAGTCAGTGACGAAATCGGGGTTTTTTAGATATCAATAAAATCTAAAGTAAAAAAGCTATGTTTTTAAAATTAAATATGTTTAATAAGTTCACTATTGACATCATATCCTGAGAATTTTGTTTATCTGGTATAATCCAAACAAGTTATGAGGGTTCAAATAATTGGACTGTTTTACAAAAACCTTAAACCGACTTCAAAGTACACTAAGAAGTAATCAAATCCTGATCTGATGACAATGGGACCAAATGGGAAGCGTACTCTTTCAAATAAAAAAAGAATTTTCCAAATCGGTTAATAAATGACGGAGTTATGAAGTAACAAACAAAACAAAAAAAAAAAAACATTCGAATTGAGAACCTCCTCCTTTTTTTGAAGTCGGTTAAAAAACGACGAAGCGCTTCGAGAAAAGGTAGGTGGTGCCC
Source organism: Polyploca ridens (assembly GCA_951394255.1). NCBI lineage: Eukaryota > Metazoa > Arthropoda > Insecta > Lepidoptera > Drepanidae > Polyploca > Polyploca ridens. Next base: position 5,370,666 of record OX596249.1, read on the forward strand.
TTTCGCTTCGCTTGGCTGTCTTGGCGGGGGGCACTTCTGTGCCCCCAGATTTGGGTATACCTGCATAATCAAAGAGAGCTATATTGACGAGTCAAGAAAGATGATCAAGGTACAAACTAAAAACCTAGGTAATCGATAAAGAACCTATTTTGGAGACGCTTACGATTTAAAATCCTAAAAGGCTGGCTTCATGACTTCTCATCCAACTTTAATCATAGTAGCTATAGGTAATTAATATTCCCACTTCATACGAATACAAGAACTGAAATCTCATTTCATTACAGAAGGTTTTCATTTCACAAAATGCAATATCTTTTAGATGAAAGAAAATTCATACGATTTTTATTATGACGGAGCTGATTGTAGACAGTGAGATTCAATAGATCTTTGTTTTCAGGGTTCCGTCCGTTCGTCCGTATGTCTGTCAGTAGGCATCTCATGAACCGTAATAGGAAGACACTTGAAATTTTCACAGAATGTGTATTTCTATTGCCGCTATAACAACAAATAATAAAAATAACATAAAATTGAAAATTATAGGGACCCCTATATAAGAAACGTCTTTACGGAACTCCTCTTTTGCGAGTCGTTCCGTACCCGAAGGATGCCATACGGGATCCTATTACTAGGACTCCGCTGTCCGTCCGTCCGTCCGTCCGTCCGTCTGTCAGTGGGCTGCATCTCATGAACGGAAAGGGGGCGCCCATACAACAAATGTCCTTTTTTGGTATTTTGTTTTCATAGCACAACGAGTTAGATAATATTGTACGGAACCCTCCGTTTGAGAGTCCGACTCGCACTTGGCCAGTTTTTTATTGAATATTAATATAGATGTGTGGCATTTACTTGTATCATTGAACAAGTTCTTTGGTTTAATATCACTTTACAACTATTCAATAGAAATTGCCAACTTGATCTGGTCCTGTTCCACCACGGATTTGTAATGAAATAGCAGGAAGTACCAGACCGCACCGCGCCATCTGAATTGTAAATGTTATTATATCCAAACAGGAGGCGACCCCGCAAATCGGCTCTGGCAATCCTTTCAGCTCGCGGAAAGTCACCAATGCCGCTCGACTGAATAATTGGTGAAATACAGGATTGTTTCTTAACCCAGTGTAAGCTGGAAGTCAGTTTTATCTTGTTAGGTAGGAACAGGAACTTGTTTAAATAAATTATTGAATTTTATTTTTAGGGAATAAGCAGAAAATTCTATGATACGTAGTTGTCTGTGACTAGAACTGATATTATCTTTTCATCCCTAATACACATCATCATCATCATCAGCCTATAATGTCCCACTGCTGAGCACAGGCCTCCTTTCACAAATGAAGGTGAAAGGGAATGGGCACCACGCGTGCCCACTGCGGATCGGTGGAGGTAGGCTAGTGGTCAACCTACTGTTGGAATTTTTCCAGCCGCCTAGGAGGCATTCAACTAGCTTAACGACTATCACAATTAAGTCATAACCGCGACCAACGGCTTTACGTGCCTTCCGAAACACGTAGAGCAAGAGAAACGCTCGATTTAAAATACCACTAGGCGGTCACCCATCCAGGTACCGACCACGACAGGCGTAGCTTAACTTTGCCGATCGATTAAGGACGGCTAATCATGCTACACTACGAGCGCTTCAATACTTGTACCTAACCTACCCTACCCTAATACTTGTACGTAGTATATTATTTACTTTATGCTAATACTCTGATACTCGATCCAAGACATCTCGTGTGGGCTTGATGCCTTTTAACCCTTAGTGAACAGTGATTGCTATCTGATTCATCTAAAATTTGTCGCATTTATTTGCAATTATTGAAAAAGTCTGTTAAATTCTGTACTAACATCGTCATTATCAAGCAAAAGTCACACAGTATGCGGGAATTGATTGCGGAAGTAATTTTCTCGGAACTTTTAACGAAGACCACCCACGTAAACATGTGAAAATTAAAACTTTGTTGTATCTTTGTTTACTAATTATGTAATGTTTTATTCATGCCGGTTTTTTTTCTCCTTATCATTAATTATGTATGAGGTTCTAGTATTCAGCTTCCTACGTGATGGTGGTGCCTCAGAGATCGAACCAACGGCTTTAGGAAAACATTCTAAGGAAGGCAATATCTTTAAAGTTTTATAAGAAAACAAATTGCGAGTAATTACTAGAAGTTCAGTAGTACCGTAAAAAATGTCGTTGTTCAGAAGAATTCTTATTTACCATGGTGTCGTCAAATACGCAATATCCTGAAACTTGCTATCCTCCCCAAAAATAGCGTTGTTTTTATATGAAATACTTTTAGATAAGAGACCGCTGAGTAATTTAATTAAGTCTTATCGTTAAACGCAAAAATTCCCTCCGTCTTTTCGATACTTTGGGACATTTAGTGGCCGAAACTTTCTGCTTTGAGGAAAACAAATAAACACAAGTATCCACTTTAGCTACTTTCTTGCTTTTTGTGTTAACATGTAAACTTTTAACAGAAAGCTACAAAACTCTCCGCTGAATATTGGAATACCATTTATTGATCTTTGTCATTGTAAAGAGCTGGTGATTCTTCTTTTACTTTCTAGGAAATGAGGTAGAATCAAATCGATATCAGTATCAATAGAAAAAAACAAAAATACTTGGGAATCTAAAACGTATTAATTAGCTACGGCACCCACGTGCGATTTCTAAAGAAATAAATTTATTCGTGCTTCTACATAACTACAAATGAAATCTATTGACAAGCATACGGCCGATCCATCTGATTGTAAATAGTTACCACCAATGAACATCCCCAGGACTGGGAGGTTTGCCAATGTGTTATAGTAGTACCCAACTGATATGGCGCGTCGGGAATCTTCGTTCGCACAGAAAAGAAAGTATGACCCCGAGGATTAACGAAAGAATGCTTAAAACTTACAATCAACCTTAGATCACTACTATAAGGTTCATAATACATTGCAGCTGTTAGTTCCATCTCACTCGCAATTCACGCCCCTCTGCACGGCGCGCGCTAACATGGCGGCAGCTGCCGACCAATAGCGTTTTAGTGCAGTAGAATTAGATAATCAATTTACATTAATTGTGGTACTAATGATTTTTGGCATATCGATAGAGTTCTGTATGGATATAGGAGGATATAGGACTACCTTAAATTCGCAACCGATTTGGAAGTACGGAAAATGGTGAAAATTGAGAAAAACTTTGATATTGAATAATTCCTAAACAAAAATTGTGGTACTAGTTGCGAGAATACCATGTCTTTAGTGAACCATTACCTACCTTTTTAAGAAATTTGGACCGGTTGCGACATACGGAACACACCTAAACTTAAAAAAATGATTTTTCGTCTTTATCTCCTAGGCAAAATTTGTGGTACTAGTTGCGAACTCATTGGTAACTTGTATTAGCCTATTACACTTAATTTTAAGTTTGCAGCCGGTTGCGATATGCGGAACCCTAAGAAAATATTTTTGCAAAATTCTACTTCCAGCAAAATTTGCGTATTCTGTTTTATTACTTATATCATATTGGTAGGTCGACTTCTAGCTACTTTATGATCGCAACCGAAGAGAACATTACGGAACATAGTTTTTTTTTAAAGTAAAATGAGCGCGTATTCGCGTGTTACGAGGGGAATGCGGGAGGCAGGACTAGCGTTGAGGAATCTATAAAAATTCCTGCTTCTATCAAAATCTGTCGTCTTTTTTGCACTGCTAAGTAAGAAAGTTCTTTATTTATATAGGTAAAAATGTAAAAAATATCGAAAAGATACTATATCGACGTATCCTACGAAAAGGGGCGTAGCTGCAAAACAGCAACATATCAGGAGAAGGATTGTTAAAAATAACATATAGTTAATATAGTCAGTATCCATTATCCAATGAGACGTTTTCTTTCCATAGAGTTTTATAGAGTTGGTTGAAAATACCTCTCAAATCATGTACAAATTAGTTCGAATTATCAAGCTATTTTCAACCAAACTCTAAAACCCGCATCAAAAGTTTGTGATCACTAGCAAAAAAGCTGAAATATTTTTAATAGCTGATAAATTTTACTTTATTAAGAAAAAGTGTTTACGTTTTATCTCTTTTTTAAATAGAAATACACCGTTTGAATTATTTTTTTTTTGTAATTCAATCCTAGTGTAATTTAAACAGAAATTTGATGGATAGAAAAATATCCTTTAACCAAACATATACAACAATTTATTAAAAGAAATCATTATAGTACGACAATTAAGGGCACGACTTGGGTACTAAGACACATATTTTTATCTTTATTATTTTAAGGCGATGATAGCTGAGAGGTAGTGTAGTGAAGTGACGTCAGACACAGATAAGAAGGTTCCAGGGTCGAATCCTAGAATGAGTTTGAGCTTTCGGTGGAGGAAAACATCGTGAAGAAACCATAGCATGGTGGTAGGGTTCTTTGTAGTAAGTGGCTACCACCCTCAATTTGAAAATCTGTCGCCTAGCACCTATCCGTGTGTTTCGACAGCTGCACTTGATAGCCGGTTCCTTCTAGGCTTTGTGTGCTTACCATTCTCGGTCACATCATCACTTACCATAGTAATATTGCGATCAAATAGGCTTATACACAGTAAAAAAAAGGAAATGTTGTCACAACCACTGAAATGCTTTTTATTTTGTAGATAATGTTTTTTTTATTTTATTTTCAAGAAGCAACGAATTACGAAACTAATGCATGTAATCGTTTATAATTTATCCAAAATAGGTATATTTTTTATGTAATAAAAGGAACTAAATACAAAAATAATATTTCAAAATTAAAAAAGGATTTCTTAGTAAGGAATAACTTATTGTAACGTAGTATTTAAAAATAAAATATATTATTAGACATTGAATAAATATTGACGGTCTTACTACAAAAGATGAACTAAACACAGTTTCAACACTTGTTTAGCTAGACAGTGTTTTGAGGCTTAGACATTGGTTAAAACCATGTCTAAGTTTCTTTACTACAAAACTGTGTCTAGTTGATGTTTAGTTAAACATGACATAACGTTTACAATGTGAGCAAAATCGAAAGTCATTCAGTCATTCGTTCCTACGCGTTCCTAAACACGCAGATATTTTAATAAATTATCAACATTATTTGAGTATTTTGTGGGATTTTATGATATTCTTAAGTCAAACTAATTTATATTAACTAGATACAATACAATTTATTGATGAAGTTACTTGTGTAAATTAAAAGTTTTCGAAACAAGGACATGTTCTCAAAAATCTCTATAATTATGTTCCCACAAAAATAATTGTGTGATAAGGAATGTTATGAATGGTCAACGGATACTGTTATGCATAGGTACTAGGGTCCAAGGACCAAGCGCCATTGTTATTTTTTTTGGTTAACGGCAAATACGCTTTCTAGTAGGTAGAATAAGTAATATTATAAATTACCGCGCGGCGGCGCGCGTAGTGTTGGATGGCTATGGATAAAAAAAACAATAAAATAACAACTCTTTTAATAACAATGATAAATTATTTACGTAAACCTACGTATATAGTATTTGGATTATTATGTTCACCGGATCAATTTATTTTTAATTTGATGTAAGTATGATATTCGAATAGATCGTGAATGGTTTAATTTATTTCTCTAGCGCTATCAAAATCGTACATATCAATAGGACCATAAAATCAATTATATCAAAAATATCCGTATTTTAAATCAAATTCAATAAGTATAATTCAATAATGACAAATTTCATAGCAAAGTGTTGTTAAACATCTGCTAAACAACCCTCCGCGTGTGTTTAAATTCTAAACCATGTCTAAGGCGTGTCTAGCTCAAAACAACTGGTAAACACTGTTTTGTAGTAAGGAATTTTATAAACACGTGTTCAACTGATGCGTAAGTTTTTTGTAGTAAGACCGTAATTAACTTAATCTTAAACATTCCTTAAATAATAATAATAATAATAAAATGTATTTATTTCTCTATATAAAGGTATACATAACAATGAACATTACAATTTTACAGTTTATTGAGTTTAAATGAAATAATTTAACTATTGATTCATTAATAGTCGGTTGCAGAAATGTTACCATTAAAGCTACATTACGTAATTTAAAGATGTTGCACAAACATTCGTTTAAAGATGTTGCACAAAACCACTTTAGGCATAAATAAAGGTTCATTTGCTAAAGACGTCAAAAATTATGTTCTCAGTTACATATCGCAATAAAATGGCATCAATGAATGAATGGAATGAATGTTTTCTCTACATTGATATTTCTGACCAAATAATCTATAGTTTTATATCAAATAAAAGTATAGATTATTTAAATGTATCTAAGCATTCAATGCGTTGAATGCTTTTCCCGCGTTCAGTTTCAGGTCAGTTGAGTTATCAACTTGTTATCAATTAATACGTTTGTGTCGAAATTACGTTTTGTTGAATTGTGTGTAGAAATTGCTTTTAGTATGCACGTGAAAGGTTCTACTCCTTTTTAATGCTTATATGATTACAAATAAGTAAATCAGTTATCTAAAAGAGAATTGATTAAATGTATATATAACAATAAATAATCAATGTTTCTGTCATCTTTTCTGTCACATTTCCTTTTGAAGTTTAAGGTGGTGAACATTTATGAATGAAGTTTTGTGCAACAATTTTAAACTATTGAACTCATTATTGTTAATGTGTACATTACGTAAGGAAGCTATAATGGTGATCTTTCTGTAACTGGGTGATGTCTGGGTGACAATGATGAAAGATTTGATAGAGACTTATTAAAACACTTATTCCATTTTTTTACCACTATTATTGAGTTAAAATGTGTTTAATGGGTGCCTCTTAACCCATTAAATTTAAGCTGAAGAACTGTAATTTTAATGGAATAGTATCCGGCCGACGAAAAAACACGCTCACTGTCAACATTGTTAGGCAAAATTTATCAGTCGAGCCCTTCGTTTTCGTACTAGAAAGGAGAATTTAAGGAACAAAATACACCTAAAATATATAATTATTTTCATAAAAATAGTGTTAGCATAACCAGGATACCAACCAACATACATAATTGGAAAGTAATGTTTTTTTTTTATCAATCCTGAAAACTAGCTGTTTTGCAGTTACGCCTTTTTTACTAGCTTTTGCTAGTGATCACAAATTTTTTCTGATGTGGTTTTATAGTTTGGTTGAAAATAGCTGTCAAACTGTTGATAATTCGAACTAATTTGTACACGATTTGAGAGGTATTTTCAACCAACTCTATAAAACTCTATGGAAAGAGAACGTCTCATTGGATAATGGATACTGACTATATTAACTATATGTTATTTTTTAACAAACTTTGCAAATGTTGCTGTTTTGCAGCTACGCCTCTTTTCGTAGGATACGTCGATATTGTATCTTTTCGATATTTTTTACATTGTTACCTATAAAAATAAAGAAATTTCTTACTTAGCAGTGCAAAAAAGACGACAGATTTTGATAGACGCAGGAATTTTTGTAGATTCCTCAACGCCAGTTCTGCCTCCCGCACCGCCCGCATTCCCCTCATAACACGCGAATACGCGCACATTTTACTTGTAAAAAGACTATGTTCCGTAATGTTCTCTTCGGTTGCGATCACAAAGTAGGTAGAAGTCGACCTACCAATATGATATAAGTAATAAAACAGAATACGCAAATTTTGCTGGAAGTAGAATTTAGCAAAAAGTATTTTCTTAGGGTTCCGTATATCGCAACCGGCTGCAAACTTAAAACTAAGTGTAATAGGCTAATACAGGTTACCAATGAGTTCGCAACTAGTACCACAAATTTTGCCTAGGAGATAAAGGCGAAAAATCACTCTTTTAAGTTTAGGTGTGTTCCATATGTCGCAACCGGTCCAAATTTCTTGAAAAGGTAGGTAATGGTTCTCTAAAGACATGGTATTCTCGCAACTAGTACCACAATTTTTGTTTAGGAATTATTCAATATCAACGTTTTTCTCAATTTTCACCATTTTCCGTACTTCCAAATCGGTTGCGAATTTAAGGTAGCCATATCCATACAGAACTCTATCGATACGCCAAAAATCATTAGTACCACAATTAATGTAAAATGTTGCTTAATTTTGAGCTAATTCTAGTGGACTATTTCCCGCGCATTGAAAACTACCGTACTACCGTGTAATGTACTACCGTACTACTGTACCGATCTTGAAGAGCTTTTTATGATGCTCCATATCGTAGCCCTGCGATCATCGTGGGAATTTAATGCATGGAAAAAATGTGGGATTCCACATGCCAACGATTTGCATAAGAACTCTCGTTCGTTTCATATATTATTATTAAATTAGTTGAATTATAGATACTATATATTTTGTTATTCAAATTTATAGTATGCTAAAATATGCATCGAATCTGTAAATTGCATATTAACATTATTTCAAATAATGCTTCTCTTATGAAAATCAAGTTAGTAGCCTATCTCTGTATACGTTAATTTACTACGTGAACTAAATAATACCTCATACCATTACAAATATTTTGCTTTTATGGGCCAAATTACTCGTAGTAGTAATCTAACTCTAATTACCTGTTCGGAAGGTTGCTTTTCTGAAAAGTATTAATCTAGAGATTATTACCTAAAGAAATATTCTAGTCTCACTGACCATATTTTCGTGGTAAAACAAATAAAGAAAACATAATGACAAGTTTTTTACATAAAAAATTAAATGGCAAAAGGTGGTAAACGCCGCGTAAAAGGAATGCTAATTCTCGGTTCTAGATTTTAACAGGATAGTTGCTCTAAACAAAGTAACTCCATGGATTAAAAGGGAACTTGATTTTTCAAGTCACACGATAGACTGAAAGAACGGTATTACAATAAGGATACTCATCTTACGAATGATCAATTCGTGTTTTTGACAGCAATGGAACTCTTAGTTAATTGCATTTCATGGAATATCTGAAATCCCCTCAAAATTCTCGAGAACTGCTTAAATGACAAACAAATAACATCCAGTCTATTTACCCTTCAAGTTATGAGTTGAGTAAGCGAAACTTCTGTGTGAATTTCACGATGGGGCTTGAAATATTATACGATGGAAATTATTCGTTATTTTGTTCTATATATAGCTATTAGTACCTATATAATAGTGTTTGTATAAGTAATAAAAAAGCATATAGTAAGTATATAATATTTCTCTCAAAAATAAGGTATAGTATATATAATATAGAGGATGGAGATTTCGAGATGGCATATTTTCGAAACCTATGTTGGGTTAGTCATGCTGAACAACTTTTACTATGGGGACCAACAGCGAATCCTCATTTTTTTTTCTTACGTAATGTATGGAAAGTAATTTTTTTTTTCTGAGAATTCAGTGTTTGTTTCGGATAGGCATAGGTTTCGAAAATATGCCATCTCGAAATCTTCACCCAATATACACAAACTATAAAGTTGGTATTTGTGAGCAAGGTTCGGTAATTATTCATTTTTTTTGACTCGCGAGATCTACAGCTCACAGATCATCTAGTTGTAGTGTTTGTAATTGTCAGGAATAGCCTATGATTGTATGAGATTTTATTTTTGGAAAATCCACCCGAAAATTTTGAAATTTCACCGGGTGATGCCGGACACGAACAGCTAGATTTAATATATAAAATGAATATTATTTTGATTGGTGTACTATTCAAATATACAGGATGATTTTTTTTTTCTAGCCAGTGAGGGCAACTTCTGAACTACAGGTCTTAGAGAAAAATGCTGAAGGGAACCTCGAGCTAAATTTTGAAGAAAATGAAAATGGCATTAAAAAAATTAAAAAAAAAAATTGTTTTTAATTTTTATCAAATTTTTTTTTCTTTTTCTGCTTCTACTTAACAATACGAACAAAATTATGTATGACAATCTTGGTCTGAAGTTGCTAGAAGTTATCAAAATTGACCTCAAATTTTTTGTCAGAATGCTAAGAGCCAATTCTTTATGGCTAAACATAGTGAGGTCCCTGCGAGATCTGCTCCACCTCGTCAAACTTTACGCAGCATAAAACCATGGTCAAGGAAAATATAAAATAATATTTTTTATTATTCGAAAAATATTTTTTTTTGAAAATAATCAATTTCTTCGAAAATAAATTTTTTTTTAAATAAATTTTAATGGCATTTTAATTTTCTTCAAAATTCAGCTCGGGGTTCCTTTCAGCGTTTTTCTCTAAGACCTGTAGTTCAGAAGTTGCCCACACTGGCTAGAAATAAAAATTCGCCCAGTATATCAACTATCGATAATATGACAGAACTGCACTTATTTGTGTAAACGTAAGCTTTTTTATTACAGTTAAAAGTAGATATTACTTTTAGTTTTCGAATGAAAATGACCTATTTATGTGCTATAAGCTTCCTATTTTCCATTATAGCGTAACACGTGCCGTTAATATTTCATCATTTTAACCCATTATGGAGAATCTGACGTTCTGGATTGAAGCCAAAGAGCTTTCCAATTAATATGAGAACAGAGAGGATCAAATTATAACTTACTTATGTTATGTAGGTCGGGTCAAAATATTGTGATGTTTGGTAAGATTTGATGTTAATTTTAATCTTATTGAAAGAAAAAGAAAGAAAAGCAAGAAAAGAAAGAAAATAAATAAAAGAACGAAAAGAAAGAAAAACATTTATTCTGACATACACATAACATCACTGTAAAGGATTGCGATAATTTTGCGAGCAGTGGAAAAAAATAGGCGAGCAAGCGAACTGACACATACTCATTTATTTTCTTTCTGACATATTACAATAGTTTTAAAAACAAAAAAATACAATAAAAAATATCATAAATTAATCGAACAAAGTAGTTTTCAACAATGACCTTCACTGAATATGAATAGGTTATAAAAACTGCACCATAACATCTGTTGCGTATCAGCGTTATTTTTTTTTTTTCATTTTGCTTAAGTCGCGTAAGGACCGATTGGGCCTCGCGTGTTTCTATAAATATAACAACCTCACTTTTTCCGTTCCATACTCAAGCTCGAGCTTTCTGTATTTTTTGCAGTTGTGGTAAAAATTACTTTATTATTTTGTTCAGTGTATATTTTTAAATCGGAGTAATAGACACGGCTATAGACCAAATGGTTTTGATCTTTTATTGTGTTGGTTGTCTAAATAAATTTCAATTTCATACAAAAATTCTTGTTAAAATTACCTTATGTAAATCTTTCCAAAAAATCTGCTTGTGTACAATTATAAATCTTAATTAAAGGAAAACATTCTTACACAAAAATACAAAATATGGTTTCGTAATTTATAATTTGCATGGTTTCGTGATGGTTGGTATCGCAGACGCGTATTGTTGCTAGTGTTGATACGGTATCGTTTGATAGGTCATTCTGATACGTTTACCATCATAGTTCGTCCCGTCCCTAAATCAGTTTAAGGCTGCGTATAAAGCAAAATAACAATCTTAGAATTGAAATTTACCCAAGTAAATAGTATTTAAATGAAAAAATATTTTTATATGGGTATTTTCATTATATACGCGAGGGTTCTGCCTGAGCAAAAACATAATGGAATGAAATTTCCTCGATAGAAAAAAATCACGAAGCTACCTCTAATAATAATGAATTTTCGGTTTTATTCGTTCATGGTGTATCTAATTAAGACAAAAATTCGATAAATAATATCACTAACATAAGACCTAGGGCTGCTACTAACGATTTTTTTAAATATTCTATACTTTACGAGTTATTTAGATAAGAAGCGCTTCGTTCATTTTTGTGCCGCGAAACACGCTATCTCCATCTCATCTCCACGCGAAGATTAGACATAAGTTTGTTTCATCTGACATTGCGATATTTTTCTGGCTTGGTACGCACTCTTAAGTAGAGATACAGCTAAATCAGGAGCATATTCTTATAATTTTTGATAGCAGAAACATGATGGAAAGCAGTATGTACTTGACAAGAAGGAATTAAAGCAAAGCCAAAGTCTAAATTGATGTATTATTTTCCATCTATTTTATTAATTTAAAATTTGCGTTACAAAATCCAGTGTGAACCAACCATAAATCTCGATGGAACAAAACGTCTGAATGAAATATTTTTGTGAGGTATGAAAACTTCAATAAAAACTTTTTGAACAAAGGCATTTTTTTTTACCGCTGTCAAATTATATTGTATGACTTCCGGCGAAAAGAGTCGCATATTTCAGAAACCAGCAAGGCTGTTTTAAAACGCTCGGATTCGATATCCGAAACGGATTCAAAAACTAACGAGGCGGTATTCCGCAATTGCTTTTTTTATTTCCGAATTCGAATATTTTTTATGTTTCTTTACGGAAATATCAATTCGATTCATCGAAAAAGTTTCGGAAATTAAAATAGCTATTGCTGTAATTCGCCTCGGATTTTTTAAAATCCGTTTCCGATATCGAATCCGACGTTTTAAAATAGCCCTGCTGATTAAAAACTAAAATAATTGCTTCTAACTAACACTTCTTCAAAATCAGCAGTTGGAATTGTTCTCATTCATTAGGCGCGTCAGTCTTCCCCTACGAGTGCCCATTTGCACAGATGAAGATAGATGGCCCATCTTGCACAGACACTGCGCAAGAAATACAGGAATAAATTAAATAACTTTCTTCGCACATTTATTATTGTTATCACCATTTAGTCGTCACTTTTGTTCGTACTTGACCCTAATGTAACGTCGCGTCGTGACACTTTATAAAGGCATTGTAGTTGCCAAATATCATGTTCAAAATCTCTCTCATTATAGTATCCTGGGAAATTCTTCTCAAACTAAGCAGAGCCTGTACTATGGAAACCAATTAACTGTTAAACTACATAAAGTGCCGATTCTGTTGTAAATCGCACTAAACTTATTTTATTTTATCACATCTCTTTCTTACCAACATTATTGAAAAAGGATAGAACATATTTATTTATTTAAAGCTGTCAAATTAGTCTTTGCCGCCGTAGACGTAAAAAACCAACTAAATTTATACTGAATACACGCAATTGGACTAAATTGACAGGACTAAATTTCTTAAGAACACGGGGATTCACATCGCGCTCGTGGTCCATGTTTGTTGTACACACGGCAACACATCAAGCTATACATTTCCAGTATAAGCTGATCTCGCTTTGTATAGGATTTCCGTACAATGAGAGGTCAGCTTATATTGGAAATGTATAGCTTGATCTGTAGCCGTGTGTACGTTCACACTTGAAATCGCAAGCGACGAATGAAGAACGACTTGGCTCGTTCGCGGTTCGCGTAGTGTAGACGCAACTTTACATGCTTTTCTTATGCTCTTTATTAGAAAGAGATATAGTGAGACTAAATTAGTACTTATAGTTGTAAACAACAGAATCAGCACCATTATACGTTTAAATAACTTAAAAATATGTTGAAACCCAAACTTCATGAATTTCTTGTCATCTAAAAACTAAATTTGGAAACTAAACTACAAAAAAATGTGCAATATGTTATCTAAATATTGATACGAGTTTATTAATCCACTTAATACCAACGCCAAATGTTAGGAAAACCAATTATTTGATAGGTTTGTGCACAAAACAAATAAAACGTGATTTAATTACGAAAACTAGATGAATAGTAAACAAAGATCCCTCAGTCAGTTTTACGAGGCCTGTGTAACGAGAAAACGTGACAAAAAATCCCAAGAGATAAACGTGAGGCAGGCTGTTCGGTTTATTGCAAGATTTAAGGATGAAGTGTCGATTTAGGCTTCGAGAAAAAATGCTATAAATATTTCACACTATTTAGATTTTATGTGGTAAAGCTATAACTTTATTCAGTCTCCCTTCACAAATCGTTAGAGTAATAATGGTTGAACATTTAAGCATGACAATTTATAAAAGTTACGAGAGTCTGGTGTCTCTAGAAAAACCTGTACCACAAATCACCAGGCTTCTAACCGACAGTGATTTATTAGCTCATTCAATACAAATGGAGAATTATAACAACTAGTAAAGTTTAAACATTTATACCTATATCAGACCCGGATTCTAATACATTATTATGAATTTGATAACAGATACGTTTGGATAGCCTTTCTTACGTCAGCATTACACAGTTCATTGTCTGTTATAGCCATAATAACTCTTCCAGCTTTTTGTTATATTTATCCAGATACAGAACGAGAGTCAGCTCAAATTTATTGCACATCTTACACTGAGTTGACCACCTAGCTATAGGTAAACTGCCTAATTTTTTAAAATCTTTTAGTTGTGTAGAATTTATGGTTTAAATGATTTTAAACAGTACAGACGAGTATTTTATTTCCGCTCAATGATATATTATCCTGGTTTATTAAATACCTTATGTATCGATATAATTGTTACTGCCTCATTAGATGATATCAACCAAGTCAATTTCATGTTTAGTCGGCATCAAAAGTAAGTCTTTACACCTATCCATAATGTGGTAGAGTCAACTTATAACGTTCATAAATTCCTTCGTAAAAGTTTAGGCCCTGACTAAACTAAATAAAATGAGTTTTTGATGCCGATTTGAGTTTGGAAAAAGCAGTAAATAGATGTTTTGTAAATGAGTGTCTACAAAAACCGACATACTCCCTGTATATTTTGGTCAGAAAAAGTGTTTAATAAATAGATCTCTTCAGCTACTTATGTTGTTGACCGTACTCATCCAGTCATATGAGGCATGGACATACAGCTGACTGTATATATAGGACTTAGTTAACTAAAAGTTCAATGATTTTTTTACATAGCGTGTAGCTTTTCAACAGCAGATGTACATAACGAGTTAACTTTATGAAGCATCGCTCAACAAACGTATGTAGGGTAGGTTTGCTACCATTTTCCACTGATTGAGGTTATATACGTGCTAAAAACTTTACCAATATAGACTGCTAATGTTCATACTGTGTTTTATGCTCACACGTAACTTACGAGTACAACCTAGCCCCGGTAGGTATGTATGTAAGTTTCTATAAGCGTCATACAAAAATACATACAATTACGGTACGAACCGTAAATTCTCTAAGCAAATTAATTTTATCAGACAAGATAGGTAATTGTTCAAGTTCCTTCAATTCAGATAACACAAAATCAAGACGTAAATCTTTTATCGTATCGAATGTATACCAACTTCCAATAACGTCATACTTAAGTGAGTACACAAAAAGCCTTTTAGTCGAAACGAAAATGGCCTCACAATCTCACATTTCATGTCAAGAGGAGACAGTGTCACAGACATTGCAAGTAAAAAAGGCAGGAAAAGCTGTGGCCGCCCTACTAATCATGTTTGGTGAAAGAAAGGGTCAAGCCAGCACCTGCTATCCAATTTGTCACTGTCGTCCGCTATCTAACAAGTCTGGTCGAGTCTCGGCAGACTGGCACCGTTCTTGTAAGCTTTAGTTAAATGTAGATTGAATGCGCCCGCATTATCAGCGTTTAATTTGTGGTATTTGATAATGAAAGTACGTAGGCGTGAGCTATTTAGAAACTCTTGGTTTGTTTTCGTGCTATAGGGTAATTCAGCACTTACAGAGAAGTGGATTTTGAATAAGGAGTCACTCTTTCAAACAGATTCTTATCAAGATCAAAAAGATTTTTGTTCAAGTAAAATATAGTATTATAGATAAAGTGAATTTTTAACCGACTTTTTTTTTTAATGTTTGTTAGATCATAACTCCGTCGTTTATTAACTGATTTGGACAATTATTTTTTTATTTGAAAGGGTACACTTCCCGTTTGGTCAGATCAGGATTTGATTACTTCTTAGTGTACTTTGAAGTCGGTTTAAGTTTTTTGTAAAACAGTCCAATTATACTTTGCCGATATCGAATCGATTTGCACGATATTTAGTCGGTAATAAGACACTATAATGTACCAAAACTACATAGTACCCTGACCTTTAATAATTGTCGCAAATAATTAGTAAGTAACATTAATAAAGTAACTGTATCTTAAATTTTGATGTAGGTATATTTGATACTATAATAGATTCTATTAGGTAGGTATATACAACACAGCATTTCTCTATGTCTTGAAACATAAATATCAAATATTAGACATCTATATTAATAATAAAGAGAGAAGATTTGGATTTTTGTATTTTGTTTGTAATGAATAAACTCAATACCTAACTAATGACCCAATTTTAAAAATTCTTTCACCTGGAGAAAGCTAAATTATCACTGAGTAACATATTTTTTAAATTAGTTTCTTTACTAGTTTGTAGTAGTCCTTAGTAAAACTCCAATAATGTAACCGAAATTTCACCCGGGCGACCGACGCAGGCCACGAATAGCTATTGGTGCCGATTCTGTTGTAAATCGCACTAAACTAATTTTAGTTACATCTCATTTCTTTCTTACGAACATGATTGAAAAAGGATAGAACATATTTTAAGTTGTCAAATTAATCTTTGCCGTCTTATTTTGAGTGTATTTAGGCGTGACCGCGATAGATGGCGACTAAATTTATATTGAAAACAAGCATTGGACTAATTTGTTAGGACTAAATTTCTTACATCCTTTTCTTATGTTATTTGTTAGAAAGAGACATAGTGACATTAAAATTAGTTTAGTTGTGAACAACAGAATCAGGGCCAGTATCTAATAAATAGGACATTGCTTTCAAAATCTAGGAAGTGAAATATAATTTCCTAGGTTTTACCTAAGGGAAAATGTGTGGATACATATAGAGCGGATAGTACACGTTTAAGAGAGGTAGAGCGTAGCGTGTATTCGCTTAAAGAGCAGCTAGGCTGGGAAAGTAGGTACCTCCACCTTACAGAATACCGCAGCCAAATAACTTTATATTGTGTTCCTGCGCGTGAGTAAGGTTGGCAGAGCTCATTGGGGAGGGGGAAGGGTTAGTAGCTCGTGAGTAATGGCCCGTGTGTTGATAGAGTCCATATGGCCACGGTAACCGCTTACCATCATGCGGGCAGAACGCTTGTTAACCGACTTGGTAGTATAAAAAATCAATTTTATGGTAATAATATAGCTCAATAAAATAATTATACTTACCAATATTCTAAAAATATGAAGATGCAGGTATTTCTCCAGAATACCTATATAAATTTCGTCGTAACAAAATGAATACCAGCATTTCTTATAAACCTAAAGCTAAAATCAAAGTTTCCCAGAAAATGTAGCTAATAAAACAGTCTAGAGAATGTGTATTGTTGACCAAGATTTTCACATAATAGTAATGTACTCTCATAATAGGAATAGGCAATGTTTATAAAATATCAGACCTTTTTTTTAGATTACTCGGTCTGATAAAACTGAAAATAATATGGGTTGAATTTCTGCCCATTATTTTATATTTTTATTGCGAAAGTGGTTAAGATTTTGGGTTTGTTTACTTTATTTACATAAACAACCTTCCTTGTTACGGAAACATTATACGTAACTTTATGAAAAATTTATAAATAGGCTTTATTTTTTTTACTCAGAAGCAGATTTAAAATACACTGACAGCTCATCAATCTTCCTAACTTTGTTATTGCCTATTCAATTTGTAAGGCTCTTCTTTCGTTGGAGATTGGAGAAATTAAGTCTTAAGGAATTGCAGTCTAATTTACAGGAAAAAAACAAGAAAATCCCTCGAGTTATTTACTTCCTTGAAAAATACAATGGCAGAATATCTTTTGTTTACCATAGATTATAGATAGACTTGTGACTTTTTTACCACAATCTATCCTGGAGCAGGTTCAGAATCTTCGTTCGCACAGAAAAGAAAGTATGGCCCCGAAGATTAACGACAGAATGCTTAAAACTTACAATCAACCTTAGATCATCACTATAAGGTTCATAATACACTGCAGCTGTTAGTTCCGTCTCACTCGCAAGTCATGCTCCTCCGCACGGCGCGCGCTAACATGGCGGCAGCTGCCGACCAATAGCGTTTCCCGCGCTTTGAGAATGTATCTTCTGCGCAGGTACATCGGTAGCCATATTAGTTAGGTACTACTGTACAATCTTCGTGAAACATGAAAATATTCAGATCATAAAAATAACATGACCTTGCCGGTTGTCCTCTGTTGAAGACTGTGACGTGACGGGTTTTTGGGGGAATATCAATATGTTGCCGACCTTGGAGAGCTTTTTTTACACCCTTTTTGAAGAACTCCTTATCGCACCGCTATGAGAAAAGCCTTGATGGAATCTTACTGACCCGCAATAGGAAGATCCGACTGAATCATTGAGTAGTCGACCGAGTTCAAGGAGATAATTCTTTAAAATGAGAGACATTATTAAGAAATTTGTCTTAATTAAAAATAATGAGTACCAAAGTTTTAGTTACTTTTGTAATAAGTACCTACATTGGTTTTGAAATGAATCAAAAAAAATTAGAAACACATTTATTAGATAATATTTTGCACTTAACGTACTTTAACTTATTTACAAAAAAAAACAATATTACCATGATTCAATGAAACTATACACAATGCAAAATCTATATATAGTAATCTAAATTATTTATTATTTTAGGTACTCTCATGTTATCAAAATAATACATAAATAGGTGCTCTGAATTATATTTATAAAACTATTCATTACTGAAATGAATATTATCACTGAATAACCCTGTCATCATACTGTTCAACATTTGGCAACGTTAAGTAACATTACAATACTCAAAATACTTCAATTAATTAAAAAATATTTACAACACTGTAAAATATATTATTATTGCAATAACAGGTAACTTTATGATAATTATACTTAATTTATATACTTATGTTGACATTTAATTGTGTAAAATCTGAACAATAATAATATGTGCGTTAATTTTGGAGCTAAACTTTATTGCTCGTTGCGATTGAATAAATTACTTGTAATTATTTTATTAAAGATACTAATACTCGAAGTATTTCTATCCTAAAATTTTAAGATATTTTAAGACACAAAAAATATTTGCCTAGTTTAAGTTAATTGTCTTGTCTATTTTGGTGTATTATACCTCTGTATTTCTTTCCACGGTACCTTACAATCTTCATTGAATTTTCACTAAATCCGTGATTTCTTTCATAAGGTATCTTTGAGCGATATTGCATTTAAAACTATTTTAATAGTGATGTAGTTTACAACATGTGCTCTTGTAGGAACTTCTCTATTCCGTGGTAGAGATGTGGCCGAACGCCGACTAGACCGTGGTCCTCGTCTGTGTAACTCTGAAAAAATAATGTCATTATTTTATTAAGCTATGAAAAACCTGTATGTGGATGTAAATTTGTTGCAATCAGAAAGAAAAGAAAGAAAGAAAAGCATTTTATTTTTGCGCGCCATTCGACGCAGACATTAAATAACATAATTAAAAACAAGAAAAAAAGAAAAATATACACACAAAATACACACTCTTATATCATAGTATAACTATGACTATTTACATCTAATAATAATTATGATGATGCCAACCCATCAAAATACCCAGTTAATTTTATAGCTACTTCTAAATTTTATGTTGCCATTTTGGCTACTTTTTAGCTACCGCGAAAATGGTACAGTTGGCAACACCATCCATAAAAAAAAAAAAAAAACAAAACTTCATTCATTCATGATGTCAATCAGTTTTAATTTCAGTTTATTTATTGCTTCGTGTAGTATATATTGACGTGTTAAAATATCAATTTAGCCCATTTTATTTTTAAAAACCTCTCAATCTTTAGAAATATTTCAATTTCGAAAATTGTTCGTTTTACAATTACAGTTAACAGAATGTAAACAAAATCAGAAAACCAATATTGATTTGTATTCAATGTGAAACTAATTTTAACAAAGATCCATATCTTATAGTCTCGCTGATGCAGAGTTATAAAATTTCTAAATTTGAAAGACAAAGTGCTTAAATTGGTGACATATTTTTTATATGAGGGAGAAAGCTAAGCAGTCTTCCAAAGTCACTTCCCCCTAACAATTATTACCTACTTTGGGTTGGCTTCCACGTATTCAATGGAAAATGAGGCAGGCAAGACAGTTCAGTAGCACTACAATATTTTCCCATAGATTTTAATTCTCTTCATGATTTCCTACGACTAATACGCTAGTCTATCTACCATCAAAATTATTTATAAATATTTTTTACACCATGGAACATGAACTAATTAGATATCCTAGGACATTCTTCACACGGTTATCTGATCCCAAACTAAGCAGAGCTTGTATTATGGAAACAAGATATTTTTTTTTTGCAAATTACATACTTAAGAGGAAACACTGGTGGTGTTTTTTCCATACAAACGTAATCCTCAGTTTCCTCTCTGGATAATGACACTAGAGCAATGATTATTTTACCATGCAATCTGTAGGTGCCACTGTATGTCCCTCAGTTTCGTTTTTCTCCATAAATTAATTATTATAAAAACTAAAAATCTTCTAAAATCACAAAAACTCATCATTTTTAACTGCCCTTATCAGACGTCCAGAAAACAAATATGGCGAATATAAATAATAAAAGGAAAACCGACCGACATAGCCAAAGCTCTTCTTATTACTATTCTTGAAAAATAATTAAAATCGATTCAGTATTGGAGGAGGAAACTGGGGATTACGAAATAGCGATTTCGTCAATTTTAAATAGGTATAATCGATCCAAGCTGCAGTTGTCTCTATCGCCTGTATTCGGGCAGGGTTGAGGGACAAATACATATACAGTCAAAGAAGTGTCGCGTAGTAGTCGATAATATATTATCGATACCTGCTCTAGTGTTGTTCATCGATATCGATATAGTATTACGTTTTTGGTAACCTACATGTAAGGTAAAGTGTGCCCTAACCAAGATTGTTCTTTTTTATACTTTTGAGTGATGAAGGATTAAAGAACAAGAAATGTGATCGTTCAAAGGTTATCATAATATCTAATATTTAGTAACCTTTTTCAAAATAACAGAACAAAATATCTATTTTTAATTGACTTAAAAAAAGGAGATTATCAATTCGACACGTATGTATGTATTATTGGACTGACAAATAATATTATATATTCAAATGATAATCTATTAGGACTTCCAAACAAATATACAACATTTTATAGGTGTATGTATGGTTGTAAGTATGTTTATTTATCCACGCATTTCTCGGAAACTATTAATCGGATTGTGACTATACTTTTTAGTTTCGTACCCGAAGGGTGCCAAACAAGACTCCGCTGTCCGTCCGTGCGTCTGTCTGTCAGTGGGCTGTATCTCATGAACGGTAATAGGTAGACAGCTGACATTTTCAGAGAATATGTATTTCTATGACCGCTATAACAAAAAATAATAAAAATGAAAAAGAAAAATTAAAGGGGCCGCTCATCCGGAATCTTATTTTTTTTGTCATAGCAACGATAAGTTATTTAATATTGTACGGATCCCTCTGTGTGTGAGTCTGACTCTCACTTGGCTGGTATATTTATTTAAAATCGACTTGTAATTTTTTTTCTTACATTTACGAGGATTTACCAAAGTTTTCAGATATTTTCCCTTTGACACAACCAACGCTCATAGCTCGTATCAATAAGCCAGCCCGACACACTTATTATTCCATATCTTAAAAACTATTGAACTGATTTTGATGAAACATCCTCACAAAATTTCAGGCTTCCAAACTAATATACAAAATTTCATAGGTGTATGTTTGTCCACGCATTTCTCTGAAACTATTAATCGGATTGTGACATTTTTTTTATTGGTTTACATTTACTTCAACTCAGTGAGAGTTTTATTAAAATCGGTTCAGTTGTTTTCAAGATATGGAATAAGTAATACGTGCGGCGGCTTGGCTTGAGCTTGGTCAAATTCTAAATAATACGAAATAAAAAAGTTGGTAATTGAAATAAATAAGTAATTTAAAAACTAAATCGACTTCAAAATACACAAAAAAAAAGTTTTTTTTTTTTTTTATCGACTTCCAAATACACTAAAAAGAATGAAATAACTCTAATCTAACGCTGATTTGAAAACAGCGAAAGAGCACGACGTATTCCAGTAAAAATATTTCGCTGACTTTAAGTCAGTGTCAGATTAGAGTTATTTTTAATATTTTGTGAAGAAGTTTCATCAAAATCGGTTCAGTTTTTTTCAAGATATGGAGTAATACGCGTGAAGGCCTGGCTTGATACGAGCTACGTTTTATTATGATTCTACAATATTATTTCAAGGGCTTGTTTTATACGTATAAATAAGCTCTTTCACTAGTAAAAAAAACTACTTCATAATACACAAAAAAACATGAAATAACTGTAAACTGAAAATATCTTAAAGTCACGGAAGAGCACGTCGTATATATTCAATTAAAAATATTATAGCTGACATCAAGACAGTGTCAGATTAGAGTTATTTTTTACTTTCGCACTGTTCCCTAAGTTGAAGTAAATATAAGGCATTAAAAAAAGAATGTTCACAATTCGATGAATAGTTTCGAAGAAATGCGTGGACTGTGGACAAATATAAATCTATAAAATGTTGTATAGGTATTTGTTTGGAAGCCCTAATAGATTATCATTATGTGAATATAATGCAGTTCCAATAATATTACATAGGATAAATGTCGAATATATAATCTATTTTTTATATCGACTCAAAATACAAATAAAATAACGTATGGTTAGGTATTTGTTCTAATTTCAAAATCCCTAATGTCACTTGGAACAACAGAACTGCAAGCGCTGAAAGGTATATCAACTTGCCAGTCGCCGGCCGAATCACAGAAATATAATATTACACCATGCACAGTCTGTTCACTCACACATTGATTTCCGGGCCACAGCGCGACAGCAATAGATTTGTTAAATACTTATCTTTCAAATTTCTTGCAGCCATCCTTTCATCTTAATATACATAATTTCACCCAGACTTAGGACATGCAGACAATGTTCATACATAAAAGCATATCCTGGGTAGGATTTGAATCCACGACCTGCGTCATGATATGTAGAATCATTAACTGCCCCATTCTATTAATAAATACGAAAGTGAGTTTTTCGTTTGTTTGGCCATGTTAAAATTTGACAACTAATAGTATGGAGATACCGGGACCACGAGTGAAACCAGAGGACAGACACTAGTTATTAAGACAGCCCCTAGTTATTAAGACATACACTAGTTATTAAGACAGACACTAGTTATTAAGACAGACACTAGTTATTAAGACATACACTAGTTATTAAGACATACACTAGTTATTAAGACAGACACTAGTTATTAAGACAGACACTAGATATTAAGACAGATACTAGTAATAACTGAAGACAGACACTAGTTATTAATAAACTCACCATCTGAGTAAAGTAAACATCTCGCCTCTGTAGCAAGCGAGAGATCAACATGGCGTGTTGATAGTGCACGTTGTCGTCCGCTGTTCCGTGGATCAAGAAGTAACTCTTGTTACGGAATGCTTCCACCTGCACATGGAATTACCAAAGTCAAAGCTAAAGCCTTTTATTCAGCTATAAAAGATACAGATACTAATAATATTACAGGCAGTATCCCAATGCATAAGAATGCAAAGGTTTATGGTTTTGTTGAGAGATTTTATTGTTTTGAATGGGACCAAGGCCAATATAATTAATAGAACAATAGAGAAAGAACATAATAATACTGTAATAATATAATCTCTGTCTAATTACATTGTCAGTGTGACATAATAACTAATAACGATCTCTGCACGGAGAAAATATTAGTTCCTCAAGTAAATAACCAATTATATCAAAGGTTCGTATACTAAAATTGGTTCAAGAATGCTTATTTATTTATAAAGCACTGGCCTGTTTCTGATAAAATTTACATTTAAATTATTGTTCTTTTTCTACTACTGTTTTTTCAAACATATTGTCATTTTTACTTCAATGCTGTCAATGCTAAATAAAGCACGTCTTTCCTGGTTTTCTTCTTCTTCTTCTTTGAATCACCTATGGCTACTCTTCTGGGAGCCTCCAGCTCCCAGAAGTTCCTTATGTGATAAAATGGGGAAGTAATTGATTTCAGGAGATTTTTTACATGACTACTACAAAATTCTTTTTACTAAGCGTATTTTATGCATACCAATTCATCAGTCAGCATTGATGATTCAAAATAGCCTTGAGTGTTGTTGACTGGTACGTCCATATAACGTTCCGTGTAGATTGTATCTGAAAATAATTGACATAAACACTGTTACCTAATTGATCTAGAGATAGACTCACTAATAACTATGCCAGGGCTTTGTAATTTCTATACACGTTTTAATGAAGATTTGTGTAAGTTTCGTCTTTTAATTTTAGAGAAAATTTGAACTTTTATGAGAATTTGGCCGCGATCGAAGGTCCAATTTGAGGGCAAAGGACGCAAAATACTTGGCCAGAGAGAGAAAAAGATAAAACTATAGTTTGATCTATCATGAGTAATGAATTTCTTACGATCTTTATGAAATTGGCTTTGGTTGGACCATCAAATCACTATGGAAGAAGGACAAGGTCTATATAGCACGATTAAGTTTAAGAAGGTTATCTCAACTAGCTAACAATTAGGTCCATATTCTAGAACGTTAATCAAGTTTTGAGACGAGATTTGAATTTGGAACCTGCACCCATTCAGTTTATTTTTCATTAACTCAATCTATTCTTGAGACTTCTATAATACAGGCATTAGACTGGAATGTTAATTACTCATCATCATGTCCTCCCAGAGTGAGATGTTGGCCAAACTATAGAGTAAGAATATTAATAGCGTTAACAACAATAATACCTCTTGCTAAGCGTGCGCGTATTTTGTCTGACTCATCTATGAATGCAACAGCATTCATAGATGAGTCAGACAAAATACCGATTTGAGTCCCTTGTCATTTGTTCTCCGTAAAAGCTCAGAGTATATAAATACTACGTACAAGTAAAAGTAATATTCTCTATGGGCCAAACGTTGCTATGAAATATAATAAAATGTTGGTTACCATAAAACCGCCAGTCAACAACAGGTGCGACGGCGGCGGCACATCGGAACACATCACCTCCACGCGCGAGCGCCAGCGACGCCGCGTACCCACCGTACGACCAGCCCCAGATACAAGTGCGGTTACTGTCCAACCAGGGCAGGTTCTGTTGCAGGTATCTGTCATATAACAACGGTCATTATTAGTATCAGTGACGATACTAGACGAACGTACTAACTAGTGGCTCTGTGAGCTGTACACCTCGCGAGTATCGATAATCATATGGAATCCCTTTGTCGATCCAGTTCTTGGTTTTTTTTTCAAAATTATCGAACCTGCTCTCAGAATTTCACGAGATTCGGTTGAGTAATTTGACCTATTGAGAACAGCTGGACATCTGGCTGGACAGACATACGAAAACATTTTTGCCCAAGCTGAAACGGAGACGCTTCGCTCGGTCAATAATAAACGGATGAAAGACGATTGTAGCTGAGATGAGAATGTTGAGATGGATGACTAAAATAGTTATGAATATGAAAGCAGATGTACAAGAGGATCGAAGAAGAGTGAAAAAGAGTCTACGTGGTATAATTCACATTTAAGTGGTAAAAATGAAGTGTAGTATATAAAGTAGTAGAAGAATATACAATTAGTAGAAAAATAAATAAATAATAAAATAGTAATATGAAAGCAGATACGAGAAGACCGAAGAAGAGAGAAATGAAGACCGAAGAAGAGATGATTCTATAGATTATATACAGTCTACTGCTAACCACACTCAAGTTACCTACGTCTTCATCATTTATACTTATCTTCGTAATTAATCTGTAGTTATGAAAAACATACCTTGTGACAGAAATCTGGTCCTCAATCTCAACGGTACCAAGTTTTCTATTAACAGCGAACATGTTGGAGACTCCTCTAAGTCCGGAACCTCGACCATCGATCTGAGCGACGGCGATGCCCCACCGGCTCACTAACGAACTACCCCAGTCTACACTCCATTGTTTTGTTACTAGAGCTGTATCTGGACCGCCGTAGCTGAAATGTTTACAAAATTGCTTTAAACTTATAAAAATACACTTGTTTTCATCAAAGTTATTATTGTAATCTCCAATCTCAGGATAATACTCGTATAAATCGCTAATTATCTTATTCAAATTATTTTTAATGATATATAACTTTCAAAATTAAAATGTGAAAGAGAAAAGGCGAGTGCGTAACGCGGTTTTAAAATCTAAGTAGCTGAAGGACACCTTGAGAGAGGTTCAAACCTTCGCTAAGGTAGCCAGATATTCTAAGGTATATAATAATTACTATGTGACTGTAGGCATACACGGGAACTATCTAGAGCTGTGTAAGAATGTAATAGGTACTTACACATAAACCAAAAGCGGCACATTAACTCGGTTTTGATAGTCAGCTGGTACTTGTATCTGTACGTCAGCGTCAGGTAAACCTGCAGCGATTGGCACAGAGAGTCGGATAGTTGTAGGTAACTCTCTATTGTTTACTAAAGCAGCTACGTCTGTGCTCTCGTCCCATACTTTTACTTGAGTACCATTCTGAAATATTAAAGAGGTATTGGTAAGTTACTCCCATATTGTATAAGAGTCTACCGCATGTAGGTACTATTTCTTTCTTGGCGTCAATACATGCATTAAGTTGTCTTAAATATAAAATTGATTCTTGAAACTTCTAATAACTTTCTTATCTAAATACCAATCAATAATCAGTGTCAGCAATGTTGAAGGTTATAAGGTAGGTACTGAAAGACTTTTTACATATGTGGGAGAATCGTATTATTGGTCAGATTTTGAAATACTGGCAATAATAACACAATTAAGTTTTTATAAAAATAATCAGTTTCTCCAACACATATATCATCAGAAGACTTAGATTTTACCAACCTAGCACGGAGAGCGGTTGTTTATAGTATGTGCTCTGTAAATAATTATCACGTGCTCAAGGAAAATACTCACAGTATTATAAATGAAGACTTGAGGAACATCAGGTCCAGCGCAATTTATAGTAATATGAGTACCAGGTGTACTTATAGTACCATCATTGTACAAACATTCACCGCCATCGGCGCGACGAATATTGCAAGTGAAGCAGGAAACTTCACCAGCAGCGTTTACTGAGTAGATATGCTGTTCTGCTGAGTCGTTCACGTGGGTTGCTTTGTACCAACTGAAATGTAAAGGAATTTGAAATTATAGTAAGCATGTTTGTAAAATTTTGACAATTGAGTTAAGACTACAAGTGGATATCGGATATATGAAATGATGTTTGTATATTAATACATTTTAATAAACTCCTCTGGTATATGTAGTTTTAAAATTTGAATTTCTCCGAAGTAGAACTGCTTAGTTGAGTTTATCATTCTAAAACAATTTTAATGAAAATATATTTTATTGGTCTTGCCTACTCAAAGACATAGAATTATTATTTTCTTATTTTCCTTTATACTAGTGTTTTTTTTTTTCGACCTACTGATATTACAAAGAGAGAGAGAGTATAATATGAGTTGTGTTTTCTTTTCGGATATGCAAATATTTTATACTTAGTTTTCCTTCACCGAATCCCAGTGGTAAATCCGTATGTTTTTATACCACTTAGGTGGTAAACAAGCATACGGCCCGCCTGATGGTAAGCGGTTACCGTAGCTGAAATGTTTATAAAACTACTTTAGTTCGTTTTTAACTTAGATATACGGGGCCTCATACAAATTTAAATATCTGGTTGAATGGATACGGCGGCTGATAGTTAATTGATTCAGTTTATGGTTATTATCAAATTCCACTTACACAATATCATCAGAAGTCCAGGACATGATTTCAGCGACGGTATGCGCTGTATTAGTGCGACCAACGTTCGTCCACATATTCGCATTAGAGTCAGTCACTTGCACTATTTGCTTGTACAAGACTCCATTAACCGCCTGTAATTTAATTTGCATATTTTGATGACTTACTAACAAATGGTAATGATTTTGTGAGACACGTGTAATTCAATGGATATTGAAAGTGCGATGATTTGTGACTATTTTGGTCGATTAGCTTATGTTCAAAACCACAAATAATAGGCATGATTTTATATGAATGTGGTATCACAAAAATATTAATTACTCAATTATTATGTTGTTATGATGATACTCACTTGTGGTAATATAGTTATGAAAGAGTTTCCTTCCTCGTTAAAAATAAGTGGAATATTATCAATCCATCCATCAGACTCTGTGTATTGGTAAATCTGAAATAATTCAACAAAACAAATATTATTAATTTAATGTTTGTAGAGTACCAAACATGAAGAGGAATTATCTATTAAAAAATATATTTTGTACCTGTGAACAAGCTGTTTGTCCTTCTATACAAAGCAGCACCACGAGAGATGTCTGAACTCGGTTGGTCCACATCAAAGCTATTGACTCGTTTGTCACGAATTTCACTGCCTTCAGGATAGGCCTGAAATTAGGTGTAAATATTATTAGAACCACTTAACGTATAACCGGTAACACTGTTTTTTTACTCCATGAAAATGTTTTTCTTCCATGTAGCATTTTCCTGGAAGTGCCAGGTTATTAATTTTATTGTAATTTAATCCTGTTCAATAATAATAGATTCAATAATAGCCCTATTTATAATGTGAACAGTAAGGGAGTGGAATTTCCTTTCAGTGTCCGTGAATAGGTTTCTTCTGGGTAAGCGTACTCCATCTTAGGTTCCGTCATCGTCCTCTATGAGTCAGCCAGTGGCCAAACGCCCATTTCTTATTAAAAAAAACTGATAAGATTATCAGTGATAATATAAGGAAATAGGGCTTAAGGTGCAACTAGTTAAAATATATGATAGTGTACAAAATACTTACTGGTCAAGAGTGGTTGGTTCTGCGTAAACAGTCGTTCTGCCACTCTGCAAATCTCTGATTGTCACTGATACCGTAGGGTTTGTTGTGCCCGGCTGAAACAGAGAGTTCAGTAGGTTATATAGTGATAAACATAAATAACTATTTTTGATTTTACCTGGTGTATTGGAAGTTTGAGATGCTAACTTTGAAGTTCATCGGAATTCGCCAGAAGTAAGAAACCCGCATTGTTCGAATTTCAAAATAATGTAGGTACCTACAATTATGAAAATCAAATCCTACATACATCTACTACACCATGTAACATTTAGGGAATTGTATTTACTTTGTTGTAATTAATAAACGCATTTATAAGTCCGTTACTAGAACATAAAATTAGAGTTGTGAGTTTTATCCTCGTAGCTCGAGCCGCGGCTACCGAACCTTTAAAGCTTAAGCTTTGAAGGCCCAGCTGAGAGCCTTTAAGGCTCAAGGCTTAAAGGTAAAAAGCTCTTGATACCTTTAAGCCTCTAGCAACGAAAATTACACCCATTGAATGAATTGAATATTTACCTACTTAATAACTTTTTCAATGCTCGTATCGTAACAAAATTACATTTTAATCATTCAAAATATGTTATTCAAAATAATTCCCTTTTTTATTCTATTAGATATCACTTCAATCCCGGTTCTTCAAACTTTAACTGACTTTAAGGTGGCCCTTCATGGCCAACGCAACTTCAACGCTAGCATAGCCTAAAAGCTTGTACTTTCATCCAACGTAATGTTAGACTACGAAAAAAGAGAGACAGCATCAGGGCCGTCGGTTATCAGTCGATAAATTCCGCTGATCACTCGCGGCCGCTTCGCTAGGTCTTCCATTCATGATTTCGCATATCATAAAACTTGTTCCAAGAGTATAGTTTTTTATTTGGAATGCCGAATCAAGATGTTTTATTCACTTTCTACAATTTATAGGTACATAAGATATGACCAAAGTTCAGGTAAAAATTTGGCCAAAACCTTGTTTTTCGTAGGCTTTTACTGAATTTGTTTCAAATTTTTTTTTTATTTTTGCCTATATATAGGCCTAGATATAGTGCACAAGATAGTAAAACATGTAACGAAATTTTTTTTAACAACGCCATAATAAGTACAGAGATTTTGTATGAAAAGTATAGCGTGATGCCTGCTCTTAAGCCTTAAGTCCTGCAAGCTGAAGCCATAAAAGCGTTCCAGCCTTCAAGGTTTGAATCTCGAAAACTCGAAAGCTCATTTTATAGCTACGTGAAAGCTTTATCACCGGAAATTCCAGAAAATTTTGTTGTTAGTATCAGCCCACAGAAATCATGTTCAAAACAATATTCCGTTTGCGGAACTGCGATATGCCCGTGACATTATGTAAGTGAGTTATGTAGGGTCAAGACGTAAGCGGGCTTCAAAAACTGTACTAAACATTGATTTTAAGAGTCGTTATATTTTATGTTTTAATCTACGTAAATAAAAATATTGATTGGTCAAGTACTGATGCCAGAAAAATGGGTATTTTCAGGGTGAGCGTGCCGAATCAGTCATTACTTTTCATCTTTTAGGGCCGTCGATAATAAATAACGCGTGTTTGCAGATGTAACATAAAAATATAATAAGCATTGGCAGCCCGGTATTATTTATTTGAGAATATTAAATATAAGCCAAAATAATACATTTCGTACAGAATATTATACTGTGTAAATAGTTGTCCAATGTAAAAATTATACAACTTGTAACGGAAAGGGTATATCCTAAGTACGCTACTTCTTTGGATGATAATAAAATCCTACAAAGGTTTTTACATCCTATTATGTCTACATGTAAGGAACATGAGAATATCCTCGTAGTGCAGGGACACGTTGGTTATGATTTCAATTCAATATACTTATAGAACCAAAAGATCGGTATGAATTCATTGAGTAATTTATTTTGAGTCGAAACTTTTTATTGTCTATACCTGATGTAATCTTCAGCCCTTTCGAATCGATTTACCTACATATTCCGTTACACGTTGTCTATATAAGCTTAGGTAACATTATTATCATGTTAATTTTGATAACTTTAATGTACTGTTACACAAAAAATGTGCTGAATTTTTCGTTGAATGTGAACGGGAATATTGAGAATGGGCGCTTCGACAAAGAAAAATATAATTGTACTGATCGCCAATTGTGTAGCCCGAAATGAATCACTGCATCGGACATTGGACCAAACTTGTTTACTTCGCACTTTCTCCGCTATCACGTGAACTGTTATGGTTTTATTAAGGTCAATTTTATATCTAGGTTCATTTAGCTTTGTTCTTTGTTGTCATCGTATTTTGTTAACTTTAACCAGGTGTCTGTTTTTTATTTTAAAAACCCACCAAAGTTTATTGCAATTTTTGTTTCAATGATTCATTTACTTATTAATATCTAAATCGGTGCAATAATTCGCGAGTTATAATCACTCTATCGAACAGAAGCGTTACGTTTTGTAATCAGTCAAGTACAATGAAACATTAAATAACTCTTATTAAGTGCACTATTTTAACTATGTCGATACTTATATTCCATCAGCAAAAACGTATTTGTCAAGCTTAACAAGACGTGCAATTGTTTAATTTTAACATAAATTTGATTACCCCTGGCGGTAACTTCATAAAAGCTCGCTTAACGAAACGTAGCACGATTGAGTGATGCAATTAACAAGTGGAATTGGGTTTGCCATTTGTGCTATAGTAAGGCGAGAGTAGTAGATTTTATCTTAAAGTTGAATATGGTTGAATAGGCAATGGAAATAGAACGAGTTTGTTTTGACTTATACGTGAGTGGGTTTGGCTTAACGTGTATCTTACTTACAACAAGTTGACTCTAAGTTTCGAAACTTTCCGCTAAATTATTGTTCATCTTATAAATAGAGCTTATAGTTTTCCAAGGAAACAAAGACCATACTTGCTTATCGTATGTGAACTTAATTATGAATTTCTGGTTTCTAGAACTTCTGGTAAACGTTTCAGGCGAAGATAGCTCCTAAGACGTCGAATTATGTGGTGATGATCGTAGATTCGAATTTAACTATGAAATTGGGCTTTTGTTGGGTACTTTGTAGTACCTGCCTAATACGCTCATGTAAACCTAGTTTACCTTCCGTGTGTTCCGGCAGTTGCACTTGAGAGGCCTTTGGACTTTGTGTGTTTACTACTTTCTGACGTACTATGGTGATAGTGTAGTTAACAAACCTCCCCATATCTATATCACGGTCACGCCATAATTTGAGAACGACTTTACCGATTTCATCCATCTTTTTTTTTAAGATTTATAATACTTTGTAGAAGATTCTTACGGAAAAAAATAAGAAAGTTGCGCAGAAAATTACAAAATTTAAGAGCACTTAACGACTACCTATATAAACTTTTCTAATGTAACTTTAGCGCTCTACGGGGTATAGGGGTATAGGGTAGGTCACCACGCAAACGAAATCACGCCGGGCAGTTAGTTTACAAAAAGAAACTATAGTACCACTATCTAATAATACCAACACTGCACTTATGTCCTGATTAGATCCTTTACAGAAATATTAGTATTCTATTTAAATAAAATGATAAAAATAACTGAATGAATTGCCTAGATTAAATCTCCGGAGGGATATCGGTCAATCCGTTCAATCAGAACTGATTTAATCGCTTCAGTGCGGCCATCGTTCAAGGTAAAATGTATAATGGCTATGCATTTTGCCTGCACAAGAATTTGTTTATAGAAAATAAATTATTCAACCCTGCCGTTAAGGCGCTGTCAGCTCCTAAAATTAAAAGAGTTTTGTCCCCTTCACCTCCTCACGCTACACACGCAGCTTGCCGCCCCGCGCCGTCCGCGTCACTGGTCGCGTGTGTAGTTCTTAGACTAGACTCGCGCATTACGGCATGCGACATGACGGTACAACAATCACGACCTATATTGTACTGTAATTATTTTGTAAATATTGTATGCATATGTTGAGTTTAATTATACATTATTTGAATAGTAATTTCTAGAAGAGAAAATTTATAATATTAGTAAGTAAATATTTTGCGCATTAAAATACCTACTCAAAACTGTTTTACAAAAATCTTAAACCGACTTCAAAGTACACTAAAAAGTAATCAAATCCTAACTTGATGACAAATTTTCCAAATCGGTTAATAAATTAGTTATGAGGTAACAAACATAAAAAAACATGCAACAGAATTGAAAACCCTCCATTTTTTTAAGTCGGTTAAAAACAATAGGCTACACATACATTTTATTTCTTGTAACATTTCTCTAAATATTTTGACACAAGTATTAAAAATGAAAGGAGACTGTTCAAATCTGTATGGGTGGTGGTCTATGAACCAATACCGATACTGTTGTGGTATTTTTGTGGGGATACCTGAACTACACCTTAACAACCTTTGTGCAAAGGGGCATCAAAATCTGTCCCGGCAGTTTTGAAATATGTACAGGGTGGACATATTAGACGGATCAGTAAAGGCATCTACCTTACGGGTTGAAACCACGCGAATATGGTCTTAGGTGATTGTCCCTTATTTTTTGAGTTATTGCAATTGGCATTTACAGAAAAAAAAAAACAGTCAGCGAGAAAACGGCGATTATTGTACAATATGTAGGGTCAAAAGGCTCTACTATGTAATTAGTGTCAGTAGTGCTGATACATTTCTTAACAAAACGTATGGGAAGCGTTTCATGGAAAGTTACATGGATGACTATGTCCTAAAACGTCAAATTACTCATTGCATAAAAAGATGTTTGACATCTTCATTAGCCATGAAATATTACTCATGAACTTTAGGTACGCATTTTGTGGTGCTATATAGCTATATTGATTTATTATGTACTATAATATACTACAAGTATTCACTTTACTGACATGATCAGCATAAAAAATGTACAGGAGATACTGTAATATTTTTGCGGGTATAATATTTTTTTCAACACTCGCTCGTAAAAGACATTTATTGCAAAACACTAGTCTGTTTTTTCCTCGCAAGTGTGTTGAAAAACGTCGTGTGACACTTGTGTGTATTGATTTATTACACTCTCGGCTCACTTAATACTGCCTCGAGTGTTAATAACCAACCTTGCACTAGGGAATGAAAACCGGCGAAAATCGAAAAACCGGTTATTCGGTACGGTTTTAATTAACAAAAAAAACGGTTTCACATAACACCAATACCGGTTTTTCGATTTTTTCGGATTTTCTTTCAAAGTTTGGAAAAACTAAAAAATGGAAGATTTGCCGCCGTTTTGTAAACTGAGTCCAATGCAGTGAGTATTTTTGTGATGAACTGAAGTGTGTTGATGAATAGTTTGTTGAGCTGGTAAGGAAATAACTTAAAATAATGATTGTTTTTATGATAGATATAAAACAATTAAAACTTTTTATTACAATACTTAGGCAGCAAACAAGCGTACGGCCCGCCTGATGATAACCAGTTACTCTAGCCTATGGACGCTTGCAACATAACGGTTATCACTCGCACGTTACCAAACCTCAACCTTTTTGAAGCGGGGAGCTCATTCCACAGCCTGAGCATCCACGATAGGAAGCTTCTTTGAAACCGCACAGTTTGAGAACATTTTAATTGATTAAAATTGATCAAGGTAACTGGGCATCAGGTCAATCAATTCTTCAGAACACTGTCTGTTGGAAAAGCGGTTGAACACACATAAGAAGGCAGTCTCTCCTCAGACTAAGGGGCTTTAAAACACTTGTGAGCTCGGGATCATCGACAATTCTAACGGCACGTCGCTAAACTGAGTCTAAATACCCAAGCTGGTATCCAGGTGCCCACAGAAGGCAGCATTACTTCATTTGGGCCAGACTTGCGACTTATATAGTAGCAGTCTGTGTCTCGATAAGAAGTACTGCTTCGCACTTTTTTTTTTTTTTTACTGTTTATATGCCTGGTTTTGACCGCAATGTCACCATGGTAAGTGATGATGCGGCCAAAGGTGGTAAGCTCACAAAGCCTAGAAGGAACTGGCTCTCAAGTGCAGCTATCGGAATACACCGAAAAGTGCTTGCTCTATTAATCACACCGAGTTTTTTTAGATATCTTGTAGATGACTTTGGAACAGAACGTCGCTACAAATATTAACGTGAAGGATACCAATGCTTTTCGTGATGTTGAAGGACATGTTCTAGAAATGAGGAGCCACAGCAAATGGACTTTCCTCAACGGTGGTTGCGCAGGCTTGCGTGTGAATTAGTGGGGTTGAAATAGACTAGGTTTAGTCGACCCCAATCGGAGTCACTAGTTTGTGTACTGTCGATTTAAGACAAGTCCGAGAGATATTTGCACGGTTCGTGTAATGAGCGTCCCATGTAATTTCATCTGCATAGCAGTGAATGCTGGCAATAGAATGTATATCATTAATATGCTGGAGGAACAGTGTTGGGGATAATTCAGAGCCTTTCGGGACGCCAGCATTAATGTCATGCTATCGGGGCAACTACTGTCAATGAAGGCTCTTATGTATCTGCCAGACAGCAAGCTGACTGATTGGTGTTATTTTTTACCCGTCTGCATGACAGCAAAAACTGGGTAATTTGTTTTTTATCTAAGGAAAACATTCGTATAATAATAATCACGTTTTAGTGTACACGCAAGTTGCTGTGCCGCTACAATATGCCATGTATATTACGTGTAAAATTAATATTATAACTTACGAAACATAATTTAATTAATGTTTAAATAATTACTTCTTTAATACTTACTTTTTTTAACATAGTCATAAAATCTCATAGCAATTAAAAATCAAGCAAAAGTTATATGTTTTTATGATTTCATTCATTTAAAATAAAATCAAAAGCAACGAACCGTGTAGTCTATATAAACGAGTATCTGATCTACAGAGTTAAATAAACGATTATTTCCATAAATTTTATGAAAAAGAGATGGATTGATTGTGTGAAAGATGATATTGGTAAGAAACGAGTGAATATTGGTATAACGGATAGAAGAAGCGTACATATTGCGCCGATCCCAAATTACAGGGAACAGGACAGGCAGATGGTGATGAAGTCTTTGATGTTTCTTTTATACCCACTTCATTAACTTTAACTGACAATAATTCCTCAGTTTGCGATTTATTTCCTTATTTTAAATCTTAGGCACGGTTATTATCTATAATTCGAGCTATAGAAATAACGTGAAAAAAAAACGGCGGTTCCTCCGCATCAGCTATCGGGGTCAGCTTCTGCAAATGACATGTCTTCCTTTTGGGCTGGCCTCTGCTCCAAAGATGTTTGCCTCTGTGACAAATTGGATGGCCGAACAAATGCGTTCGAAGGGTTTGCGTGTCATTGTATACTTGGACGACTACCTGATAGTACACCAGTCCAGAAGAAAACTGATTACTCATGTAAGAATTGCCATGAACCTTCTGACTTACCTGGGTTGGAGTGTCAACATGGAGAAATCCGTCTTGAACCCAACACAAGAAATCGAGTTCTTGGGAATACACTGGGATACACGAACAAACACAAAGTCCCTTCCCATAGAAAAGGTACAAAAAATTCGACAGTATCTACTAAATCGTCTAGCAGTAGGCAGTTGGACCCTCAAGCAGGCCCAAAGCCTCTTAGGGTACCTCAACTTTGCAGCCTTCGTCACCCTCCGGGGAAGGCTGCATTGCCGAACTCTGCAACGATTCTGCAATCAACTTCGCCACAATCCTCGTGCTCCAAAACTGCATCCACAGGAGGTGGCTTTAGAACTAAAATGGTGGCTACAGAATCTAACTCAAAAGTCTCGAATTTTTCCCAAAGTCATGGCAACCAATTACGTAACTACAGACGCGTCAGATATTCAATGGGGAGCGGTGATAAACAACAAGAAAATGCAAGGGCCTTGGGATCCCCATCAAATAGATTGGCACTGCAATTTGAAGGAGATGTATGCAGTAATAGCGGCAATATCATCGCAGAATGCAGAACTTCAGGATTCTACGGTGATACTTCAGAGCGACAACAAAACTGTAATCTCATACATAAAAAACGAGGGCGGAACCAGATCGAAACTGTTACTGCAACTGACGAACCAACTCCTAGTTCTAGTGGACAGTCTCAATATCCTCATCACCTTCCAGGAGTGTACAATGTACAAGCCGATCAGCTGTCACGCAACCGGATCATATCCGAGTGGCATCTGAAGGACGCGGCAGTGCGGAGAATTGTCAAACTATGGGGCACCCCAGACATAGACTTGTTCGCCTCCCGAAACGCCCACGTAGTTCCAAGGTATTTTTCACTAGACTCATCAGACTCGAACGCCTTCTTTCACGACGCGTTCAGCAGGCATTGGCAATTCGATCTAGCTTGGATATTTCCACCACCAAGCCTAATGCCTCGAGTGTTACAACACCTCAACTCTGCGGCAGGTCAGTTTGTCATAGTAGCACCCAAGTGGAACAAGCCGTTTTGGAAAGCGGATCTAAAAAATCGAGCCCTGACACGACCAATCAAGATTCGAGATCTGGAGTATCATCTAGTGGACACGGTGACGGGACGGCCCCCAGCTCACGTTCACGATCTCCATCTGGATGCTTGGCTCATTTCGGGTGGGACGCCTTAACCGAGAACTGGTCCTCTCAAGAGAAGGAGCTATTGACATCTTGTTGGCGAGCTTCGACACTTAAGACCTACACTCCTAATTGGAAGAAATGGTCAATATGGTGCCAAAGTAATAATATTAATCATCAATTACCATCACTGGCTGATGTCGCAAGATATTTAGCTAAATTATACTTAACCGATAATTTAGCGTATCGCTCTATCTTGGTACACAAGTCAGTTATAGCATCCGTTTGTGAGACTGTATCAGATATCAAAATTTCATCTAGCCATATTGTTAAACATGTACTAAAAGCAGTCTCTCTAGCCAAGCCTATTCCACCTAAAGTCCCGATATGGGACGCAAGAGTTTTAATTAGATATTTAAAGAATACTAATCCTAATCTTAATAGCTTATTTGATATTTCTCAACGAACAGCCACAATCTTATTGTTAACTTCTGGACGCAGAGTGCACGATTTGACCCTTTTGCATTCCGACCCCAATCGTTTTATTGATAATAATAATTCAATAACCTTACATCCGGTTTTTGGTTCCAAAACAGACTCGTTGTCTCATCAACAATCAAGCTGGACATTGTTGGCTGCCCCTGATCGTAATATTGATCCCATATTTTGGCTTCGAACTTTATTTAGTATTACAAAAGACTCGAGAGGTCCAATTACAAACTTATTTTTGGCAACACGAGGCCCAACGAGACCTGCTACACCTACCATGATTGGTGGTTGGGTGAAACGGCTTCTTAAAGATTCCGGAATACAAGCTTCACCCGGTAGTTTTAGATCAGCAGTCTCGTCATTAAATTGGGTCGAAAATTATCCCGTTAATGACATTCTAACAAAAGCTAACTGGCTACATGAAAGCACATTTAGAAAATATTATCAGAAGAACATCCAATCCTCACAAAATTTAAATGTCTCTGATAAATCCCTTTCACAATATTTTACTGTACATTAATGATTGTTTTATTGTGTATTGTATTTTAAAGATAGTAGTTTATCATTAATTATTATTATTTTTTACTTTAATTCTCGAATGTTAATTTTTTCTATTCAATATGCGTTAACATTCATAATTAAATAACTGATTATTTTTATAAATATATTACACTAGTATCAACATCAGTTTATTATTTATAACAGCATAACACCATCTAGATAATCACATTGTTGCATTTCTTTCTTCACACAAGCCACCAGGAGATAACAAACAAATCTCTCATAATGGACTTCAGACGTCAAACGGAACACATAATATACAAATTTTACCTTCAAATAAATTTTTTATTATGTTTCCTAAGACGTCTGAAGTCCCAGTAATCCCTTCCTGGTTATATACTTTCGTTTAATTATGAGCTTACAATGATCAAAGTGACACGGTGGCTTGAGTGAGTCGACAGGCGAGGTAGTGGGGGTGCGGTAGGCGCGTAGCGGAAGTGCGACTGCACGTGAAACAGCGACATCTAGTGACGTAAACCGGAAAAGAACGATGTACTCTCTCATAATGGACTTCAGACGTCTTAGGAAACATAATAAAAAATTTATTTGAACCCAAATCAATGGTCTCAATAAGCCTAGAAGTAGGTAAATGACCAGGACAACTCACAACAAGTTCATCAAATAGGCTAAGTGTGTTTTTTTCCTGATGACAACTTTTCTCAAGTTCATACTTAGTTATAATGCCATTGGCCCGGCTCAAGCTGAGTTCAAGTTCAGAAATGCGAGTCAAGGCCATTTCATGATTGTCACTACACTCTTGGAACTGTACCTCGCGTAAAATCCCTGGTATAGTTGGTCGTGCCGGGGAAGGAGACCGGAGTGGACTCGGCTGATTGTATCAGGGGGGACCGGGGGCCCTTCCGACTGCCGCACCAACAAACCGCATCACCTGTCCAGCAGAATAACACTGCACTTTCTCCTTCTCGCTGCTGGCACATCGACTGCTCTCAATCTCTACAACTCTTTTTAAAAATTATGCTAAAAAGAAAAACAAAAAAGAGATATTCAGCAGCGGCCTTCCAGTCCACATTTAAAATGGAGTTTTGCAACATCAGGGGAATTCATGCGAACATCAATGCAGTCCACCAACATCTGGAGACTGCACAGCCGACTCAGCTTTTTCTCACGGAGACGCAAATATCCTGCCCTGATGATACATCGTATCTACACTACCCCGGGTACAAACTGGAGCACAACTTTGTGCGCCGTGCCGGGGTATGTATGTACATCAGGGAGAATATTTGCTGTCGCCGCCTCCATGGTCTGGAAGACCTGTTGATTTTGTGAGCGCGCGTAGATAACGGAGGCTACACCAAAGTTTACTGGTCCCATAGCGGTGACGTGGACAAAACAGTTATTTGAGCACCTGCAATTGACGACTGACAAAGTACTGGAGCAGTACCCCTCCGCGGAGTTAGTGATACTAGGAGACTTCAACGCTCACCACGTTGAGTGGCTTCGTTCTCGATCCACTGACTTCGTGGGGAGAACTGCTCACGACTTTGCCCTGACCTATGGCTTCTCACAACTGGTTCTTTCTCTTACGAAAATCCCAGATATTGACAGCCATACTAGCACCTTACTGGACCTTCTGCTGACTACGCGACCGGATAACTATGCAGTGACAGTGGATGCGCCACTTGGCTCATGAGACCACTGCCTCGTTCGGATGCAAGTGCCATACGGCCCCATAGAGCCGTTTAATCCTTGTCAAAGACAGGATCAATTAAGCCGTTCAATTTCAAATATAGCCGTTTTTTCGCTGTTTGTAAATTTTTAGAATCTGTAAATGTAGATTGCAATTACTCAAAAAACAAAAAATAACTGAAAAGAGAAAAACAAGCTCTTTAATCTATAGAATTTTTAATATAACTTGAATTTCATAAGGTACCTATTGCAGTCGGGGCCAAACCAATAACCTAATTATGTATTTTTTTGTAATATTTGTTTATCCCCGACCGCAATACTTTATAAAATTCAAGTTATATTCAAAATTCTAAAGCGCTTGTTTTTCTCTTTTATGTTATTTTTTATTTTACGAAGTCGGGCTTTTGTTCCTTTTAAAAAAAAATTGGTATTTTTAATGAATTAATTGTATGTATTAGTAAGTATATGTGCGGTACGGTAAAGTAAAACTAACAACCAAGACAAACTCTGTGAGTTACGTACGGTAACCGCCCAGTAAGTAGGTACCTACTGTCCTTGCATTAAACATGGTTTTTTGCTGTTTACATCAAAATGGTACCACAAAAGTATTACAATATATACATATATAGAATGAGCTGTTCACAAGCTTTCATTTGATGCCCATATTGTTATAATAACGAAATTTTTGTTTTTAATACCCCCCCCCCCCCCCTCTTTTTTATTCCTAGATGTCATATAAAAATAATATACCCTATGACACTCCCACAGTTAGGACGAATCTAACGACACCTCATATGCTTAAATCCATCAAGCCGTTTAGGCTGTAGAGCGTGCCAAAGAAATAGACATACATCCATACATACATACACTCGAAAAAATAAAACCCTCATTGCAACAGTCATCTAAGACCATATTCGCGTGGCTTAAACCCGTAAGGTGCCCTTATGCTGACCGGTCTAAAATGTCCATCCTGTATATCTCAAAACTGCCGCGTCAGATTTTGATGCCCCTTAACCTTGCCTATAGTTGAGGTATCCCCACAGAAATATCACAACAGTGTCGCTATTGGTTCATAGAGCACTTCCCATACAAATTTGAACAGTCTCCTTTCAAGTCACAAAAGCTAGCAAACTATAAAAAAATAGTTTACTACCTTCTTCCCTGCGGTTTTACCCGCGATGCCGAGGAATCTTATATTTTCCGGGGATAAAAAATATCTTAAACTAGCTGCCCGGCGCGACTTCGTTTGCGTGGTGTCCTACCATTTTCCGTAACCTACCCTTAGATGTGATTATACTTACTTATACTTAGATACGAAGTACGATGATAAAACTACAGTACCTGGGTGATCGAGCTTTGCTCGTTTTTTTTTTGGTAAATCATAATTTTTTTCACACAAAAGAAGGAACTTGAAAAAAAGAAAAGAAAATTATAGTTTTCTATCTGGTCTCGAACCGGGGTCGTCTGATTTCGTGGCTGCACGTTCCCAACTGAGCTGTTATAAGCTTGAGAGCAGTGGCGAAATTTACCTTCGTATTCTAATGATATTGCAGCAGTTTTTAATTGCCTGAAAACACGTATAAAACTACGTTTTCTAAAAATGAAACCTAGCTAGATCGATTTATTGCCCCTGCATACAAAATTTCATGAAAATCGTTGCAGCTGTTTCCGAGATTCAGATTATATACGGGGTGGATATGACAATAAATGAAACCACGTAAAGTACTCATAATTACGATCAACTGTTACTATGGGACCAACTTCGAAATAGAAAAAAAAAGCTTTCATCTTTTCATAAAAAAAGTAAATCGGCAAAAATTTATGAAAAGCTGTAAAAAAAAAAATGCGTTTACGAAGTTGGTCCCATAATAAAAGATCTCCCATTATTTTCGAGTAGATACCTACATTTTTCATAAATTGCACTGATACAAAACGAGGAGGAGGCACCGCGGAGAGAAGCGACGCAGGTCCGTCCTCCGTTACGTTCTGATGAACACTGGCGCGGTGCGGGCGGTGTTGAAATCAAGCAAGCGCATCTCGTAAAAAACGTATAAAAATTCGTAAAAATTGAATATTTACTATTAGTTAAATATTATACCGGCAGTCTACGTGGTTTAGAATTTAGAATTTTTTGGTATATTTTAAAATGTTAAGCACAACTGAAAATTCAGAGAAAAACTGCTTTAAAAGGTGAAAAAAGCGGTATGTTTGAATTTTTTTTCTATGTAACTAAGTATATTTAAATATGTTTTGGATACCGACAAGCCCTGCAAGAAGGTCTTGAGAATGTGATATTAATTTTTCTAAGTTTAAATAAGTCTCTGTATAAGAGATATACTGCTTTGAAAATCTTGCTTTTACCAGATTTAGGAATTAACGGCGCCTTAATCGGAAGCAGCGGCAGGCTTGAGGAAATTTTCTATATATAGATTGTATTTTGTACATATTTATTGTAAATAAAGATGTTATCACTTAAATTATTTAGAAATAATTAAATACGCGATTTTATTTTGTTGAACAAGAAAATGTGCTGTTAGATAAATCATTTGAATAGCGTAACATGTTTTTGTTTTTGATAAATTAAAACCGGTGCAACACTTGTTCTGTAACCAAATTAATATTATCGACAAATTAATTTTAGGTTAAGGTTAGGTCAGGAATTTTTATTTTCCGAAAATATAAAATATTCGGCCTACCGACATTTAATTAAGCGGCCTAAAAAATTATTAAATCGGCTTTATATTTACCTTTTCAGTAGCTTATTATTATTTAGCGATTTTGATATTTTGCTGACCATAAGTAGCATACCAACATACTCAAATATTTTTCTATCAACTAAAACGTCAATATTTGGCCTATCTTTTGAATTATAGCCATAATTTAGTAACAAAGTGGATGAAAGTTGGATAATATTTAAAATGCCTCACGACCAATGTCTTAGTATAGGTACCTTTAATATGATTTATGATCATAACTCGTAAATGCTAACAAAAACATAACTCTCTTTCTGTCAGTCGGGTAAAAATATAAAATGAGACTCACCTTAGGGTACCGTATTTCATGGTGCTGCGTGTACTGGTAGTCTACGGAACCGGGGACGCCGTAGTGCGGCACCCTCATAACTCTCACATTTGTATCATCGAAGGTGACAAACGCCATTTTGCTTCCATCATTTGAAAACCAGAGGGCGTTGTTTGAGCTGAAAACCTCCTCTGAAAATGAAAAATTCAAGATTTTGTTTTATCATTTTATGCGAAACAATGAAATTGATAGGTTATCACCAGTATGCTATAAAATAAGATAAAGAAATAATAATAGGTTTATTTAATCCATGTGATAGCAATTACATAAAATAGATAGATACCCTTAAAATGTAACATGAATATTATAATCATATTAAAATTTCATTTAATCCTTTGAATGTTTGACGATCCGCGCGGGCGAGGAAAACAATAGAAATCAATTGTTATTTTTTAACCGCAAGTCAAGGGATCTGATAAAAAATTCGAAAATATAATACCAAGAAATTCCTTGCTGGAGTATATTACCAACCAGTTGAGACAATTGTTTAACCAAAGCCTAATTTGAATAAATTCTTGTTTTCTTTTTTATTTGACGAAGTCGATAAGCAAGCATACGGCCTGTTTGATGGTAAGCGGTTACCGTAGCAATACGGACGCTCACGCATTATCGACTATTCCCCCCTCCCCAATGAACTCTGGCGACTTTACTCATGCGAGGAAACACAACAAAGTTATTTGGCTGCGGTATTCTGTAAGGTGGAGGTACTTCCCCAGTCAAGCTGCTCTTTGAGCGAATAAACGCTAAGCTCTATTGAGTGAGAATGATAACGATAAAAAATTGTAATAACAAAGATGTTATCTTAAAAACTGTTTAAAGAGCTAAATGATCGGTGTTTCTTATTGAGGAAACTTAATCTACATATGAACTGAATGGCACAGTAGTTAGAAGAAAAGAAACCTGTCAAAACCACCGAATAAATAAATCTTAATTATAATATCAATTAAGCGAAAGAAGATGGACCAGACTACTTTATCTGAATCTGATTTAGGTACTAGTGGCCTTACTCGCTATTTATCTAATATGCTGTATAAATGGTCACGTAAATAACATCACATTGTTTGACAATGACAGTAAGGTGATCGAT
The DNA here is from genome assembly GCA_951394255.1 of Polyploca ridens. Classification (NCBI taxonomy): domain Eukaryota; kingdom Metazoa; phylum Arthropoda; class Insecta; order Lepidoptera; family Drepanidae; genus Polyploca; species Polyploca ridens. The sequence continues at coordinate 5,414,776 of OX596249.1, forward strand.
AAATATCTGACCACTTAAGCAGTGTTCAATTAAATAACGTTTTATAATTAAGGGAGTAATTATTTTACTGTAAATGCAATGTCTAACGTCACTGTTTACGTGTGGATAAGTATTTCTACGACTGAAAGTTTCCAGACTGACTGACGTATTAAGTATTTTTATGCAAAGAAAACAGTCGTATCACAAGATGCCGGGAAAAGATTTACCCGTACGTTGTTTACATACCGAAAATACGGACACAGCGTTTTGCGTCCTCATTTGTAATGCGGACAGCAAGGGAGTGGAACTTGTTTCCGGCTTCTGGGTTTCTTGACTCATATAATCTAGGGACTTTCAAGGCCAGAGTTCCTTCTGGGTAAGCGTGTTCCATCCTAGCCTTCGTTTTCGTCCCTTATGGGTGGGTCAGGGGCCAAACGCAATTTTTTTTTGGAAAATCCACCTGATATATTGAAAAAGCTAATTGTTTCATAAAATTTATTAGAAATACAGTTAGGATAACTAACCTTCATACACCCAATCAGGTATTCCATTGTAAATAACATTGAGTTGCCCAGAAGTGGTGATCTGCTGAGGTTCGCTGGTCAAATTGGCCTGGTAGAAGATATTGTTAAGGTACACGAAGGCGAGGGAATTGCCGGACGGTCCCCAAACGAAGTTCTGGAGGTAGGCTTCATTGACGGCAAAATTTGGGGGAAGGATGTCAGTTTCATTGCCCGTAACGATATCTACCACAGAATAGCGGGCTAGGAAACTGTATCTGTAGACCTGCAATTAAACGTTATTTAAACATAAGTACTTGCCACTCAAGGCTTTTTTTTTACTGTTTATAGGCCTGTGTTTGACCGCAATCTCACCATGGTAAGTGATGATGCGGCCGAAGGTGGTAAGCACACAAAGCCTAGAAGGAACTGGCTCTCAATTGCAGCTATCAGAAGACACCGAAAGGTGCTTGGCGACAGATTTTCAACTTGAGGGTGGTAGCCAGCCAGGCGGGTACGATGTTTTCCTTCACCGAAAGCTCAAGCTCATTGTAGGATTCGAACCCGGGACCTTCGTCTCGGTATCCGACGTCACTATCACTGAGCTATCATCGGTATATAATATTTAGACAATATTAAATAAGTACTATTGAACATTTGTGTAAATATATTTTCACTGAAGTTTGTAAAGAATATTTTACTATATTTTTATCATTATTGGCACTCTACAGTCACCTTATATTATATTGCTAGTAATAGTGTACATTGATTAACTATTTTCCAATGACTTTGTATAAAGTACCTTATAAGTATAACAGGTGGAAAATTCGAGATGGCATATTTTTGAAACCTATGTTGTATTAGTCCTGCTGAACAACTTTTACTATGGTAACACTGAATTCTCAAAACGAAATTATGATCGAGTAAGGTTGACAGTTTGTAAGAAAAGTTTAAAAAAATTGAGAATTCACTATTGGTCCCATAGTAAAAGTTGTTCAGCATGACTAACCCAACATAGGTTTCGAAAATATGCCATCTCGAAATCTCCACCTGTTATATAACTAATAATGAATATATGCTCCTATTGGACGATAAAGATATAACCAAATGTGGTAAGCACACAAAGCCTACAACGGGAATAGCTCTCAAGTACAGCTCTTGGCAACACATGGCAACAGATCTTCAACTTGTGGTGGTAGTCAACCAGGCGGGTTCTACAAAGCAACCACCATGATATGGTTTCCTCACGATATAACAAATAATATTTGAAAGTCCTATAAAATCAATATTGAGCCTAACCTATGTTGATATTGATACTCATAAAGTTATTAAATTTAATGAACCATAAAAAGATGCTGAATATTATTTTAAGCCATCACGAGAGGTCAAGAAGACATCTGAAGGTGAATGTCTGACATTCAGGTTTAACCAATATTTAAAAATTTAAGTGATTAAACCTAAGACAATCAATGTTAATTTGTATCTAAAACACTCGTGGCCTTATAACCTCATATACAATATTTTTTTCACGAAAATACAAAAGTCTTGTTAGAATAAACGTTGTATTGTATTTTTGATATAATATTTCAGTGTCATTTCAGATGATTTATCTGCAAAAAAAACTAATCATACATTTGAAAAATTATTGTTTTCTATTCAATGAAAATATTATTTAATTTTATTAGTTTTATAATGTGATAGGTATCTAATTTTCGACACGTAATAATATATATTTTATGATCAAGGTACTTACTAATAAGCTAACCCCCTTATTCATAATGGCTTTTTAACTAAATTAGTGTTATAGTGTGCCCCGTCTCACTCTTTGGATCGCCAAATGTCAGATAAAGACTTCAGAATTTTAGCTAATCAACGTTGGATAACTTTAATATGAATAAGGGGGTTAAAGTTTAGTTTGGTTTTACACATCTTTTATAATATCATTAAGTTCTACGTTGTGGTTGAAATTGTGGATGATTTTGGTTACTTACCGGCGCCACATTGTAAGCTAATACAACATATAAACCATCTGCAGACAGTTGCTGTACTCTCGAAGATTGTTGGAGGATCTGTAATATTTATAAAAATGTCTAAAAAAACAACGTTAACGTTTAGGGCATTTCTTTATAAAGCGTCTCTAGAATAACCTCAAGGAACTAATTTCATTAATACAAAATTTAAAAATAACATTAACATTGTTTTATTATAGGTATATAGTAACCATTTTATTTCATCTTACTTTAAGTCTGATTTTAAAATTAATTTTCAACACACTCGATCGTAAAGTGACATTTATTTCAAAATACAAGTCTGTCTTTCCCTCGCAAGTGTGTTAAAAAAGTCGTATGACACGCGTGTGCATTGATTATTACACTCCCTTATCGCGTCCGCCTGCGGCTCACGCGCTTAATACTGCCTGGAGTGGTAACCAACTTTGCACACATGTATCATAATGTACTATTACTTTTAATCTAGCCAAATCATATTACTTATTTCTTGAATAATATAATGTGGAATATCTTAGAAGTAGCTTTAAGAATATCAACATATCACAATAATAATGTTGTGATAGTAGTTAGCCTATTCACATTTCTATCAGAGGTATTTCAAATGATTCAATTATTAAAATAAACAATAGAGCATACACAGTGACACATTCATTAACAATTGCATATAATAACAATGAGTTCATTCATTGACAGTAAAAAACAACTACATATCTTGATGTTTATGTCGATTGATATCACACAATCAAGAATATTTTGCATTATAGAAACTTTTTGATGGATAAAATATCAAGAAATAGATCAGTTTTGAGTATCTATTATTATTATACGAGTATTACAGCTTTTAATCTCTTTCCTCCACTCAAGTATTCTAGTAGCTAATTCCATTGACTTATTAAATAATTTTGCTCCTCTTGTCAAATTAATGTCGCGAGTAGGACAAACCATTTTTACCACAAGAAATATTAGTGCCACAAAAACTCCTCATTAATTTTCCAACCACTTTCAATCATTAACTTTCATCCTTTTAATGGAAAAGAGTTCAAAGGGATATACACGTTATTAAGTGGTTATATAAAAGGTACCTGTGATGAATTAAGTACAAGTCTTGTAGTGCTATCGGCAGCTACATCATAAAGCACCAAGTCACCATTTTCGTCGCTGTATAACACTTCGCTTCCTGCAATTTTATGCTTTGATTAAGATTTATCGCTAGATTATGTCCACTATTGTTTTCTATCATGACAATAGCTTGATTAAAATGTGCATGCTGTTTAAGTAATTAGTTTTTTTGTCGTTGATTCGTTGTGTTTTGTCATGCTTTACTTGTTTTTGTTATACTGTTCTATAAATTAATCGGATGACAATTAAATGACTATTTGAAGTCAAAAGTTTGTATCCCTGCCAAGTTAGGTATATATATGAGCGTGCATCTGTTGAATTATTATTATTGTTAAATATATCGAAAATTTCCACAAGACTGTCACTACTGCCGATCAGCTGCAACGTTCCCAGCAGGCCGGCGGCGTTTCAACATGTAATGCAATGTAAATATAATGCTTGGTTTACTAAGCATTATATTTACATTGCATTACATGTTACATTTCAAAGTCTTCTATATATCTTTATATATATAATTCAGCAGATAGCGCTGCAGTCGGTATCTAGGTTATATTATCGATTGCAATGTCATCTGCCGGGCTAATTTGTAAATCTAAACCATCCAGGGCGCCACCCAAACGCATACAAAAAAATTCATTCAAATCGGTGCAGCCGTTTAGGAGGATTTCAGTGACAAACACAAGTACAGTTGAATTTATTTGTATGCGTTTGGGTGACGCCCTCGATGGTTTAGATAGGGCAGGGTAGGGTAGGGTAGGGTAGGGTAGCACCGCAGGGTAGGGTAGCATCACGCGAACGAAGTCGCGCCGGGCAACTAGTATTATATAAAAATGAATCCCGATTTCCCATGCTCACGCCATAACTTGAGAACGACTGTACCGATTTCGTCCGGTTTCAGTTTTCTAATAGTTTGTAGAAGGTTCTTACGGAAAATAATTGAAAGTTGCGCAGAAATTAGAAAATTTAAGAAAACTTACGGCTATTTAAACTTTTCTAATGTAACCATAGCGCGGTAGGGTAGGGTATAGGGTAAGACACCACGTAAACGAAGTCGCGGCAGATAGTTATTGATAAATATATAGAGAACTTCCACGACGCTGCCGATCAGCGGCCCTTTGCATGACCAAGCAAATCTTTTTTTTTTGTATCGACAAGAAGGTGAACGTCCAAAATTTAGTCTTATCACCCATACAAGGACAAATCGGCGAGCAAGCCCTCAACCGAAAGACCAAGCTAATGCATTAATTACTTACATTTTATACATTTTAAGTCATGTATCAATTTTATAAATGTTGGCTCACCTAATATCTAAATCGTTAAATAAATATGTTTCCAATAACTTATATACTAGAATAATAATAAGGAGAGGCGTCAGCTAAAAGAAAGTGGAATCAGTTCGGAGTGTGAGATGGATCGCTATTCCCATCTAAGTAGGGAGATACAAAGACGCTGTAGGCAAGACAAGAATGTCCATCTTAATAATATCTGCTCTGAACTTGAAGCTCACTCACTAAAAAACGAAACAAAAGACCTGTATCGTAAACTGAAGCAGTTGACACATACAAGCAACATCAAATCGTATGTAATTGAAGATAAAGATGGTCAACTGCTCACGGAACTGAAGCCTGTTCTGGAGAGATGGAAGGGCTACTGTGCCGATCTCTATGATTCTGGAGCGGACATGAGCACGAGAACCAATCTAGAATGGAGTACGTCAGAGCAAGAACCTGACATTCTCCCAGCGGAAGTGGAACTAGCTGTAAGGGCACTTAAAAACGGAAAGTCTCCTGGCCGTGATGAGATACCAGCAGAACTTATAAAAACCCTTCCACCAGCAGGGATAGACACCATCACCAAGCTGTGTAATTTGGTCTGGCGGAACGGGCACTGGCCGACTGACTGGACTGAATCTGTATTCATACCCTTGCACAAGAAAGGTTCAACCAGCAAATGTGGAAACTACCGAACTGTGGCCCTCATCTCCCATGCGAGTAAAATCCTGCTCCACATTATTCACCGTAGGCTCAAGAGCTACCTTGATCGGCAAATCCCAGAAGAACAAGCGGGATTTGTCAAGGGAAAAGGAACACGCGAGCAGATTCTGAATATAAGACAGATAATCGAGAAAAGTCGGGAGTTTAACACCCCAGCTGTCTTATGTTTCATCGATTACGCCAAGGCTTTTGACTGCGTTCGGTGGGACAAACTTTGGAAGGTGCTAGGTGAGATGGGGGTGCCTAAGCATCTGATCGGGCTAATCAGTAATCTATACTATATAACAACAACCGTTCCTTTGTTCGTATCGACACCGATTGTTCTACTGCGTTCGAAACGAAAAAAGGCGTGAGACAGGGCTGCATACTATCACCGGTGCTATTCAACATATACGGAGAATACATCATCCGAAAGACACTGGATGAATGGACTGGAGGTTTTGCGGTGGGTGGGAAGAAAATCTCAAACCTCCGATACGCTGATGACACAACTCTAATCACCACTTCAATGGAGGAAATGGAAACGTTACTGAATCGTCTGGAAACTGAGAATGAGGCTATGGGGCTATCCATCAATAAGAGCAAAACAAAACTGATGGTGGTCGACCGAGCAGGTATACTCTCAGGCCCCAATATTTGTCAGGGCATTGCAACAGTGGACAATTTCATCTATCTCGGCTCCTACATTACTAACGATGGCAGTTGTGTCCCAGAAATCAAGCGTCGGATTGCCATGGACAGAGATGCGATGACACGCCTGGAAGGCATCTGGAAGAACCGAGGCATAACAGAGCGAACCAAGATGCGCCTAATCCGTGCCTTGGTTTTCCCCATATTCATGTACGGAGTGGAGACATGGACTATCTTAGCTAGAGAGAGGAAAAGGATTGACGCATTTGAAATGTGGAGCTGGCGACGAATGCTATGGATACCGTGGACAGCTAAGCGCACCAATGTCTCAATCCTTACGCAGCTAAAAGTGAAAGATAGATTATCCACTATTTGTCACCGCCGTATACTCTCCTACTTTGGCCACATAGCGAGACGCGGTGATGAAAGTCTGGAAAAGTTGGTCATTGTTGGAAACGTCGAGGGCAGGAGATCACGCGGAAGATTCCCTACTCGATGGACGGATCAACTAAGGGAAAAAGGCGCCAAATTTTATGACGTGGTCCAGTTGGCCACCAATAGAAGTCGCTGGAGGCAAGCCGTCCACGCTCTATCAAAGACGTCCGGTGATCACGATCTTCAGCCATGAAGAAACGACCACAGAGAGAGAATAATAATGGAGAATTTTACTAAATCTGTGTAGTGTGTGTGTACTTACAATAGTTGGTATAATTTACTATAAAATATTAAATTTATCTTTGATAAGGACATGCTATTGCAGTTAAAATAATTAAATAGCACCGATGATGAATAATAATTGATGTACCCGCATATTTTTAAATTCGCCAAACTATAATAATGTAATGTTAGATATACTCTATGTATGTTGGTAATGTTTTTGCAAACGAAAGGAGCTTTATTTTTACGAAGATATGAATATTACTTTTTACACGATTTACTGAAATATTAAAAGAGATAAACAAACAACAAACAGGTCATTTTAATTACGAAAAGCTTGTTGCTTAATTATTATACCCACCGAGCAAGTCATTAAAAAGTTACGAAACTCTTCGGCTCATTATTCGAGAGCCCTACAAAAACTCAGATCACAATAATTAATTCCGAAGAAATTTTTAGCTTTAAGGATAAAAACATGAATATTCATATTTTTACAAGACGTCTTACCTACTAAACAAACAGACAAGCATCACGTCTAAGGTTTTGTGTAGAGTCGTTCAAATATTTACACGGTATTCTAGGTTCCAACAACTCATCAAGTTCTGAGCTTAATTATGTACTAGGTTCTTACTGGTTAAAGTTTCCCAATCTAAGACTTATATTTGAAAAACACTGTTATACTTTTATAGTTATCAACAACAGATGTTTTAAAACTCTCGTTATTCGAAATATGTTAATCATTAAGGAAATATTAACCGGTTGCAAAATGGCAAGTGAAATGAGGCAAGGCTGAATAAACAAAAATGACACATGCATACACAAAAACTGTGATCATACTGCAAACAAATGATTAAAAACTGTCTTACCAGTAGCCCAAGTTGCATTGAAAGAAGGTGTTGAAAACGCTCCATTGATAATATCATCCAGTTCCACAGGAGTTGGTGGTACTGGCTCAGGTTCTAAAGTTGTTGAAGTAGTAGTAGACCCTTCAGTCGTGGGTTCTGGTGGTAACGTAGTTGATGTAGTTGTTGATACAGTCGTTGTGCTCACTGGCGTGGTCGTGCCTTCAGTACTGGATATTATAGGCTCGGCTACACCGGCGCCTTCGTTGCCAGATAAGACGACAACCAGGGTGATGACCACACCAATTGCAATGAACATTGCTATGCCGCCGATGATGTATGTTAAGGTCTTCTTCCTTTTTGTTGCCACCAATACCTGTGGGATACAAAAGTAAGTAAACATGTGTAACTTTGGGTCTTTTTGTGTAACCAGAATTTCTCAAGGTATCAGTTATGTACTTCTACAGTTATATTCTTCTATCTTCTAATTTATGTACTGCGTCATGATTCCAATCGATGGGCCATTGATGGGTTGGTAAGATTGCAATCCGAGGCAGACATTTGTGTGGACATGTACATATCTGTTTGTCCAGAGTCTAGGTGTAATTATTATACTTATGAGCACAGACTAGGTCGGACAGTACTCTCGCTAAGAATAACTGAAGCAACGTAATGGCGGTGGCTATTTATGTGTTTGTGTGAACTAAGTGATTGAATTATTAATACTTATGAAACGTGATTCCTGTTTTTTTTTCTCCGGTCACTACTGTTTTTACGCCATTTCACTACACAAGACATGCTTTATTTTAATATTTTTTCATTTGACGTTTACCCGCGTAATGGCCGACTAATGTGTGCGTGCCGGCTTGTACGTACAGCGAGTGGCCGACTCTCATAGACACAGTTTTTTGGTAGCGAGAATATATCCGAATTGTTTTAACGTCCTTGCTTATGAGTTGTATTGTAGTATATCAGTCATCTAATTTCTATACTACGCTCTGTTTAGTTTGAGCTTAGATGACCGTATCTGAAGAAAGTTCCAGGATATCATTATTATCGTAATCGTTTATCTACAGCTCAATGTTTTTTTTTAAATAATCGGTATCTAAAGTATTTATTGTTTATTAATTGTATTAATTAGTAGCTTACTATAAGAATAACATCTTCTGAAAATGTTCAGAAATAAATAAAAGCCATTCCTTACGTCTTTCGAAGATTATTTTGGCACGACATCAAGCTTACGAACGGGTTTTCAGTTTTATGTATTACTCCATTTATCTTGTCAATTTTATACTAAAAAGCAAATTTCTACAAAAATGGGCTTGTAATAAGTTCATTATTTATTACATAGATTGTAAGAATCAATTTCCTTCCAGACTGAATGTACTTACCTACTTAGCTTCGGCCAAATAATCACTTACACTGGTGAAATTGTTTTAGAATATAAAAAAAAACAAAAATGTAATACTGTTTAACCTCTGACCAAAAATTGCTTCTAGGTTTAAAAAAAAATCCAAACTAAACTTGCCCGGAACTAAAGCATAAACTTAAATTTCGAACGCCATTTTTAAAATAAATTAATCACACACGTACATTCCTTATTCAAATAATCCACTTCAGTCCATATAACAATAATTAGCACTGGTATTGTTTACTTATTATATTCATTATTTTCAGTTTAATATTTGCACTAAATTTATAACAATACAGCCGTTCCGCTCACTGCATGCCACAAGAATGGACCAAGTGAGGGTACGGACCTTGATTAGGTTTTTTTACTTGCAAGTTAGTGTGTTATCGAAGGTTATCGCTTATTTGACTTGAATATGATAAATACATAGCATCTATTGTTTATAGAGGCTAAAAACACTAGAGATTTTTTGGTAGAGTCAATGATAAATAAATATCTTAAACTAAACAGCTCTTAGTATAGAAATTATATACTACATACACTATATTGATAATTACAACCATACACACATATATATTTGTCCTGTATGGGAATTGAACCCTCGATTTATAGCGTGTTAAAGTAACTAACTCCTCGCCAAACGAGTTTAAAAGATCTTTAGATTGTATAAAAGAAGCGTAACAGGAAGATTTTTATCAAAAATAATGGAAAGAACTCTTTATCTTTTAGTAATGAAAGATAAAAAGGTCACATAAATATTTATATACCCAATTGTCCATTATATAAATTTATAAAAATATCGTAAATAGTGTAATAGAAGTAACTAAGTCGCCAAGTCATAAAATCAAGTGTGAGAAATTAAAATTATTTACAAAATATATTTACAAATTAGCAGTGTGAGACAACTTTAATGAGTTGCTAGTCAACTCATTAAAGTTGCGAGTCAACTCATTAAACTTGCGAGTCAACTCATTAAAGTTGTCTCACAGTTCCTTCGTTATTTTTTCATATCTATAAATAAATGTGTCTGTAATGTCATAATAACAGCTTATACATTATATCACTAGACATAAAAAACCTTTCATTGAAAACTGAACTTTTTTCACTGAAAAATAAAGAGCACTTTGATATTTCTCACCTGATCGCTGGTGCCCATCTCCAAAGTGGAATTGCTATTGTCCTGAGCCATGGTAGAGTTGCTATTGTCCTGACCTGTAGTGGCGTTGTCGTCAACCACGTTGACTTTGCTGTCCTGAGCCGAGGCCATGGTGACGAGGTGTTACTGTCACCTGGCAACAAAGTAATATATGTTAATAATGTAAAGTAATGAATGAAGTATTATTTTTTATACTGCTAAGGTAACAAACATACAGCCCAACTGATGATAAGCGGTTACATTAGCCTATTGACGCTTGCAACACCAGGAATAGGTATAATTTACGCGTTGCCGACCGATAAAATTCTTCACACCCTTCTTGAAGAACCTGAACTCCCTTGGGATAACGGGCAGCTCATTCCACAACCTAATCTGTGGTAGAAAGCTTATTTGGAACCACACAGTGCGTTAATGAACCATAGTGGCTTAGTGATGATCACACCGACTTAGGATCATGCGAGTGTAGGTTCAAACCATTGGCTCGTATCTTTAGTTACGAATTGATATCATAAAAAACCCAGTGATGACATACATTAAAAATCGTCTTGGGAGTCGAGTTTGCCAATACCACAAACACACACTATTTTCATTTCATTATTTATTTTATCTCTATGACGTTTGTTAGTCCGAAGACAAATTAGGGGTCTCGCTGGTTCAACTTTAGTTTAATGATCCACGGATTAGAGATAAACTACTTTGACGGGCCAGTTGGCACAGTTGGTTAAGGTTCACCTTACGCGCCGCAGGTCGTGGGTTCGATTCCCACACAGGACATGCATTTGTGTGCATGAACATGTCTGCATGTCCTGAGTCTGGGTGTAATTATGTATATTAAGTATGTATTTACAAACAAAAAGTAGTATATGTATTATATCAGTTAACTGGTTTCCATAGCACAAGCTTTGCTTAGTTTGGGATCAGATGACCGTGTGTGAGGAATGTCCCGGGATATTTATTTATTTATTTTTACTACTTTCGATTAATTTTAGCCCATATTTTAGTATCAGGTTTAAAAAGCTATTACACGTTTTGTAATAAGACCGCATTTGTTCATATTTACATTTTCAGGCTCTATGGCTATGCCGTACGGAGGAAAAATACCTACTTATATAATTGAAGATGGGAAAGGAGATTGGCAAGGTAACATGTTACTTGGGACCCATTGATAGGGGTACCGTTTATACTGGAAACTCATTAATCATTGTAGATCGTTATAAACTATGGCCTAAAAACTATGTTAAATTATTATTGTAAATAATAATATCGCAATTTCTCCCATAATCGATCGATCATATAAATAAATAAATTGTCGATAGTTTTCAACTCTACTTGGGAGTGACATATTTTATTTGACGGCACGTCATGCTCGTTGCGTTTTGTAAAATCAATTATAAATTTTGATTCCCAGCTTTTAGCGCCTCAATATTGTTTATATAAAGATCTTGTAAACTTTTCATTATAATTAATATAAACTTGTAACGTGAACGGTGCCTTGTTATTTTTGGGTCCAAGACTGCCAGCCTTCTTTACAGATGATTACATATACTCACTACACCTTTCTAAATAACATTTAAAATTGTGGATGTAGTTCTCATGTACCTATGTGTAAATTCATAATTGTTATGAAAATAAAATTTCTTAAACCGTAAGTTGATTTCATAACACATCTCAATAGTTTATCAGAAATGTATAATGAAATGAGATATCCGATGCTAAAATATCTCGTGAAATTAGAGGCCGAACAATTAATAACAAAATGGTGTTATTTTGGAGAAATATTAAACTGACTGTCTATTTTGAGCCCAGTTATTAACTTTATAATTTACAGCTGTCTTGAAAACATCTCAATTTAATTGGTTGATATCAAGGAAATTAGGAGAGAATGAAGTACCTAGTATGTCTTTCTAATCGATTACAATGAATTCCGGAAATTCCGCAGGGGATGAATCTACCCTACGTACCCCTAAGTTAGAGAAATTTACAAACTACCATATTTTTACCACACGTTCAAGATTGTTTTTTTTTTTTCATGTTTCAGTGTTTAGTTTATAGATTTTTTTTTTAAATGAAGCTTCTAAGCGCGAGTTCGGGATGGGGCCCAAAAAGAAAAATCATGTAATTAACACAGACATATGGGGTAAATTTGGATAGTCGTTTAATTCGGTTAACGAACATACATTACATAGCATTCATAATAACTATGTATTCACATTTACATGATAATGGCCCTGATTCTGTTGTTCACAACTAAACTAATTTTAATCTCACTATGTCTCTTTCTAACAAAGAATATAAGAAAAGGATGTACAAAATTTAGTCCTGTCAAATTAGTCCAATGCTTGTTTTCAATATAAATTTAGTCGCCATCTATCGTGGCTACGCCTAAATACACGCAAAATAAGACGGCAAAGATTAATTTTACAACTTAAAATATGTTCTATCCTTTTTCAATAATATTCGTAAGAAAGAGATGAGATGTGACTAAAATTAGTTTAGTGCGATTTACAACAGAATCGGCTCACTGTCACCTTGAACAAAAAAAAAGGTTTTCAGAGTTTTTTGTGTGTGGACTGTAGTTTAAATTGAAGTTTTCTATGCCATTAAAATTATTGTTGTTACAGACCATTGTAATTATGATTTATATGGTACATAAAATGCGGTCAGCCTTACAAATGGTCCGGTATCAGTTCGGTATCAGAGAATAATTTATATAATATCTTTATTATCATTGCTCTTGTCTTATCTAGCCCGTGTAATCGGTATTTAATTATTGTTGTCATAAAAACAATAATCTAGGTTCTTTTTCGATTGATAAACCTAATATTGTATATTCGATCAGTTTCAGTACCTTATCGAAACGTACTTATTAATTAATTAATGCATGCCTACTTATCGTATCCCTACAATTATTATATTAAATGCAAAAGTGTGTTTGTTTGTTTGTCGACGATACCTGCTCTATCTTTTTTTTCGATTAGCACACGGCCCACCTGATGGTAAGCGGTTACCGTAGCCATATGGACCCTTGCAACACACCACGCGTTACCAACCATTCCCCCCTCCCCAATTAACTTTAGTGACCTTACTCACGCGTAGGAGTTATTTGGCTGCGGATTCTGTAAAGTCGAGCTGCTCATTGAGCGAATAAACTGTTTTTAACCGACTTCAAAAAAAGGAGGAGGTTCTCAATTCAAATGTTTTTTTTTTATGTTTGTTACCTCATAACTCCGTCATTTATTAACCGATTTGGAAAATTCTTTTTTTATTTGAAAGGGTACACTTCCCGTTTGGTCCCCTTGATCATCAGATCAGGATTTGATTACTTCTTAGTGTACTTTGAAGTCGGTTTAAGTTTTTTGTAAAACAGTCCAATTATTATCGATCAAAGAGTGACACAGGCTATTTTATTGAACGCTTATAAAAGCACAGAGGATAATTGTAATTTTTTTTTTATTGTAGGTAGGCTAAACTTAAACTACCTTTGGGTTTGTGTTCTTGACCATGTATGCCTACCACCGTCGTGCAAATCATCACTTACAAATTGAGATTGTGAGCAGATCCCAGACGTGTTTCCAGATACATACAACATGGGTTTATTCAAGAGTGAACAGGCATCTTATGGGCACACGCGGTCCAACCTAGACTACATCTTCGAGGTACGATGCCACAGACAAACAAATAGACAAAGGTTTCAAACATAATATAATCCTTTTTTAATTTGCGGGTAGACAGCATTATTTTTTGCGCTTTGATGTGGTCAAAATATTTAACGCTATACTAACCTAATTACCTACGTACCTACGTTAATTATATTAGTTCATCACAATTCAATTCAAATAGCTTGTAATTAATAAATAATGCACTGATTTTATCTCAAAAAAAAACCCGCTGTACACTTTATTTCCATAAATATTATAACATAATTCACTCACCACGTTACAAAAAATCCTATGAAAATAAAAGAGTGCGGCCTTCGGCCGTGTACCCACAGCACTGAAAAATAAAACGGATCCAATAAGATTGGGATAATCTACCAAGATAATAGAATTAAATACTTTTAATCAGTGACTGCGGGTCGTAGATAAATTATATCGATTTGATTATATTAATTTGTAAATTGCTATAAACACGGCACGTGGAGAAGACTATTATAATAATTTTTGTATCACAGGTATTTCAATTAAAATAAATAAATATTGTAGGTACGTACTACATACTTGAGCTAAGATCATTTTTTTTATTACATTAATTACCGCCAAAAAGTTAAATACTAAAAACATAATAAGAATGACTGGCTGGAATGCTTGCGACAATACTAAATACAGCCAATAACTATTTAAAAAAATGCATTATGTTACTTTTTTAAATTCTTAATGGCTATCCCCGTGGGCTATCCTATATTTTATTCGAATGAAATTGTCAGTTAAACACTGTGAACACCAAAAAGGTGATAATAATATAGATAGTCTGTGGAAATCCTTTAAACATAGGTCTATGCATAGATCTACATATAGGACATCGCATCTATGTAAAGATGATTTATAAGTTGTTGTAATCAATGTAGACGAATCAATATCGGACTTTTTTGTTTGACTCCTCACCGTGGCAAGTGATGCTGTTTGAGCCTTTAAGTATACAATGAAGAAAGGAATTTGGCTCTCAAGTAAAGCTGTCGAAACACACCTCTGCAGGTGTAGATAGTTACACATTTAGTGATAGATTGTAGCCAGCCAGTTGGGTACCTCCCAACTCCTAACAAATTTTCTCACGATATTCGGATAGCTTAGGTAAGATTCGAAGTTATCAACGATAGCACTGGGCTATTACAAAAAGTACATATAATAAATCGTTATCAAAACCTAGCTATTATTGCTAGTAAGCCTTCATTATATAAATATGTGTACCTTATCCTTGTGGGTCAATAAATATTTTTTCTTTCTTTCTTCTTTCTTTCTTTCATTTCGCCACCCCATCGCAAACTAAGCCACATTTTGCGGCGTTCTCTCAATTTCCCGCCGTTCCACAATAAATTTCCTTTCCCACTTGTAATTTTACTGAAGGAACGAGCGGCAACCGGGAACACTTCAATGTAACAGGCTGTTTCTTTATTGACATTTCCTTGCGGGCTTAGGATTTGCCTTGTAAATAAAAATGATGAGAAGTTGTATGAATAAAATATTTCTGTCCGCGCCGTGTTCGTTAGTTTTAGGCGCCGATCCCACAGAGAGAGTTCTAGAATTCCGAGTTCCGAGTTCTGCATTCCGTGTTGACTATTGTGCACACAGCAAGCAGTCTAGAGTTCTAGAGTTCTGCAAATTCGCTACTGATCGCACATCATAGGTACTTCTTTTACTTTCAAAAGCCCCACATAGCTTACAATCAACGTGGAATGCAGAACTCAGAACGCGGAACTCTAGAACTCTTCTCTGTGGGATCGGCGCCTTATTGCTCCGCATAAAAATGCAGCCTTGTATGATGGCTGATAGATGAAAGAGATAGATAACTTTTGTACCGGAAAAATAATAGAACCCTCGGGAACGCGAGCTTGTAACTAGTCTATAGTAAAACAATTTGCTGCAATGCCTATTCGACATTTTATAATTACTCTCGCCTTGCCGTATACATTTTTAAATTATTACTTATTTTTATTTACAGGGTTCCGTACCCAAAGGTTGCCAACGGCCTCCGCTGTCCGTCCATCCATACGTCCGTCCGTCTGTCTATTTTTACACAATCTATATTCCTATTGCCGCTATAACAACAAATAATAAAAAAGACAAATATTAAAAAAAATTAAGAGAGGTAGAGCCACGGGGTAGTGCATAGCGTTTATTCGCTCAAAGAGCAGCTCGACTGGGGAATTACCTCCACCTTACTGCATGATACCGCAAGTCTGAGTATGAATACCGCAGTCAAATAACAAATAACTTTGTTGTGTTCCTGCGCGTGAGTAAGGTCAGAGCTCATTTTTTTTTTTTATACCACTGAGTGGCAAACATGCATACGGCCCGCCTGATGTTAAGCGGTTACCGTAGCCTATGGACGCTTGCAACACCAGGGGTGTTGCATCCATCACTTGCGCGTTGCCGACCCTGCAGAAATCTCTTCACACCCTTTTTGAAGAACCCCATGCTGTACTCCATTGGGAAAACCACTCATTCCACAGTCCAAGCGTCCGCGGAAGAAAACTCCTTTTAGCCCGCACAGTTCGAAACAATTCTGGTTTCAGGTCATTTGGTCATTTGGTCAAGGGTCGGTAACATGTGAGTGAGCTGCAAGCGTACATATGGCTACGGTAACCGCTTACCATCAGGCGGGCCGTATGCTTGTTTACCGACTTAGTGGTATAAAAAAAACTCCCATAAAAAAATGCTTGTATGGAAACCTTCGTGTGCTTATCCAACTCGCACTTGGCTGGTTTTTTAACTTTGTACTTACAAACGGAAATTTACACAACTAAGATTATATAATACTTACAATGCTCACATCGTAACCCTACGTCTGTGAAATTCTTACATTGCATTTTGGTAATAACTTATGTGAGTTTGGAGTGAAATGCGCTGCTAGAATTTACAATATGTTCAAAATGTTTTTAATAACATATCATCATCACTCGAACCTGAATTCGAGCTGACGGCGCGAGGAGTTGGAGCTGGAAGTATAATGACCAATGTTCAGGCGTTTCATACGAAATATTAAAAACACTCGCGAGGAAATCATGTTTAATTAGCACAGTTTATTCACAATCATGATGAGAAATTCTTAATACTCTTGCTGAGATATAAAAAAGAGAGGAAAAAAATTAAAAAGCACGCGCGTTTTATAAGCTGCATTATAAATAAATAAATATCCTGGGACATTCCTCACACACGGTCATCTGATCCCAAACTAAGGAGAGCTTGTACTATGGAAACCAGATAACTGATATAATACATATACTACTTTTTGTTTGTAAATACATACTTAATATACATAATTACACCCAGACTCAGGACATACAGACATGTTCATGCACACAAATGCATGTCCTGTGTGGAAATCGAACCCACGACCTGCGGCGCGTAAGGTGAACCTTAACCAACTGCGCCAAATGGCCCGTCAACCTAAAATTATGAACCTAAAAGCCGTTCATTATGAGACAGTACACGAGTAAGTGTTTTAACAAGTTAACTAGGCAGTAGCAAATAAAGTACATACCTACATTTACATCGAGCAAAATTTGTTTCTTTGAACGAAAAGTTTGAAAACATCTTCGCATTTCTGACCTTAGTCTCTGAAAGTAACTAGCATACTAATTACAATGAGGTAGATGTACAAGACTTGTCGTGCTCAAATACATTTTATATCCAGTTAATCATCACTTTGCCGTGCCGGTAGCGTAATTACTCCGCAATTTACTGTTTACTCACGATCACTTTCGTCACGCCGCACATTTCTACTAGGTGCTGACTTGAATTAATAATGAAAACTACGTAACAGTGTACAAACAAACACTTTCGCTTGCTACTTATCACGCGTACTCCATAGCGTTTACATAAGAACTTTGAATGTCTGATTGACCTGATTGAACACTTATAATGGGGTCATGGCCATCATTATTACGAAGGTACATACATAATTCAACGTCTAGATCCTGGGCCTGTAGACAATCGTCATCGTTAGTAAACGATCAACCTTTGTATGGGATTGACATAAGAGATTGATAAAAATCACGTGATACTTCGATTTGAAATGTCAATCCCATACAAAGGTTGATCGTTTACTAACGATGGCGATTGTCGACAACCAT
Source organism: Polyploca ridens (assembly GCA_951394255.1). Classification (NCBI taxonomy): domain Eukaryota; kingdom Metazoa; phylum Arthropoda; class Insecta; order Lepidoptera; family Drepanidae; genus Polyploca; species Polyploca ridens. The sequence continues at coordinate 5,432,862 of OX596249.1, forward strand.
CTGGTCTAGGGGGGCTGCTAGGCGATTCTGATTTCTGATAGGCAAATAGTACTGCAGGTGCTGAAGTGAAAATTCGGGTGAGTTATCTTAATCATAACTGACCTCTCATGTGATTGCTTGATTATTGAGAGAGATAGAACATGGCGACAGTGCACATTCATCATCGATATTGTGAATTATGACATAACATACAGAATCACCTCCGTGCTTGTTAGTCCACATTGGATCATCCCGTTTGGTTGTTTTTACTTTATTAATCATTTGACCGTCAAAACACGTCAATTGATTTCGGAACTCAATTTGACAAAAAATATAATGCATTAAAAATGCATCGTGATTTTATCTTTGCACGCCATTGATATATATCCTACATCAAAATTTAGATAAAAATACAGAGAAAATTACTTACATGCTACATTATTAATGACGCATAGTTCTGTTTTGATAATTAGGATATTTGTACATGAATTTAGGAAGTCCTAAAACCTCGTCGGTTTTTTCCGCATAAGTGCGTAAATTCCATCTGAGACTAACATCTTCTAGTCCAATATAAAATAGAAATTATTAATTAAACTGTAAAATCACTAACTACTTATTAGAATTAACTATGGAGAAGATTTAATGACAGGCTATCGTTCGAATAGCTAACGGCCAGTCAAGCATTTAGATTTTACTAAAGCAACAAGATTTGATCCATCTTTTGTTGTAAGAAGTACGAGACTTTCCAATAGCACTTTTCTTTGAATTATTACACATATAGTAGGCAATATTGCCACACAATTGTTGATCTTGACTGAGGAATACAACTCAAAGAAATGTATTGTTTATCTCGTCATGACCTTATACGTAAACTTATCTCTTGAGTATACTTTATATCAAGATTATTGTTTTCATTTTCTTTGAAGGTCGTTTATCTTTTATCTTTAGAAACTCAGCAAAATAAAAATCTAGGTTAGGGTTAAAACAGGATTACGATAAATCTGAGTTTAATCAATTTGATCGATATCTATTACGTGAGATTGTTATAGATTTTATACTATCGTTTTCTATGGCCTATTGACTATTGCCATAAGATTGATAATGTAGAAACTCTTTGCTAATCTTATAAAATTTTAGTCATCAAATAACAAAATAGCAGTTACCAAAACTAGTTCTCCTTGTCTCATGTACTTGCAAAGTAATCTCATCAGCATGTACAGAAGCCTTCACCAATTTAAAATTCACTATCCGTTTAAATGGAAATCAGTTATTCACAAGCAATTTACCAGCGACCTCGTTTCTGACACTAACTGTTTACCCAACGTGCTCTCTGAGCGTAATTCTTATCCGCGTCTCGTAAGTATCCACCAAATAAAATCTGAAACTCTTCTGGTTTTCTCAAATACTTGCAAACATACGTAACCATAATAGGAGCGGTAGACAGTATTAGTCTTAATTTTCTCGACGGTCAATAGCTGACACAAACCTTGGGTCCAATAGTTTGTCAATGACCTGTACTCCGGTGAAATTTAATTGTGCCTCTCTTATTGGATTTCTTTGGCAAATGTTATTTGTTTCAATTTGGTAAGAGTATGTTGCTTTAATTACATAAGTGTTACCTTGTTACGTTTTTGTTCTTCGAAAGGTACGCGTTGACTTAGTAATTGTGGTAATATTGCCTTTTTTTAATCTTTTTATAGCATCGGAATTTGTTTCAATTGTTTGATATAAGACAAAAAAAAATTGTTTGCAATTGTTTTACCTTATACATTAGCGGCCTTACTCATAAACGGTATTTAACTAAATCTACTGAATAAAATGGTCAAATAAATAACGTCATCTTGCTGTCATTGTCAAACAATTTGACGTTATTTTGGTGACCACTTAATCAGCTTATTAGTTAAATAACGTTTTATGAGTAAGGGGGTATATATAGTATAGGTATAGTAACTGATCATTATACGAGTAATTTTTGTTCAGTTTTCAATGTTGTCTTTCCAAATTGTTCTTGGCGATGATAGCTCAATGGTAGTGAAACCGGATGACGAGACGAAGGTCCCGGGTTAGAATCCTTTTTTTTTTTTTTTTATACCACTAAGGTGGCAAACAAGCATACGGCCCGCCTGATGGTAAGCAGTTACCGTAGCCTATGGACGCTTGCAACACCAGGGGCATCACTTGCGCGTTGCCGACCCTAAAGAAATCTCTTCACGCCCTTTTTGAAGAACCCCATGCTGTACTCCATTGGGAAAACCACGGCGGGGAGCTCATTCCACAATCTGACCGTCCGCGGAAGAAAGCTCCTTTGAGCCCTACAATTAGCTTGACCTTTCGGTGAAGGAAAACATCGTGATGAAACCATAGCACGGTGGTAGGGTACTTTGTAGTACCCACCTGGCTGGCTACCACCCTCGAGTTGAAAATCTGTCACCAAGCACCTGTCGTGTATGTGTTCCGACAGCTGCACTAGAGAGCCAGTTCCTTCCACCATCAGCCACATCATTACCATAGTGAGATTGTGGTCAAATAAAGGCCTATAAAAAGTAAAAAAAGAAATTACTGTTCTTGTGGTTAATTTAATACTCAGGAGGTTGTATCCCTGCAGATAGTTGTACCTTAATTTTTTTTTTTTACAATTACGATCAATTACTTAATAATTAGCTTTCGGTTTCGTAAAAACCAAAATTTCGTTAAAATTATTTGTTATAAAGTATTTCCCTATTTCTTTGTCCATATTGACCGCATAACAGATAAACGCTAAATAATGATAAATATTATTTATCACATGTTTTATTTATTCAAATTGGTATTCCCGGTTGCTAAAGTATTTCAAAAGACGTGAAGCTCTTACATAACTATCTTCGTTATCGTTAACTATAATAATAAGTCCAGCCGTCGCAACAATAACCATGCATTATCTTAATTATCTACATGTCTGGAAAGTGAATACATGTTCATTATACAACCAAAACAGGAGTAGACATCAACAAGTAGCTATTATTTTAACACGAACTGTCATATAGAATCACATGCTTAAATTACTAAGAATAAGAGTAACGATTATGAGGGGTTGATTGGTTTTATATAGCCCGGTAGACTGGGAAAATCTTATCTAGTACTAACAATAGAGAAAACTAGATTTAAGCATCTGTTCTACATCAAAATCGAGTAGGTACTTAAAGGCTAGCGATTCTCTCTACTCTAAGATGAAACACCAAAGCAACCTTGTGTGAGTGAACGAAACACTAATCTAGTAAATTATCGTTTAGACCCAGATGTACATATAGATGTGATAGTACATTATGATACATGTGTGCAAAGTTGGTTATTAACTCTCCAGGCGGTAGCGAACGCGATAAGGGAGCCGAGAGTGTAATAATCAATGCACACGCGTGTCATACGACGTTTTTCAACACACTTGCGAGGAAAAAACAGACTTGTATTTGCATTAAATTACACTTTACGAGTGTGTTGAAAAATATATTCCTGTCGAGAATATAATGCAGTTTATTACAGTCTCAGATATTGGCAGTGAAATGTATTTTAGAATACAAAATATTTTTGATTATGATAACAATTAGAAACAAAAAAACATAACAAACGCAAATAATTCAGGCTTCATCCTACCCAATAACAAAAAATTGAAGATCAAATGTATTAGTTACTTAACAGTAGTTACTTCAAAGGAGGAAATAATCTCACTTATTTCTTTTCCCTAAAGATCTCTTGCTGAGAACTAGTTCCGGCCCAATCTTAACCTTTTTGTTCGATTTTCCTCAATCATTAATGTAATTAATTGTCCTACTTCCGATAACTTTATTCAGACAACTTCTGTATCCAAATTAACCATATTTGGCAGATAGATATTTATATAATTATCAACAGAAACTAAGAAACAATCGACACGATGATTATTTTAATTAATGAATTAAATTAAAAAACATCTGGTACCTACATGATATGTAACCGCCGACGGAACGTAGTTGGCGTAAAAGGAGTGTCTGTGACCATAAACGTCTTAATAGTTTTTAGATAGTAATTTTAAATATTTTGATCTTAGTATGGCAAAACAAGCTTTTCAACATAGTAGCCAGCCAGTGTTGCTACCGTATATAACAATAATTATTAAACTACAGCTTATTTTTGAATCCATAGGCTCCCGAACTAGTAAAACTGTGTGAGTTTCAGAAGCCAGAACTTATACTTTGGTGATAATGGGAGTAGTGTCAGATGACGTTTGAAGACCATTAGTGGGCTTCGTTGTACCGTGTTTTTGGTTGAAATTTACGATGATGAAAAAGATACGCTACGCGAGTAGCCCCGCGGGTAGGTACTTACAAGTAGCCTACCTCCGTGCTATGGTTTCCTCATGATATTTTCCTCATACGCAACGTCAAGCTCATATAGGATTCTAACCTACAACCTTAGTCATGGAATTCGACGGCATAATTGTAAGCATTGCAATTAGCGTTGGAATATCTAGTTCACGACTAAGAAATCGTTTGTAAAACCCATTCATGTTTTATTTTACTATCATGTGAGATAAAATACACGGCAAGAGATCTGCGAAATGTGCGTGCAATGGTGTTTTATTTTAAAAAATTTAAACATTTGAATAAGAATGCCAATGTGTTTAGATTGTCCCAAACTATGGCGGCAGTAACTAGTTTTGGTGCCTTTGAACCTGAATAAACTCACCGCTTTGACAAAAATCATATTATGGGAATCCACGTTTTACTATATTTTAATTTTGGATATTATTTTCGTCAAAATATAGCGAGACATAGCCCAATTATATGACTTCATTTATGTATGTGGACAGAATACATCAATGGAAAATGAACTACCTAGGTGGAACGCGTCGCTGCTCTAAAATGAAGGTAATTTTGTCTAAATTAGTAATTAGGTTTGCTCAGCAGTGGAGTCTGTGAGAGGTAAAATTAGTTAATCTTCAATTTGATTAATTTTATTATTTAAATTACGAATTTGTACCTTTGATTATAATTTCGACGAAGTATTTTAAATACTACTATTTTTATGCATGCGCAGTAACTCTTTGATAATATAACTTTTTTCATTATAATGACTAAAAATAATCCAAAATTAAGCGAACAAAGAATACATTTCTCATCAGCAATGATAAATATAGTTGACAGAGTAGGCTACACATTTAGAGTGAAACTAATCAAGTCCCCGAAGGTCTGATTGTGTGAATCCCATCTGGCGGCCGTTTGTCACGACCGTTCATTATCGCAGACACCCCGCAAACTGATTGATTTAGCACTGAGTGTTTGTAATTGAATTTATAATAACATTGTTGTTTAGGGGATTTTGTAATAAAAATAATTGGAAAATAAGAAAACTTTTTCTTCTTAAAACCGATTAAATGTTTTTCAGATGTCTATAGGAAAAGGTGATTACTGATAAAAAGCATCATTATTCCTGGATTTTATCAATGAATGAGCTTTTTCATTTATTTATTTAATCGTAGGGAGGTGTGGATGGTTAATGTATGGGACGTGCGAGTGGATGTGCAGTGCAACATAACCATAGACAGACTAATTAAAACTATATTTTTTATAGGTAGATTCTTTGTTGATTTTGTCCATAATTAATCAGGTCTTTTTGGCGGGAACTTGCAGAGTGACGTTGTGTTTTCATTTTAAATTTCATAAATTCGTGTATTTTGGGTTTTATTGCATATTATCGGTGGTATTTTATCCAATAAAGATCATTCATGTGCACCAGTGAAGTGAAATTAAATGAATTATGTGTATCGTGTCTTTTCAAGTTGTCTCAAAGAGTCCGTGAAAAGCTTTAGTACAATGACCACCATTGTACTAAAATGAAAATGATATTATATAAAATTACACGTATGGAATGGCTGTATGGTTGAAAAAAAAACCCTTGCCTATCCTTTTATGGATGAATAAACTACTACCATAATTAATCACGATCAAAATTATAAAAAAACATAATTTATGAAACAGTATTTTTATTTTAGGGTCTTATGAATTAATAAATGTTGTTAATTTAAATTATTCAGTGTCCACCCTGAAACAAATGTGTTTCTCAATAGAAATATTAAAGAACTCAGTCATAACTCATACGTCAGTAATTAGTTGAAGTGGTTATCAAACAGCAACATAATTAGGTAATTACTTACCTTTTGAAGCATATATAGGGAACTTTGCTGCATATGCGGAGCTGTCGTAGCTAAATAACGACCTATTGCTGGTAGCCAGCTTCCTCTTACACAAGTAATCATTGATCAAATACTAATTGGATCTTATACCGCTGATCGTGAAATACCTAAGTAAAAATATTTTGATAAAATAATCTAGTTGTCTCCAAACTAACACTTTAATAAATAAAATCTTGTTGGAAGCTTTCGTATCGAAAACTATATTTATCTCAAATGTAAGTGCGAAGCCGGTAAGGCTCCGCTGCGCTCCCCAACGCTCCATAAATAAGATATAACATAGGTATTGTGTACTGTGCCATCTATAATACAGGAGCGGAAAATGCTTTCACTTTTACCTAACGCTCCTTCTCCTTGTCATTAATTATTTGTTCGATTGACAACCTAACTACGCAGACTTAAGCATTAGCTGTGGATTAACATAAAATGTCTTTGACGTCCCTAAAGGCTCGGTTCATTTTATTTACAGTGTTCTTTTCTTTCCGTCGGTTTTGATCTTCACGTAATACTTCAGGGGAGTTTTCTTTGGCAGCTGACTTGTTAAAGTATATTGAAAAATTTGGATTAACTCTCCAGCATCATCTTAGGCTTTTTCGTACGTTTTCTTGTAGGTTTGTTGGATTATCACCTGTTGTCTCATCATCACTGACCAAAAAAAAACTATCATTGTTGGTTTCTCTTAGAAATAAATAAATAAACTTGCTTAATACATCCGCTTTATCCATTCTACATACCGTATTTTATTTGAATAGTTAGCAAGCTGATGGAAAAAATAACGAATACCAGACGTAACACGTGTAACTTAGCCACATAAATAGTTCAATGTATTTGACAGACGTATGACTCTACATACCGAAAAAGTACATTGCTTATGCCCGGTTTCAATAAACATAAAAGAATCGTTACCAATGGTAGGTTTTTTATTGCCAAATTGGGCATATAGATCATTTCGTAAACTAATTTTACCTGTGTTAGCTACTTCCATATGGGAGGATCTGCTATGCAAAGCTTTGAGGTCTTTGCTTCATTATTAGTAAAGATACATTAGTCTTAATTTTAATTAATCTTAACCGATACCGGTCCATAAATTATTGAAACCGGGCATTAGTCTTCAAAAAGAAAGGTTGGTATATATTTTTCTCAGTGTGTTTTCCCGTCTATATAGGTACCTAATGGATTCTGAAGAACTTTTTGACATGGTGCCATCATCGTGGAGTCGTAAAGGGTTCCATAGTCGACTGAAAATCGGTTCTAGTACCTACTACCTACATCAGAGTTAAACTGAGTAGTAATCCTTTTCGACATTACACATTATTGCAAAGTTTCTTGTATCAACAATCTCTGTACAGTAGTACCCAACTGATAAGGCGCGTTGTGAATCTTCGTTCGCACAGAAAAGAAAGTATGGCCCCGAAGATTAACAAAATACTGCTTAAAACTTACAATCGACCTTAGATCACGACTATAAGGTTCATAATACACACAGCTGTTAGTTCCGTCTCACTCGCAAGTCACGGCCCTCCGCACGGCGCGCGCTAACATAGCGGCAGCTGCCGAGCAATAGCCTATCCCGCGCTTTGAAAATGTATCTTCTGCGCAGGTACATCGGTAAGCCATATTAGTTGGGTACTACTGTACGTATGTGTCGAAATATAGGTATGTTATTATTTTATTCCTTTCCTTTAAAAGGGCGTAAAAATTACTTCAAGGTCATAAAGGGAAACTCATAAATATTCCTGTTATTGCAAAATTCTAATAGCGACGATGACCATTTTCCATCAGGTTTCGTCTGCCTGTCTGTCAACCAACTGACATAAAAAGAGCAACCTTCACGCATAATAGTTCATGTTGTACAACAAGCTATTTGTTAACACGAGTACAAGTACGAGACAGAAGTAATAACCGTTTCTAATTCCTTATACACAAGATGCAAAATGCATTCAACGTTGTTGTTCAATGGGTAATTTAGCACATACATGAACGTAACCTATAGCCGATTATGAGCGGCATTCATGAATGCCTTAACTAGATCACAAAGGATATCCACCTGTGTATAGAAGAGGCTAATTTGGTAGAAGACCTAGGGTTGTCAAGGTAGCCTTGTTAGTTGTTGACTGCATTGAAAAACTGCTGATACTTTAAAATTTAAGCCTTTTAAGAGAGGTAGAGCAGCGTTTTTTCGCTCAAAGAGCAGCTCGTACTGGGGCAATACCTACCTCCACCTTACAGAATACCGCAGCCGTTTACTGACTTAGACATTTAAAAAAACCGGCCGGGTTGGGTGGTGGGAGGGTTTCCGTACAATATTAACTAACTCAACTTTGCTATGAAAAAAAAAACGCAAAAAAATACGTCTCTTGTATGGGCGCCTTTTTTAATTTTTAATTTCATTTCATTTTTATTATTTGTTGTTATAGCGGCAATAGAAATACACATTCTCTGAAAATATCAACTGTCTACCTATTACCACTGACAAACAGACGGACGGACGGACGGACAGCGGGATTAGTAATATGGTCCCTTTGGGTACGGAACCCTAAAAACTAGCCCACGGCCCACCTAATGGTAAGCGGTTGCCGTAACCTATTGACGCTTCTAAAATCTCTTCACACCGTTCTTGAAGAACCCCATGCTGTACTATCGCTAGGTATGGAGTCTGAAATAATACAGTTTCGAAAACATACCAATTTATTTATTAGTCATGTTACCTAGTTGACAACCTTAAATGGGTATTCCCTGTGTATGTTTTACACATCATTATATGAATAAAGATATGAAACATTGACGTCGTCTGTTTAAAGATGTCGATAACTAGACATTCTAGGTAAAATTAACATAATTGTTTTAATGTAGGTTGAAAACATGCTAATTATTCTGTATATGTATTTGGGAACTTTTTGTTAAATCCAAACACAAAAATACAGCCTATACACAGTTAAAAAACAATGACAATTTCTTGTCGTTGTAACATTGGCCTTGGACCATCCTTGGACTATGATGATGACTCTCATGGTCGTGTTGGTTTTTAACCGACTTCAAAAAAAGGAGATTATCAATTCGACACGTATGTATGTAATATTATTGGAACTGCAATATATTCACATATGATAATCTATTAGGGCTTCCAAACAAATATACAAAATGTCATAGGTGTTTGTATGTATGTAAAAAAGTAATTTAAAAATATTAAATCGACTTCAGAATAAACTGAAAAGTATGAAATAACTCTAATCTTACACTGATTTGAAGTCAGCGAAAGAGCACGACGTATTCCATTGTAAATATTTCGCTGACTTCAAATCAGTGTCAGATTAGAGTTATTTCATACTTTTCAGTTTATTCTAAAGTCGATTTAATTTTTTTAAATTACTTTTTTATGTTAAGATGATTTGTCACTATTGCATCGGTTACAATCAATAACACTTCTGAGGATTTTGGTTGCGTGTGTCGACTGCGGAAGAGACAAAGCATAGTGTCACTGCACCGCTGCTGGTCCCAAAATAAGGCCTCCTCATGAAGCTCTTGAGACCTTACCTCCACAGGAATACAAAACCAGATTTTTTGTAAAGTGATGCTACTTCCCTATTGGGCTGCTCTTAAAACTAAAAAGATGAGGTCGATCTGATAACTTTTTGACAGTGCGAGCCAATTAGGTCTGTAAAATATATCCCACAAAAAACATTTTAAATAAAAATGTTTTTAGTGGGATATATTTTACAATGCGTACGCGTACGTGGCAATGCTTTGTCAGTTATAAAGATATGTATGACATAACTTTTGCTCTACTTGAAAATGTCTCTAGTTATCCTTGGGAGTACACGTACAAACTTACTAGTAACTGCTGCGAGTAATAGGCACATACCAGTTGAATGGATAGCATTTACATTCCTGTTTAGAACACAATGGCCCTGATTCTGTTGTTCACAACTAAACTAATTTTAATCTCACTATGTCTCTTTCTAACAAAGATGTAAGAAATTTTGTCCTGTCAAATTAGTCCAATGCTTGTTTTCAATATAATTTTAGTCGCCATCTATCGTGGTTACGCAAAATAAGACGGGAAAGATTAATTTGACCACTTAAAATATGTTCTATCCCTTTTCAATCATGTTCGTAAGAAAGAGATGAGATGTGACTAAAATTAGTTTAGTGCGATTTACAACAGAATCGGCACCAATGCCATATTTAGTTAGGATGTTTTTGTTACTTGTATTGCCCGGTTCACCTGCGAGAGTACTATTGCAAAAAATAGTACCTATTAGTTTTTGGTTTGATAAAGGTCAACACTCACCAGGTTCTCTATACAGCGGAAAAGGTAAAGTACACGACTTATTTGGTACTAGGTGCACAGATAGCGAAAGGGAAAATTTTATAATAATACTATGCGCTGTCCCGCGCCGTTTCACTCGCATTCCCGAGGTATCGTACGATTTTCTGGCATAAAAAGTATTCTATGTGTTAATCCAGAACATATTCTATCTGTGTGCCAAATTTCATTCAAATCCGTTCAGTAGTTTTTGCGTGAAAGAGTAACAAACATACATTCATACTCACAAACTTTCGCATTTATAATATTACTAGCTGTCCCCGCGGTTTCACCCGTGTTCCCGCGATAAAAAGTAGCTTATGTTCTTCTCCATACCATAGGCTGCTGAATTTCATGTTGATCTGTTGCGTAGTTGAGGCGTGAAGGCGTAACAAACAAACAAACTCACCTTCGCATTTATAATATTAGTTAGGATAGTAGGATTAGCAAGTGGTGGGAAAAGATAATATCCCTCATTGAGCGGTGCGGTGACACGTTGGTTATGAATTTTATTCACTAAACTTGGCAGCAAAAATTTGGTATGAATTTTTGAGTAATTTATTTTGAGCTGAAACTTTTTATAGAGAGTCTATACCTGATGTAGTCTAAGCTTTCGGATAGATATTCCAGATTGATGAACAGTGGAAGGGTACTGTGTAGTACCCGTCTGGCTGGCTATATGTTGAAAATCTCTCGCCAATTACCTAGATACCTACGATATATTCCGTCAGAACACATGTTCCATCCATAGTTAAAAAAAATACAAAATGAACGAGTATTCGGTATTTGACTACTCGGTCAAGCATATTACAAGTTTCATTATCTAGATTTAAATGAAATGAAGCCCCCAGACACCCTGCGGGTAAAACCTCATTACATGATAAGTATATCCATTTAAAGTTACGTAATTACAATCTCGCCAGCAAAATTGCTCTAAATTACATTACAGGTCGTTGTTTTGGTCAGCGACGAGCGACTCAGGATCGATAATACAAATGACACTGGTGCTAAAAAAAATATAAAAAGAATACTTTATCTTTTTTAATAAAAAAAATTAAAAAATTAAAATTTTGAAAATCATGTAATAAGCTAAAGTGTAGACATAATACTCAACGGGAGTACGAGGGAGTAAAGGGGTGGACCGATGGCGGCTTGCGTCTAGCTCTAGTCTGTGCACGTGCCTAGTAAACATACTCTGCGGTAATTTTATTTGAAATTGAATAAGGTATTTCTCAACATATTTACAGTATTTAATGGAATTAAGTCCATTTTTGGGGAATATATATTTTGTACAACCGCTCCAGGGTCGCTTGTCGCCGAACAAAACAACACTCTGTATAAAAACTTTTTTACATTTTTTTAAGAGTCAGTCCTATCCTAATTTAAAACTACCAGGGGATGATTCCAAAAGCCGAGCGTACGTGGAAGAAAGCTTTTGAATACTGCACACACATTGTATGGAATTTCTCATGCGTGAGTTCGATTCGCAATTGACCGATGTTCTTTTCCATTCTCTAACAAAAAGAACCAATTATATTTCCGGGGCAAGAAGTATTTGAGCCTTTTGTGCTAATTTTATCCATTGAGCCAATATGACATGATCGAGATTATGTACATCCAAATACACGCATTTGTAATACAGGTTGTTGTTTGGGTGGATAATACAACTGATACTGGTGCTAAAAATAATAAAAATAAAATTAATATTATTTTGAAAATCATGTAATAAGCTAAAATATAGACGTAATACTCAACGGGAGTGCGAGGGAGTAAAGGAGTGGGGCAATGACGGCTTGCGTCTAGCTCTAGTCAGTGCACGTGGCTAGTGACCATACTTTGCGGTAATTTTATTTCAAATTGAATAAGGTATTTCTCTACGCATTTACAGTATTTAATGGAATTAAGTCCATTTTTGGAAAATGTGTTTTTTGTACTACCGCTCCTGGGTCGCTTGTCGCTGACCAAAAAAACACCTGTATAACCATAAAATGAGATGACAGTCACTATAAAGAGTAGGATACATGGATAGTTTTGAGAAAGACTTTCCTACAGTCGTAGGTATAAACTTTTTCCGATGTTTGTAACAACTGCAGCATCCAACTTACATCAAACTTTTCATTGCGCTTCCATTTTATTGGATGTCTGCATTGCGTCGGTGTCTACAATTTTATTTACGCAGGCGATTGATAAAATTTCAACAGATTACATGAAATAAGTCATGTTTGGTTGATAATCTCCATGACTTTCAAATAGCAAAGAAGCAAATATATCAACGGTCCCTAAAACGGACACGGTCCCTACAAACTGACATACGTAGGGACCGTCTTTGCTATAGGGAAAAGCGACGTGATTTTTCTAATGAATCGAATAACGTTGAAAATGGACTCACAAAATTTTCAAAGATTTATCTGGAAGACTGGTCGAAGCAACGTGACCGAAATGCTGGTTGTTATTTTGGACAAAGATTACCATACAACGTGGCAATGCAGTCAGTATCTTGGGAACGTAGCCTACTGGTAGAGACTTGTTAGATTAAGGTTATTTAAGTTTTAGTTTTGTTTGTTTTAGTTTTTATAATTTACTCATACTTGATAATAAAAACAACAAACTAGTATGTAATCAAATGAATAAATTTGAGAACATCTATAATACCTATATCCAAATTGTATAGGTATTAAAAGTAATTTTATGGCAAACTGTCCTTACTTACCTTTTACCTATATATGGGAGGAAAAAGAGGTCTAGTCATGGTTTCTATTACTTCATGATTCAGTACAAGATCTAAAATAAACTTGTTTTTATGATGTAGGCAATGACGTCACATATTATGTACTTTTCGCTGACTCAACTACTAGTGATTTTCATTAATTTAACTGCTCCATAGTTCGAAAGTCAACAAAGTATTTATGAAAGCGAGAAATGTTTGGTCAAAGATCAACAATTTGTTGAAATTGCGTACTGTAAGCAAGCGTGACTCACGCAACAGGAAAACTGGGTCTAAACAATTAGCACTACTTATCGCATTTAAACCTACGAATAACATAGGTTATCTTTACTGTGGAATCTGTTGCATATTTTTATAGATATAGATGCTGAAAAACAAACATGGAAATGCCTTTCCATTAATTTAAAGCTATCACATTTTCATACTACTAAAGTAGCAATACGTAGCTTACGGCCTGATGGTAAGCGGTCACCGTGACCTATTGACGCTTGCAACACCAGGGGTTGCCAACGTTTATAGGTATTTATTTTTGTAAGCATGCAGGCGGTTGACCAGACGGCAACTACCAACTTCAATTTGGTGTTTTCAAATGCGCTATTAAATACATTTATCTTGCGTGGTTTCAGGAATATTTCATGATAGGTGGCTTTTTTATATTTCTCGTCAGTATATTAAAAATATGTTTGTTCCTCTTTGACGCAAAAAACTACTCAACGGAGTTGGTTGAAATTTGGCACATCGATAGATTATTGGAATAACATAATAGGATTCAAAATTGATCGAGACCTCCGGAGACCAGCGGGCGGGGAGCTTTTTCCGCCAACGCGTCAGCTTGGCTATCCAAAGAGGAAACGCTGCCAGCCTTCTGGGAACCCTGCCGTTAATCGGAAGCAGCGGCAGGCTTGAGGAAATTGTCTATATATAGATTGTATTTTGTACACATTTGTTGTAAATAAAGATATTACTAATTACATAGGATACTTTTATCCCGAAAACTCCGGATGATCTCTCGGGAATGCAGATGAAACCACGGGGGACAGATAACAAGTCAATATTTAAGTTGGGAACAAATATGGGAATATTATATCGCTAAGTATGTACTTACATTATTAAAAGTATGATGATGTGCTATGAATAAAGATGATTATAGGAATAAAGATAGCAAAACACTTGTCCAAATAAACGACACTAAATGTAATAAAAGAAACGTCGTAGGTAATAATGTAGCACGATCAATGTATTACTGTTATATGTTATTTTTCTCATTATTACCTATAAATATATATCATTATATAAGCAGGAGTATTACCAGTTAAAAAATTGGTTAATTGACAAAGCCTACAAATACTATAAGCCTACTGTTATTATTGCTATCTTTGTAATTTGCTAACAAATAGGATAAGCAGTCTTTGGTTTACTATTACAGATAATGTTCTAAAACAATAGATGATACTCTAATTCCCTTATTATTATTTTTTGCCTGATGGTAAGCTGTTACGCTTGCAACACACGCGGCATCACTCACGTATTACCGACCCATCCCCCTCCGCAATGAGCTCTGGCGACATTACTCCCGCGCAGGAACACAACAAAGTTATTTGTTATTTGGCTGCGGTACCTATTCTGTAAGATTGAAGTACTTCCCCAGTCGAGCTGCTCTTTGAGCGAATTAACGCTATGCTCTACGTCTCTTTTCATTCATAATCGCTTTTTAACTAAATCAGTGTTATAGTGTCCTCCGTCTCACTCTTTCGATCACCACATGTCACGTGTCAGATAAAGACTTCGGAATTTTATCTTTAAACGTTTCATAACTTTTTTATGAATAAGGGGGTTACATTTTAAGATTTATTTATGTTAAATTGTAACTTAATAACTGCATGTTGTCAGAATTAAATAAATAAGGTGGCTCATTACGGGGAGAGAACTTTTATTGTATCCCCGTGGCTAAATGTCAATAGTATGAATCAGCATTTATGAACAAAAACTAAGAAAGCTCCAGAAAAAAATACCTTGCTTAGTTTCTTGCCGGAGTCTCTCAGTTTAAGTGTATTCCGAACTGGTGGTAGAGTCACCTGTAACGTTCATAAGTCAGCCTAATGGGCCTAGTCATCATCATCATCAATATTTTTAAAATCAATAGTCAAGAGTTGAATTTTAAATGGGACATAATAATGGTTTATTTTCACAAACAATATTTTCTTGAGACTTCATTTTTTTTTTATACCACTATGGTGGCAATCAAACATGCGGCCCACCTGATGGTAAGCAGTAACCGTAGCTTATGGACGCTTGCAACACCAGGGGTATCACTCGCGCGTTGCCGACCCTGAAGAAATCTCTTCACGCCCTTGTTGAGGAACCCCATGCTGTACTCCATTGGGAAAACCACGGCGGGGAGCTCATTCCACAATCTGAGCGTAAGCGCGAAAGAAAGCGGATTTAGACATTCGGCATCATTTTAATAAGTTTAAAAAGTATAAATCCGAATAAACTATGAAAATTATAGAGAACTGTGCCAAAATACCTATATCTAGAGTCCTATACCTGGTACAGCAGCTATACACATCATCATCATCATCAGCTTATAATGTCCCACTGCTGGGCACAGGCCTCCTTTCACAAATGAGGGTGAAAGGGAATGGGCAGATACTCCACCGCGCGTGCCCAATGCGGATTGGTGGAGATACGCCAGTGGTCAACGTACTGTTGGAGTTTTTCAAGCATTCTAGTAGGCCTCCAACTAGCTTAACGACTATCACAATTATGTGATAACCGGAACCAACGGCTTTATGTGCCTTCCGAAGCACGAAAACGCTCGATTTGAAATACTACTAGGCGGTTACCCATCCAGGTACCGATCACGACGGTGGTAGCTTTTTGCCGATCGATTAAGAACGGCTAATCATGCTACACCACGAGCGCTTCTATATGCTTAGTATAAGTTATTTATTTAGATTTTTTGGAATATATCCCCGTGAGTTCTATGCCATGTAATATTGTGACTGTGTGTGAAACTGATCAAAAACAGCAATAAGTAAAAATTTTGTACAAAATCTAGAGCCAAAATAACTTACACTTCGTAACGTAATCAACACTATTGGATTACGTGATTTACGAATATCATTGCACTATCATAGATATGATATCTACGGTGATATAACTAATCTTTGCATAATGCTTATATTCAGCAGAGTCATCCTTATGAATATGATAACGATAATTATGAAGAGAGGTAGAGCATAGCAAACTGCAGCTCGACTGGGGAAGTACCTTAACCTTACATTCCCGCAGCCAAATACAGTAGTACCGTAGTACCCAACTGATATGGCTTACCGATGAACCTACGCAGAAGATACATTTTCAAACGCGGGAAACCGCTATTGGTCGGCAGCTGCCGCCATGTTAGCGCGCGCCGAGCGGAGGAGCGTGACTTGCGAGTGAGACGGAACTAACAGCTGCAGGGTATTATGATTCTTATAGTAGTGATCTAAGGTTGATTGTAAGTTTTAAGCATTCTTTGGTTAATCTTCGGGGCTAGAATTTCTTCTTTGTGCGAACGAAGATTCTCGACGCGCTTTATCAGTTGGGTAATACTGTAACAATGTTGTGTTCCTGCGCGTAAGGTTGCGAGCTCATTGGAGAGGGAGGGAAGGGTCGGTAACGCATGAGTGATGCCCTGGGAGTTGCAAGTGTGTCGCTTGTGATGCAGCAACCGGGCATCACTAGGATCCATACGGGTATGGTAACCACTTATCACCAGGCGGGCCGTATGATTATTTATCATCAAGTGAAATGCAATAAGAACATTCTTAGGCACCGATCCCACAGAGAGAGTTCTATAGTTATATGCGGCGCCTTTAAAAGTAATAAAGTGTTAATAAAGTCCGTTTAGGAGGAGTTTAGTGAAATACACACGTACAGTAGAATTAACTCCCTGGATGGTTTAGATAGGCTAGGGTAGGGTTGCACCACAGGGTAGGGTAGCACCACGCAAACGAAGTTGCGCCGGGCAGCTAGTCTTTATATATAAAATTCTTCTGCACGTGTGTATGTCACTGAATTCCTCCTAAACGGCTGGACCGATTTGAATGTTTTTTTATGACGTGTGATTGGTAGCGAATATTTCAGGACTAGATAACTCTAGACTGCTTGCCGTATGCACAATAGTGAATGCGGAACGCAGAACTCTGAACGTAGAATTCTAGAACTCTCTCTATGGGATCGGCGCCTTAGTTATAAGATAAGTAATTACAACAGCTACCAGTAAACGTCTCGTACCTTAATACCATGCTATTCTCTTTGGACATTAAAGTATACATTAGTATAGTACCTACTTAAAAATTACTTATCTAAAAGTATATATTTACCACAGGCATATAAGAATAAGTGATATTTACTTAAATACTTATTTTCACATTGCATCCCACCTTTCACCTCTGTCGACGACACAGGTCGTCTATTTTTTATCCATAAATATCTAAAATTCAAATAAGTAGGTACTTTCAGTTTGTATTCTTCGGCTTGAACGTATTTGATTTGTAAAGACGTTTCTTACTCTTTCACACTGAAACCACTGAACGGATTTGGATGAAATTAGGCACACAGGGGCCCGATTTTCGCATCTTTGACATCAACGCCTGCCTTGCCAGGGCCTAAACTGAATAAATGCCTTTTTGATTTTGAATGTCAAATTCGACATTTACCGAATTAAAAATTCTATACATTCATACTAAAATCCGCCATGTTTTTCACCACATCTCTAATGCGACATTGATGTCTAAAGCCCATGAATTAGGGGCCAGAATACTATGTTAATAAATGCATACAAAATATTGATAAAATAAATGTTTTAAATAAAATAAATATGTAAACATTCAGCATAAACACAATATTATTAATTAATATAATAACTATGAGTCTCTGAGCTAAGCCGCGGACAGACAGACAATACAATAAATACACATTCAAAATACACTCAACATTATTAATTAATATAGTAACTACGAGTAGAAAATCGTAAAGTCGAGGAGCTAAGCTGCGGACAGACAGACGGACATGGCGAAACTATACGGGTTCCTTGGTGACTACGGAACTCTAAAAAGGATGAAAGTTATGTATAAGTAACAAAGTGAATATTGTGTTGCGCCTATTAGTAATTTCAAAGCAAAATTACACAGTAAAGTTGAGGTATAAACCCACAAAGTTGAGTTGGTTTTATTATTATTGTACGGAACTGTGTCACGCGAGTCCGACTCACATTTGGCCGAAATAAACCTTTGTAAAAGAAAAGATCCTTACAATGTTTTCTATTTTAAGACTTTCAAAGTCCCGAACCGGTTTTATTCAAAAAGTTATAAATCTATGGAACATTAACCTTCTTAGCGGTTACTCATATTCCAGCGGGATTTTTAAGTTTTCCAGAAAACAACGCTGCGTCAGAAGAGAAAAAGGAAAAGCGCATTGAGGGGAAATACAAATAGAACAAGGAGCTTTTTAGACGTAAAGAAAGTGGGTTCTGTGTTTACCTGAAACACTCGTAGGTACTTCTCTGGAGTAAATAAAAATCTTTTCCTTTTCGGAACCTTTTGCATCTAACTCTAAATTACAAAGAGGAAAAAATCAACCCTTTTATAATATTTTTTTTATATTCAATTATTTATAACTTGAATACTTATAGAGAAACTAATAATAATAATTGTATACCAAAAAAAAAATCAACCCTTTTATATATTTTTTTTATATTCAATTATTTATAACTTGAATACTTATAGAGAAACTAATAATAATAATTGTATACCAAATTCAGATGTGGCTGGAACGCTTTTAAACTGAAATATATCACGTTAAATTAAATAGAAGTCAAATAAGGGAAAATCGAAAAATTTGGTAACACCGAAACTAACATTGCCTAACGAGAGTCGCTTAACTCCTAAATAATAAATGTAGTAATAAAGTTTTATTTACCAAAAATGTCTGTTTTAAAATTGGTTTCATAATATAAATATTGTAACGTAGGTATGATGGTAAATATATAAGTAAAGGGTTTACCTTCCAAGTTACTTATAATTAGTTACTGACAAAGTTTTCTTGGTATAAATATCTATAGGTATATTTCTCAGGAAAATATCTCACTACGATTCTCTAGCTACGATTTATTTCCAAAAAATAAATAAAGAAGAAAAATCTTTTAAAAGTACGTACCTTTCCTTAACTACGACAGTAAGGTACCACAATGTCTTTCCACTCCTGATTACAGGAGCAAGTTCATCACAAGCAATTTAAATTCACCATTATCCTCGTCCACTAAACTAAACACTGACAAGTAATTATCCTGCAGCAATTACGAAAAAAAGTGCTAACACTGTTTTAGCAGTTTACAACTTCACTTTTCATGAGAACAGTTTACAGTATTGGGCCCAAATGGGCTTGTTTCACTTGGGCCCATATTTGTAAATATAAACAGTAGTGCGTGTTTATCAACTAAACGTAAGCGTGTGTACTAAATTCGGTAAACAAAACATGGGTGGTGCGAGTGGAGCGCGGCGTACGAGCGGTAAAGAGTGACTGACGCGCGCGAAATACGCGCTGCGCCAGTTCTTAGTCAAGTCCATAGTCAAGTCGACTTACTTAACTGTTTTGGTATAGGGGATTTTTTAAGACAAGCTTGTTTAGTTACGTATTTTATAGACATACGAGTAGTAAATCTTTAGGTTGAATAAAAGAAAATGCTATCCAAAACTTCCGAGTAAAATCTATTATTTAGTAGTAAACTATTAACATTTTTTCCTACTAATGTTCATAATGTAAATCCCTTTTAAGGCAATTGTGTTGTGTTCGGCAGATATTAAGTGCTCACTGACTGTATACCGATATCTTACAAAATTGACCTATGACATTTTTTTTTTATTATAAAGATGATGCATCAATTCTTTTGTACTGCCGCGTGTTTGATAAGCTTTTATTACTACGTAGGTACTTAAAAGAGTTCTATTTTGTTTTTCCTTAAAATCTAGAGCTGCGTTTAGTCAATATATTTATTGAATCAGAATAAAAACAACCTTATATCTTCACACCTGTCAATTATATTATTTAGTGGAAGTGACCTGAAATTTATTAAAGAAGGTACCTTACTACTACTTGCTATGAGAGTCCTAACGCAACTCAAAATCAATTTCTAGTTTAATTTGTTAATTTCTTGATTATAAAAAAATATTATACTTGTTATTTTGTTGCTTACTCCTCTTGTCTTCATGTTAATTTGTTTTTTTTTTATTTATTGATGATTTTTATTGATGATTTATCTTGTTTTAGATTTTTTGGTTATGTTAAAAATATACTTATGATTAGTTAATAGTTGTGTAGAGTCCCCTTTTGGTGTTTAAATACCAACCCCCTTATTCATAATCGCTTTTTAACTAAATCAGTGTAATAGTGTACCCCGTCTCACTCTTTCGATCACCAAATGTCACCTGTCAGATAGACTTCGCAATTTTGGCTAATCAACGTTTGATAACTTTATTATGAATAAGGGGGTAAGTTTATATTATGTTAATATATGGATAGCGCAATGCGCTGCATTATTACATACTTGTATGTACTTTATTTATATAAAATGTTATAATGTGTTGGTTTGCTATTTCAAATAAATTAAATCTGAAATTGGTTTAGTTAGGCGTTTCCTAAGTTAGGCTTTGGTTGGTGAAAAAGAATGTTGTTAAAATGGTATGGTAACGCGTGTTGAGAGAGTAACTTTACCATCAACTAAACACATAGTGAACAGGTCACAAGCATAGTAGAATATTCATAGTATGCTAACGAATCTGGAACGGTAACTCCAGGGTGAGACTGCGAAGTGCTACTAGAGGTGATCTTGTTAATTTCATGAATAGGTCTATCTACTATCATTTAAAACAATAAATAACTCTAGGTTTACCTACTATCATTTAAAGCTAAGATTTCACACAATGTTTATTCATTGGACCATGTTCCTATGATTTAGTATGCCTGTCGCGGCAGTTCGTGTAGACGCACCTTTACGATTTGAAATATGAAAACATGTGAATGTTTTGAAATTAGCGGGATGTATATTTCTCCAAATTATCCTTTTGAAATTATGGTAGTTGTACTATTTAAATTGTGAAGGGCCGATTCTTCAATAAAGAATCAGTTAACTAATGGTGGATTTATTTCGCAAAATCAACCTGAATAATTTTTTTTTTCTATATACGACTAAGTCGGTAAAGAAGCACACGGCCAGCCTGATGGTAAGCGGTGATTGAAGCCATATGGACGCTTGCAACACACGAGATACGAGGAATCACTCATGCGTTACCGACCCTTGCCTCTTCCCCAGTAAGTTTTGGTGACCTTACTCAGGCGCAGCAACGCAACATAAAGTTATTTGGCTGCGGTATTATGTAAGGAGGTAGGCACTTCTCCAGTCGACCTACTCTTTAAGTGAATAAACGCTATGCTATACCTCTCTTAAAAATTAATCAATTAATCCAAGAACACCCATCACACGTTTTAAAACGAAAGTCAAAAAAAGTAATTTTTTTAAATTACTTTTTTATTTCGTCATTTTTAGTTTTTCTTAAATGCACTAGAATTTAGCCAAGATTTTGAGATGTTTTTCCTTTAACACCGCACCCGTAGCTCGTATCAATAACTTGTCCATATCTTGAAAACTACTGAACCAATTTCGATGAAACTTGCACTGTTTCCTAAGTTGAAGTAAATGTAACCCAATAAAAAAAGAATGGTTACAATCCGATTAATATCTTCGGAGATATGCGTGGAAAAACATACATACATACACCTATGAAATTTTGTATATTTGTTTGGAAGCCCTAATAGATTATCATATGTGAATATTTTGCAATTCCAATAATATTACATACATACGTGTCGAATTGATAATCTCCTTCGATTAAAAAGTCGATTAAAAATTCCCTAGAGTATGCTAACTGAGGTTTAAAAGGACGGGTTATTCTTCAGTCACAGGCGATAACACTGGAACCGTGTTATCTTCTTCATCTAAGCATTGAAAAAGCAGCCCTAATTTAACCTATAATATATTTTAAAACCCATTTATAAGTCTAAAAGTCTTACGGAGACTTCTCAGTCGCTCAGTGAAAGTGATCATATAATACAAACAACTGTAGATACAAACATGAGGATTTTTTATACAATCACTCTCTTAAAAACAATGATTACGTAATACCTAAAGATAAGAGCACATTTGCAACAAAATAACAAAGTTATGATAGTTGGAGCTCAAGGCGACCTTAAAACCCTATGTTTGTAAGTGAAAGGCAAGCGGGCAGGTCGTGATACCGTGTTGCGTGTTCTTAGTCCCACGAGGACATAATAATATGACCAAGTAATAACTTAACGCGTAGTTCTGCACAACTAAGCTATAAGTAATTTATAGTTTTCTTATTTTCTCTTGGCGCTTTTATGTAAGAAGGCTGATAACTGATAAGCAAGAAGGGACAGGGGGGCCTACCACAAGCTCTTAAAACAAGGTTAAAATAACCTTATTTGTCTTTTGTCCCGTTTTGACGTCGGATGTCAAAGAAAGACACAAGTCAAATAGATTATTTTAACCTTGTTTTAAGAGCTTGTGGTTCGCCCTCAGTCTGCTATTACAAATTGTGTTCTAATGAAATATCAGTATTGTCAAAATTGACAGATTTGACAGGTCTGATAGTCTACTAACTATATAAAATAATAATAAATATCCTGGGATATTCCTCACACTCGGTCATCTGATCCCAAACTAAGCAGAGCTTGTTCTATGAAAAGCAGATAACTGATATAATACATATTTCTTTTTGTTTGTATATACATACGTAATATACATAATTACATCCAGACTCAGGACATACAGACATGTTCATGCACATAAATACATGTCCTGTATGGGATTCGAACCCACGACCTGCGGCGCGATAGGTGGAATCTTAGCTAGAGTTTTAATTAACCAGGCCAGCTGGCCCGTCGATCGTGTCATAATGACATTTTTGATTTAAAATAGCAGACTTGGCCCCTGAGCTTGGCCCTTGACCTTATATCGCTCCCTAGTGACCTGTAGCGATAAAAACGGTCTGAAAAGCCTGCTCTAAAGTCATACTAAACGTAATCGCATTAAAATTGGTAATATCACTTTGGCGATAACAACAAACAAGACATACAAACACACACATAACCTCTCACCGGAAGCGCTAATATCCGTTCAACTGAGGTAAAAGACGGATTATAGCGGCAACAACTACCAGAGAATAAAACAAAATTATAATTTACCTTTATATAACTGCAGGGCCGTAGGTTCCTAGTGAAAGTATTTGTATAGCCATATGGGATTACCTCTGACATTTCATAGCTATTAGATAATTATAGTTTATACATCGGGTGACAATTAGGTACACTGTATTGCTAGAAGATACCTATTGAAGATTAAAGTGATGCTATTAAATAATCGTGTAACCGGGGGCCAAGACTGCTAAAATGTCATACTGACACGATACTATTGCAATTCCGTTATCATTGAGCCGATGTGCGTAGTCTACTAATTTATAATGAACGATAAGAATTTTAGTACAAAAACTGTCAAAACTGACAACTAAAAGATCATTGTGGCACGATTGTACATTCAGTGGAAAATCATCGGACAGCTATTATAGCGCCATTATGACGCTGTTGTGTGAGTAGACTACCAAAACTGTAAAATGTGTATTGACACCACTGATAGTTCATTGGAACACATTGTAATAGCAGACTTAGGCCCCTGGTGGTAAATTCAACTGTGTGTACCAACTTAACGTTCATAAGTGCCGTACCAAGGCCTAAACTGAATAAATGACTTTTTGATTTTGATTTCATTTTGATTTTGAATCATCATTATTTTTCATCACCTCTCTTAAAATATTTTTGATAAAACAATCATCAATATTAAGGTTTCTCCCATATGTGATGCAAATGTGTTTAACCACCACACTTAGTGGTAGAGACGTCAAAAGCCATGAAGCAGGTCGTGGGCTCGAAATCTACAAGGAGCTTCAGCTATCGGTGAAGGGAATCGTTAGGTAAGCATGTTGGTAGAGTACTCTGTCGTATACCTACCCGGCGCTGGCTAACACTCTCAACTTCAAAATAGGGAATTAGTTTTTTTTTCAGGTAAATAGCCTATTGGTCGCCAAGCACTTTCCGGCAGATGTACTTGAGAGCCGCTTCCATCCAGGGGGAAAGCTATAGCTAAAGCAATAGCATTTCTTGTTATTTGTTCGTCTGTATCCATGCTTATCCATATTTATTTATTGTTAATTTATTATAAATATAATATTTAAATGGAAAAAAAGCCAAACATAGTAAGATTATCCAAAAAATATTTAAAAAATTTAACGATGATGAGTTTCTTTCCGGATTCTTCTCAGTTGAAGGCCGAGTTCCGA
The DNA here is from genome assembly GCA_951394255.1 of Polyploca ridens. Classification (NCBI taxonomy): domain Eukaryota; kingdom Metazoa; phylum Arthropoda; class Insecta; order Lepidoptera; family Drepanidae; genus Polyploca; species Polyploca ridens. Next base: position 5,457,530 of record OX596249.1, read on the forward strand.
ACCAATAGCTTTGACTTTAGGCTTTAATATCTGCGTATATTTGTTTTTATTTCCAAACAAATTTTCTGAGATACATAAAACAGCAAAAAAGAAATAAATAATTCAGTACATTAAAAAAAATGAAAAAAAAACAGCAAAATTTTATAAGTACCCTAAAATACTATTTTTGAAATGTACGTAAACTATGTCACTCACGACTAACATTATGTCATATACAAGCTGCTACAAATATTTAAAAATAATTTTTATGTCTCTAGAAATGTGATATCCAATATTAAATTAATTTAAAACTGTCGGGGACACGTATACATCATAATTTAAAAAAATGCTTAGTATGCATAATGAAAAATACGGTGTCATTGAGGTACCTACTTATATAGTACAAAAATTAACGCTTTTTTTTTTAATATAAGTCAGCAAGCAAACATTCGGCACCCCTGATGGTAAGCGGTTACCATAGTATATGTATACACGCATCCTACACCAGTTCGTAAACGCTTCCGAATTCCGTGAAGGTTTCTGAATCCGTTCCCGATATCGAATCCGACAGTTTTAAAATAACCCTGCTGGAGTCACTCGCGCGTTGCCGATCCTGCAATCTCTTCACATCCTCTTCTTATACGTAAACAAAGCTTTGGATAGTGGATTATTTACCGTTCAACAAGATAAGGTTTTTTTTCAGTATGTTCTAATGTTTAATCCGAGTTGTTTTGCTAAGTGTGTTTCTCATATTGTTAGCGTTAATTATTCACGTTGGGATCTAATTTGATCTCTGACCTTGAGACTTCATCCGTCTAAGGCTCTACGGCTACATCTGAGGTATACATCAGAGTTTTGAAGAGGATTACTTTGAAATATAATCTACATAGTTAATTTACTGTTGAAGTTAGTAGGTGCGCATTTTTTACTGAAATTCATACTAACTAACACGTAGTATATTATTTACTCTATGCTAATAATAATAATAATAATAAAAATGTCATGTATGTCAAAAGCTGCTTAATTTTTTTATCAATATATAAAACGTTTTTTATCGTGTTTCTACAATTGAATAGTATTTAAAATCACCAAATTTACACCCTTTAGAAAATTGAAAGCAAATAAGTTTCATTTAAACAAGTTCAACATCAACAAAAATATATAATATGAAGTGACAGTTTGACATCGCTGGAAGGAAACCGAAAAATGGTTACGATATATATATTGAGAAAATATATCCCAATGACATCCCGATGACATGATTACTAGAAGCAGAGCACATCTAAGACCCCCGGATTCGCCGCCTCGCTCCGCCTCGCACCCGCCGGTACCAAACACAAACAGTTTATCGGCGAGTGCAGTTGCGTCGAGTGAGAGCGACGAATACTTCTCTCCGCCGGCGTCGCCACCACCTGTACGTCGGCGGGGAGCCCGGACACCGGGCAACTTGGGACTTTTGGGGCAACCGGCTCCGAACAGGGTCCCCGTTCCCGGTGGTGTAGTGCGGCGCATGAGATGGACGTCATCAATGAATGAGAACGTCATGCGCGCCTACTACGAGGCTACAGAGGGGGGAACTAACCTCACTGCGTATCGTAGCCGAATGCTGTCTCTGTTTCAGGTCCATGAGCCAGCTGTCAACGTATCGGCGCAACGACTATCGGATCAGGTACGGGTCATCCAACGTGGACACATGTTGGTTGATACCGTGCTTGATCGGTTGCGCTCGGAGGTACTGAGTAGTCGTGTCGTCCCTACTACGTTATCGCATCCTGTGGCCCAGCCTGTGGCAAATGCCATGACCGCTTCTCGGCCTGCCACTGATGGTGATGATGGTATGGATGACACGGCTACTGAGGTAAGTACCCAGTATATTGGTATTTTGAGGAGTACTTTGGAGGATGTGGTTCGGGAGTATCGATCCATACCGCATCACCTTAAACCCCGCATACCTCGTTTGCCCATGAATAGATGTAATAGAGCGCTGATGTGTACTTTAGATTCGCTACTGGCAAGTTACTTTGACAGTAGTGAAGACCTTGCTGATACGCACTCTCTTCTGTATTGCGCGGCCATAACGGCATGTCGTGTAGCCCGTGTCAAGTTCCCCAACACTGATGCGGCTACGCGACCGAAACCCGCCGTGCCCGCCTGGCAGTGCAGAATAGAGGATCGTATCAGCGAGGCTAGGGTACTCATCGGCAAGCTCAGCTGCTTCAGGGAGGGTAATATACGCCCTAGAGTAATGCGCTTTGTGAGACGGGCATTTAACGGGACTGATGTCAACCCCCGCGAATACATGTCCCGTGTCACAGAGCGCATTGACTTCCTGAAGCAGAAAATTTATGCATGGGCAAATCGTATACGTAGGTATAAGGCGCGCGTGGATAGATACTCTCAGAACTCCATGTTCCAGAGGGATCAAAGGTGGGTTTACAGGTCATGGGAGCGACCTAATCAACCAGATGGTGACGTGCAGCGACCGGATATTAACGCCATGACTTCATTCTGGCGCAATATCTGGTCGGTGCCCGTCACTCATTCTGAGGGCAACTGGATAAGGGACATCGAGCAAGTGTGCGAACCTATTCAAGAAATGGGGGCTATTACCATCGAGCCCCAAGACGTAGCTAGTGCAGTCCGTTCGTTGCCTAATTGGAAGGCACCGGGACCGGATGGACTGCACAACTTTTGGCTTAAATGGCTACGCAGTTCGCACACTTGCTTGGCGTCTCAGTTCCAATCAGCCTTAGAATCTGGGTCGCTCCCAGAATTTGTAACAACAGGTGTAACCCACCTTCTCCATAAGTCCGGTAGTACCGCGGACCCAAAAAACTATAGGCCTATTACATGTTTGCCTACAGTTTACAAAACTCTTACATCCATTCTGAGAGCAAAAATCACCAGGCATGTTGAAGAACATTCAATAATGTCTGCCTCTCAGAATGGATGTAAGAGTGGGGCCCGAGGTACTAAGGAGCTACTCCTCATAGATATGACTATCTGTCAGCAGGTTCGCCGTAACCGAAGGGATCTGTCGACATGCTGGATAGATTATAAGAAGGCCTATGACTCTGTGCCGCATACATGGCTCATGAGGGTGCTGGAGTTGTATAAAGTAAATGCAACTCTACGCACTTTCCTGATGTCATGTATGAGGCAATGGAGAACGGTCCTTCTCTGTCCAGGGTCTCGACAGATCCTTGGTGATGGCGATCCAATAAAGATAGAGCGGGGCATTTTCCAGGGTGACAGTCTGAGCCCGCTGTGGTTTTGCCTTGCCTTGAACCCTCTAAGTACACTCTTGGAGGGTTCTGGGTTGGGCTTTCGGTTGCGAAGTGGTGATCAGGTTATATCCCACCTGCTCTACATGGATGACCTTAAGTTGTTTGCTCACACTGAACCCCATCTTTTAGGATTACTGAAAGTCACTGAAACCTTCAGTAATTCTATCAGGATGGAGTTTGGTGTGGACAAATGTGCGGTCATGCATGTAAAGCGGGGGCGGATGGTGGAATCTGGGGGAATTCAGCTTTCAGATTCCACCCAACTGAGATCACTCTCCGAAACCGAAACCTATAAATACTTGGGTATGTCACAGGCGCTTGGCATCAGCGAGACTGACATGAAACAATCGTTGCGGGAACGCTTCTTGGGGCGCCTGAAAAAAGTACTGAATAGTCTTTTGTCAGGCGGAAACAAGGTGCGGGCCTACAACGGTTGGGTCATGCCGGTCTTGATGTACTCCTTTGGCATACTCAAGTGGACTCAGACCGAATTGGACACCCTGGATAGAAAAGTCCGTACATTGCTGACTGCACACCGTATGCATCACCCCCGATCATCAGTGATGAGGTTGTATATCCCGCGGAAATGTGGTGGTCGAGGTTTTTTAAATGCCAAAACCCTACATAACCGCGAGATATATAATCTCAGAGAATATTTTCTCCATAGTGACGGGAGGATGCATACGGATGTTGTCGCAGTGGACAGTGGATTGACCCCTCTATCTTTAGCTAGAGAGAACTGGCGCAGGCCTGTGGTGCTCACAATAGACGATCGCAGGAAGGTATGGCAGGGCAAGGAGCTACACGGAAGGTACTATCGGGCCCTTCATGGGCCCGATGTGGACCTTACTGCCTCCGTGGCCTGGCTACAATTCGGTGACCTCTTTGGGGAAACCGAAGGTTTTGTCTGTGCAATTATGGACGAGGTTGTGATGACGAACAACTACCGGAGATTTATCTTGAGGGATGGAACCATCGACATATGTCGGGCATGTCATCGCCCCGGTGAATCCCTCAGGCATATAATCTCCGGTTGTTCGCGTCTCGCAAACGGTGAATACTTGCACAGACACAACCAAGTAGCCAGGATAATCCACCAGCAACTTGCCCTGAGATACCACCTAGTGACGTCTGAGGTGCCGTACTACAGGTATGTGCCAGAATCGGTTCTCGAAGATGGTCATATCACACTATACTGGGATCGATCTATCATTACTGACAGGACTATTGTCGCTAATAAGCCTGATATAGTATTGATAGATCGCCAAGAGCGCCGTGCATGATTGTTGATGTTACTGTCCCCCATGACGAGAACCTCGTGAAGGCGGAGAAAGATAAAGAAAGCAAGTATCTTGATCTTGCACACGAGGTTGTCGACATGTGGGCCATTGACACGGCAACCATTGTACCAATAGTCGTTTCCGCCCATGGCCTAATAGCCAAGAGCCTCGACAAACACCTTAAGAGGCTCGCGTTGGGTGGCTGGATCAAGGGCCAGATTCAGAAGGCAGTGCTCCTGGAAACGGCACGCATAGTGAGGAAGTTCCTCTCTCTGGAGCCTTGACCATCGGTACCTAGGACCCTGTTCCCGATGCCGGTGGGGTACTATTTTTTATATTTCTAAATGTATTTATTTTTTATATATATATTTAAAAATGTAAATTATAAGGTGACAAATAAATAAATGAAATAATAATAATAGCCTTTTTATTTCCTATAAACCTTATAAATTGTTTACAAAATATTTTGTTCTTAATCTAATGTTAGTAAATTACTCTAGTGTTAGTTAAAAGGAGAATGGCGAGATTCCATACATGCTTGGACCTACATTTTTTTGTAACGTATATGACAACCACTGTTGAATTCCTCTAGATTAATAAACTATTATGTTATTTCTAAAAAATATTTTAACAAGAAAGCTGCAGTTTTTTTTTATTTGAGTTAAAAGGTTTTATAGGTTATGCCGATTTTGACGTATCAAATGAGTAACGTTCGATATACCTATTATAAGTACAATTTAAAAATGTGGATGAAATCCATTTAGTTCTACCCGTTGGTTCTCGCGAGGGACGCGCGTCCCATTATAACAATTGATGTCATTGTTATATTTTTAACCGCGAGCCAAGCGATTAATTATGATTTTACACGAGTTTTGTAGATGCTGAATAAATATGTTATTTAAGTACCTAACAATTGTTTCTAGTATAGGTACTTACCCAGGTAGGTATATCCTACTGGTAGGTATTAGGTACTTTGAAGTATCGGGACATACACAGGCTTTCAATAAAACAAGGTCGTGGTGTAGTCAGGAGTCAACCAAAAACCGTAGGAACGCGCACAAAAAGAAAGTACCTTTCGAATTGTGTGACAGTCACACAATGTCAGACAAATCAATCAACTTCTTATTAGTTTTAAGTTTGGCAATCAAATCCAAATTAGGACTTATTTCTGCCAGTGTCGAGTTATATTATAAGTTCCCGCCAAAAAGTCGATCAATCAACTTCACTCAAGGGGCTCGTTGACCATAGACTACGTACGCGTTTCATTTGACGTAAAAAATATGTCATCGTGTTATAGAGTGTTAAAAAGTTTTTTTTCTCATAGAGAGTTTGTATTAATAAATGCAATGATATTTTCAAGTTAAAAATAAAATTATTTATCATTATTATTACTAACAGAAATGTTTCAAATATAAAAAAACAATGTCGAGATAAATACCGTTCAAAGGAACATATGGAACGAGATTATGGGTGCGTTCCGAATCACAATCAGCTTAACTAACAGCCTAAAATATATAAATGTATATTTCTATTTTCTAGACATACTGCTAGTTCTGAAAAATATTGAATTATGTTATTTAATTTAACTTTAATAAAGCAATTTTTTGATATAGTTTATGTCGTTATACGCAGCTAGGGCCAATTTCGCCATTGTCCTTTATACATATTTATTTGCTGTTATGTATATTATTACAGGAACCCCTTGATAGGGTATAGGCCTCCTCCAAATTCATCCATTCTTCCCTATTCTGTGCAGCTCTGATCCACTTTTTTCCTGCCACCGATATTATGTCGTCCACCCATCGTTTTTGTGGTCTCCCCACTTTTCTCTTTCCTTGTGGCCCGTTCCATTTAGTACTCTTAAGAGTCCATCTCTGGTCGGTGTATCTCGCTACATGACCGGCCCAGTGCCATTTTAGCTTTAGTGCTTGATGGAGTGCATCTGTAAGCTTTGTCTTTTTTCTTATTTCTTGACTTCTTATTTTATGAATTTCTCTCCATTGCCCGCTGACAAGTTGTTATTTTGTTCTTTATCTTGTTCGTAAAGGTCCAAGTCTGGGAGCCATAGGTCAAGCAAGGTAGTATACAAGTATCCATGACAGTCTTTATCATATCTAGATTGTAGTTACCTTTTAGTATTTCTTTATGTGTCCAGTATTTGTTCCAGGTGCATGTGATTCTTCTGTTGACCTCGTCTTCGTTATTTGTTTTACAAAAGGATACTTGCTTTCCTAAGTATATGTAACGCTCAACATACTCTAGTGCAACACCGTCTAGCATGATTTTTCCTGTCATGCTGTTTGTCATTATTTTTGTTTTGCTTAGATTCATATGCAAGCCGACATGTTTACTTTCTATATTTAGTTGGTATATCATGTTTTCTAGTTTTTGATGGGATTCAGCGTAAACTGCGATATCGTCAGCAAATCTCAGATGGGTGAGACGTGTGTTGTTCATTTGGATACCTTCGGAGACCCAGTCCAGTTTGGTGAATATGCACTGTAGGACCGCTATGAACAGTTTCGGCGATAGAGGGTCTCCCTGCCTGACGCCTCGAGCGATTTTGATCTCATCTCCTCGTGTTTCTAGTTTGACTCTGCTCACACTATTCTGATATATGTTTTTTAAGGTTCTGATGATTGTTGGGTCTATGTTGCAGTTGTGTAAAGCTTGCCAAATAGAGTTATGATAGAGACTATCAAATGCTTTTGTATAGTCGATGAAACCTATGTAAAGGTTTTTGTTGAACTCTACATATTTTTCTACGACTTGTTCTAGCGTGTGGATGTGGTCCATAGTCGAAAATCCGGAACGAAAGCCCGCTTGCTCTACCGGTTGCATACTCTCTATTTGGGGACTAATTTTGTCATGTATGATGGAAGTGAATAGTTTGTACACACTAGGCAGCAGGCTTATCGGGCGATAGTTGGCGATGTCGAGTGGATTGCCTTTTTTATACAGCAGTATTATGTCTGATTTTAGCCATTGTTCTGGTATTTTGCCTGTGTTTAGAGCCATGTTAAATATGTGTGTCTGTAATTTCAAAAAATTATAACTTACTAAATATCAATATTCGTTTTGCCAATGGAAGCATGAAATTAATATACGGTGATACAAATGACAATTCCATGGGTTGCAGGTGATTTAAAACAGGCATAATAGATTCAATGGTAGTAAATTGACGATTCTCTCACGCACATGTTTGTGGATTTGTGGTTTTACATTCATTGAAAGTCATTGCGCTTCTTTGGATACAATTTTCGATGCCTAAGTTATATAATAATAGTAAGTAGCCATATATTTATACATGTTTTCATAGCTTAACTAAACATGAGAGCGCAAGAGGTTGTTTCAGTTCATCAGTGACTTCAGTTTGCGACGAAACTCGGAGGCGTGTTTGACTTCTCCGCGATTGCAGTCACAGTGTTTGTAGAGCATCCATGTGCAAGAACAAATATTTATACTTACAAGACGTTGTACTCTTTATTTATTATGTTTATTTCACAAATAGTTTTGTTTGTTTCTGTATGTGGATTACGTTACTTTTGGAATTTGTTTCAATTTACATATTTAACAGCTAGATATATTGATAGAAATATAATAATGTCAATAAAAGGTCTCTATTTCAATCAAGATATTTTATTATTATGGGTATCTTGGGTATCAATCAATAATAATTGACGTCGTGTTTAGGAAATGGCTCAGCGCCTCTCGCGAAAAACTCATGAAACAAGCTCCCATACCATTTTTTGTATAGAGATAGATTTTTTGTTAACGCGATATATAAGCGTTGTCTATACCTATAGACTATATTATATTAGGTAAAAATAACTGTACACACGAGATAAATAAACACAAAACCCATAGACAAAACCGACATACCTATTTCAGTTTGTATTTGGAACTCCAATCCAAATACAAACTGATTCCAATCTGTGATTCCAATAATGTTTCGTAATCGTTCCATTTACAAACTTTTGTATTTTTTTATAACCTACCTACATTATTCAGATCGAATGTGCTGTTTCATATTTTCACATCAAAAACGCTGTTATAATGGCGCTGTTATAAACGCGAAATAATGGCGTCAGATGGGGCGCAATGGAAAAGGTGTTGCGAAACGATTTGATACGGAATCTGTCATTATCATAATAATCATGTTAAGTATAGCATTAAATTCAAATGCAATGCAAGTATTGTATTGATACTCGTTCCAAAATACATGATTTGAACAAAATTAAATAGAATAAGAGAGTAGAGAAAAGAAGTACAATGCCGAAATATACAAGTAGAAAGAGCCACTATTTGGGGATTTTTTTTTTATTCACTAAATAAATATTTTTGGACATGCTTCTCATACGGCCATCTGATATTTGGGATCAAACCAAGGTCCATGGAAAGTGCTATGGAAACCAGATAAAGTTTAGATGATTACTTCCAGACTGAACAAACAGACATGTTTATGCACAAAAATGTTTCTGCGGGAATCGAACCCAACGTACTGGGACATGGCACTCAGTAATCTAACCTCCTTGTGAATCGGCCTGTTAAAATATAAAGAAAATAACCGGGATATATCCCCTAATTAAAGGGAAGGATAGGTTCCCTTCAAGTAGGGGATACTTATATCCCGGTAATTTCTATATTTTAACACTATAACCAACAAATGTATAAATAAAAACGTGAAATATTTATTTCCAGAGGATTTTCTCTTCTAGAAATTAAGTATCTTTTATGAGTCTCCGAGAATACTAATTACCTACTAAATCAGAGCAAAAAGACTAATTTTAACGCGTGATTAATAACATTAGAATGGGGTCAATAGCCAGTGGATGTCCTTCACAATCACTTTGACAATAATAATGGCCTATTGTTGTGGAAATTAAGTTTAATAACAGAGTAGGTATTTATGTTTTGAAAGGTGGCGATAGGCTTGTCTACAGTAGACTTTAATTTTGTTGTTTTGCAGCCGCTCCGGATTGTCGTCAGTCAGGCAATCTGTAATTACAGAATTTATTACCGGCTCTTCTCAGATCTTCTTCGCAAATGCATGTTGAGTACCTACTATATACCTACTATGGCTGTTTATGGCCTAGAGATACTTACGATGTAATTATATAAAAAGTTAAGTACTTAATACATTTTTTATACCACTATGTTGGCAAACAAGCATACGGCGCGCCTGATGGTAAGCAGTTACCGTAGCCTATGGACGCTTACGTCACTCACCCTGCTTGACGCGAGTATCACTCGCGCATTGCCGACCCTGCAGAAATCGCTTCACATCCTTTTTGAAGAACTCCATGCTGTACTCCATTGGGAAAACCACGGCGGGGAGCTCATTCCACAATCTGAGCGTCTGTGGAAGCTAGGAAGCTCCTTTGAGACCGCACAGTACTAAACCATTCTGGTTTCAATGAGTGAGGATGGACTCCCCTTCGATGGCAAGAGTTAAGATGGTGGAAGGACGCCGTGGGCATTATCTACTGTCCGTTGTGCAAGCGATAGAACACATATAAAGAGGCAAAGTCTTTCCTCAGACTGAGCCTGACTGAGGGGCTCTAAACCGCTTGTGAGCTCGTGATCGTCGACTTAATATTCCCTAGAACAAGTTCTAATGACTCAATAGGGCAGATACGTACCCAATATGACCTGAAACGTAGGTAATGGAAAATAAGGATAATGGGAATTACTGGAGCAGGTTTTTAACCAGTTACGTATATAAATGATCTCATTATTATTGTATTATAATTATAGCACTTATTTACAATATATGACAAATTATTTTTATTTGAATAGAATCTGAGAATAGAATAGACAAAGAGTTATAACCATATACCTACCCAATATGACCTGAAACGTAGGTAATGGCAGATAAGGATAATTGGAATTACTGGAGCAGTTGCGTATATAAATGATGTCATTATTATTGTATTATAATTATAGCACTTATTTACAATATATGACAAATTACAATTATGTAATGATTTTATTTGAATAGAACAGAATAGACAAAGAGTTATAACATAAAATTACATGACCAACCAATATCTTATCCTAAGTCTAATGAATCGTAAGGAGCCTGCTGTAGAGCCTCCCCACAGCCTCCCACTCAGCATTATGTCGCAGCACTAGTCCGTGGGCAATGTTCAATATCTAATGCCGGACAATCGTGCTTGCGAAATAAGCATACTAAGTTATTGTACCTACCAATAACTCGGCTCCTCAAAGTTACTATAAAGGGGCTTCTAAACGATCAACATTTCCACGGCAATGAGTAGCCGGCAATGCAGGCAATGCCCACATCACGTGCTAATTCAGGGCTGCGTTTAAGTCAATTATCCAGCATAAAATTTAAACTGACTAAACGTTAAACACCCCGTTCAAGCACACCGTGAGGCGAAAAATTCAACTGACTAAAATTTAAACTGCCCCGTTGGCTGATATAAGTTTTCGCCGGCTAGGATTAATTTTAGCGACCTTTTTACCTCGCAAAATTGTATCCTGCTGTCAGATTGACAGCTGTTAATTGTTTTGCATCGGAAAATTGATTTCTTATGTTCTCCATTTTTTACTATGTAATAATATCGAGATCACAAGCGAAATCTTAACTTTACGGAGATTAAAATATAATTTTGAGTCGAATTGATAGTTATTTACAAGCTGTCAATTGAATTTGACAGACTCTAACTATGACTCCGTTTAGCGAACCCTCGGCTTACTTAAACGTACCCCAGTTTGAGTTATCAACCTACGCTAGTAATATACAGTCAATGTATTATAGCCCAAGAGCCCACGACGATCTGACCTTCGTCATTTTATAAAACCTGAAAGTTTCTCTGTGTATGTCCCTAATAGAGGTAAAAACGATCCCCAAATATGAAGTTTGGATCGCGGTGGCTTTGGAAGTTATCAGGTAGCAAAGGTGTAAAAAATTGCACGTCAAATTCGTTAAAGTATAAAGGTCAGTTTTTATATATTTTATTTGGACTAATATTAGAAATCACGTCGTCCATTGTCAGACACTTTGAATGGTGGAAACCCTCTGTCAGACACCCTAAAGTATTCAAAAATATTATTCAACTTTCGTCATTTTATAAAAGCTGAAATTTATATATGTTACTTGACGAACTATCAAACTATGATTTCTCAGTTGTCAGACACTTTCGATGGTGGCTTTGCCGTGTCAGACACATTAAAGGTCTACCGTAGGTGCGAGCGCGAGGTATATTCAATGTGATTTATTTTACAAACGAAAAGAGATAGACCCATAGTTATTTTGGAAAGTTTGTAGATTAAATCATGAAATTAATAAATCATGCAAAAAAGTCTACATCAATGACCCAGTTTTAGAGTTACAGATCAAAAATCTAAAAAAACACTATTATTTTGAACACTTTTTTATATAATATCGTTATTTTTATTAGATTTTTGTTCCATATTTTTATTTTATTTCTACTTATCAATCAGATAAACTTTCTAGCTTTCAAATGATACTACTTTTAATAAAATACACCGATTACTTAAAAAGAAACAAAGACAAAACTAAAAGATGAGCATTTCATTAAAAAATAAATTAAAGCGCCGTACGCACTATTAAGGTACAATTAGTATTTATTTACTTGGAGTGTAATAAATTAACGTTAATTCTCCCATAAGTACTAATTTATTGTAAAAGCAAACGCGATAGGTAGTTTACTCACGTTAATTCTTTACACTCGGGGTACCTACTGAAGCATATTTTCATTTACCACCATACCATATTTTCAAGGGTGTCATTTTTTATATATTTTATTTGGAATAATATTAGAAATCACGTCGACCATTGTCAGACACTTTGAACGGTGGAAACCCCCGTCAGACACCCTTAAAGTTTTAAATAATAATGCTCATCTATTCGTTTTTTTCCTTGTTTCTTTTTACGTAATCGGTGCATTTTGTTCAAAGTAGTGTCATTTGAAAGCTAGAAAGTTTATCTAGTTGATAAGATGAAATAAAATAAAAATATGGAACAAAAACTTAATAAAAATAACGACAATTATAAAAAAAAAAACAAAATAATTGTGTAATTTTAGATTTTTGATCTGTAACTCTAAAACTGGGTCATTGATGTAGAATTTTTTGCATGATTTATTAAATTTCATGATTTAATCTACAAACTCTCCAAAATAACTATGGGTCTATCTCTTTTCGTTAGTAAAAAAAATCACATTGAATATACCTCGCGCTCGCACCTACGGTAGACCTTTCATGTGTCTGACACGGCAAACCCACCATGGAAAGTGTCTGACAACTGAGAAATCATCTTTTGATAGTTCGTCAAGTAACATATATAAATTTCAGCTTATATAAAATGACGAATATGAATAATCCTTACTATAATGTTATAAATGCGAAAGTGAGTTTGTTTGTTTGTTTGTTACGCCTTCACGCCTCAACTACTCAACGGATCATCATGAAATTTGGCATACAGATAGCCTATGGTATGGAGAAGGACATATGTTACTTTTTATCCCGGGAACGCGAGTGAAACCGCGAGGGACAGCTAGTATTTTTTAATACTTTAAGGGTGTCTGACAGGGGGTTTCCACCGTTCAAAGTGTCTGACAATGGATGATATGATTTATATTATTATTCCATATAAAATGTATAAAAACTGACACCCTAGAAAATATGGTATGGTGGTAAATGAAAATATGGTTCAGTAGGTGCCCCGAGTGTAAAGAATTAACGTGAAACTACCTATCGCGTTTGCGTTTACAATAAATTATTTGTTATGGGAGAATTAACGTTAATTCATTACACTCCAACTAAATAAATACTAATAGTACCTTAATAGTACGTACGGCGCTTTAATTTATTTTTTAATGAAATGCTCATCTTTTAGTTTTGTCTTTGTTTCTTTTTAAGTAATCGGTGTATTTTATTAAAAGTAGTATCATTTGAAAGCTAGAAAGTTTATCTAATTGATAAGTAGAAATAAAATAAAAATATGGAACAAAAATCTAATAAAAATAACGATATTACATAAAAAAATGATCAAAAAAATAGTGTTTTTTTAGATTTTTGATCTGTAACTTTAAAACTGGGTCATTGATGTAGACTTTTTTTGCATGATTTATTAATTTCATGATTTAATCTACAAACTCTCCAAAATAACTATGGGTCTATCTCTTTTCGTTTGTAAAATAAATCACATTGAATATACCTCGCGCTCGCACCTACGATAGACCTTTAATGTGTCTGACACGGCAAACCCACAATCGAAAGTGTCTGACAACTGAGAAATCATCTTTTGATAGTTCGTCAAGTAACATATATAAGTTTCAGATTTTATAAAATGACGAAAGTTGAATAATATTTTTTAATACTTTAAGGTGTCTGACAGGGAGTTTCCACCATTCAAAGTGTCTGACAACGGACGACGTGATTTCTAATATTAGTCCAAACAAAATATATAAAAACTGACCTTTATACTTTAACGAATTTGAGGTGCAATTTTTGACACCTTTGTTACCTGATAACTTCCAAAGCCACCGCGATCCAAACTTCATATTCAGGGATCGTTTTTACCTCTATTAGGGACTTACACAGAGAAACTTCTAGGTTTTATAAAATGACGAAGGTCAGATCTTCGTGGGCTCTTACTCTATTAGCCTCAATAAATAGTCTACTTAAGGCAATATTTTTTTTTAATCTAGCTAGTTGTTCCTGAGAATACTAGGTTCAAACACACGTATAAACTCTTCAGTACTTACTAATATCATTTAAATAACTGTAAAACTACTATTAAAATCTATCTGACCTTTCAAGATAACATATTTTGCTTGCTTTTCACATAAGTTACTTTAATCTCAAAATCCCACTTGTGACTATGAATAAATTAGCCTTCAAAGAGCTGTGTAACTTAAAAAGTTATTAAATGGCTGTGTAGGTACCTAACTAAGCATCTCATTTACTCGACATTGGCTTGTCTTGTATTCTCTTTAGAGTTCACCCCTTGACCTAGTTTCAGCAAGCTATGCTACCTCTGGCACTCTCACTCAAGCATGAAACAAAAGAAAAGCTGATGTAACTAAAATTAGCTACCTGGATACATGTATGGTGCGTCCGTGCTACGCGAAGCGAGCACGAGCCTCGAACGAACAGGATTCGTTTGTTGTTCGCGTAGCGTGGACGGACTTGCGAGTCTCGAACGAGCATTCGTCTCGCGCTCGCTTATAGACATTTGAAATACCAAAGGGAATGCTAATGTTTTGCCGACCTTGAAGAGCTCTTTTTACGCGTCGTATCCGGCTTTCCTCCACCACGGACCAAGGGATGTTAGCACGACTCGAATATTGGACACCCCCAATGCAGTTATCCGCATAGCAGTGAATGCTGGGTATTTCCAACATATTATTTATATGCATGATGAACAGTTATGGGTGATAGCATACAGTCTTGCGGTACGGATATCGGAGCAGCATCCGTCAACGGGGACTTTGATGCTCCGATCAGCAAGAAAGCTGGACACCCTGTGCTCATACCCTCGGGAATTCCGTTCCAGATCCCTGTGCCAGACCCGATCGAGGGTCTTAGCGACATCGAGGCTAACTGTCAATGCCTCGCGTTTACTCTCTAAGGCTTCCCATAGGTGGATCCAAGAAGATCACCAGCTGAACGACCATGACGGAACCCGTAAGTACTGGCGGTCACTATCAACTAATGCTCCTCTAGATACCTAAAGAGCTATGTGTTGATGTGAAATGTGATGTTTTTCTGCTATGAACCTTGTTGTATGAGTAAGAAGGCGATGTTAGTCCAAATTTACACCGCGGTGACCCAATATTTACCCTACTCCTAAAAATACGTATCTTATTTTTGAACAACTTTCAAAGGAAAACCGTTGTCTGTATGAAAATAAGGAAATTCACAGATATAGAATGTATTTTGATGACAAAATTAATTAATATTTTATTGTTATAACATTTTCAATTCAACTAAGTAAATTCGTCTGAATTTACTCGAACTTAGTAGGTACGTATTTAGTCGCCATTTTCGCTGCCATCGAAATATATCTATTTTCAATAATTATAAAAATAAAAAAATATATTCAAAAAGCATTTTAGTATTCAGTTTAGGTCCTGATGAGGCACTTATGAACGTTAACAAAATGACTCTACACCGGTTCCAAATACAACTTGAACTGAGAAAACTCTATATTTACGGAAGCTTTTTAACTCAAAAGTACATTTTTATCAATTGAAAGGAAAAGGATTATCGATAAAGCCTCGATGATCGTGCACGACTATATGCCGTTCGCTGCTGCTTTGGTATTCTGTAGTGCAATTCTGTTCTTTTTTGACAGCTGACGACGACGACGTCCGTCGTCGCGGTCTATTCTCTATACATTCGTAGTGCGGTGCTACATTTTTCAATTGGTCAATTAATTAATGTAGGGGGAGGCCAGGAGTGCATGGAGTTTAGCTTGCCCAAACTTTGATTTCCCGACGAACACATCTTCTCAGCGGCTTTGGGACGGGCCGATCTGTGAGCTAGTACGGAACCAACTTTTACAAACGTGCTCAAGCTCTGCAGATCGCGCCCGTCTTTTAGCCGTTGCAGAATGGGAATCTGGTTTGTGGCTTCAGGCGCTTCCATCGGCTAACACGGGCACTTTAATAGATAATACCTCATTTCGCGTGTCGGTTTCCCTCCGCCTGGGCACATCGTGCTATGCTCCTCACCGCTGCCAGTGCGGCGCTCCTGTCAGCCAGCTCGGTCATCACGGCCTGTCTTGCAGCAAAAGTGCTGGTCGGATTCCCCGCCACGCCAGCTTGAACGACATCATCCGTCGGGCTTTTACCACCGCCAACTGTGTCGCCATTTTAGAACCAAATGGCTTGATGCGTGACGATGGTAAAAGACCCGACGGAATGACTCTTGTTCCTTGGAGGATGGGACGGCCTTTGGTATGGGATGCCACTTGTGTCGACACCCTAGCGCCGTCTCATCTTCCTTTGACACAAAATAAGGCTGGCGCGGCTGCTGAATCAGCTGAGGGCCTTAAGAGGCGCAAATATAGTACGCTTGATAGTGGATATATATTTGCGCCTTTTGGGGTCGAAACATTGGGGCTGTGGGGACCGAGTGGCAAAAAAATATATAAAGAACTTGCGGCACGCTTAGTTGAGGCGACACGTTCCCAGGATGCTGGCTTATACTTTGGTCAGCAGCTTAGCATTGCCATCCAACGTGGCAATGCTGCCAGTATTCTGGGAACGTTACCCACTGGCACGGATTTAGAATAGTTTTTATTTTTAAAGGTTAGGTTTAGTTTAGAGTAGTTTTTATTATTTAAGTTTTGTTTTATTTTGATTTTATTAATACCCAAAGAAAAAGATAGAAAAGAAGTGTCAAATGATCAAGAAGATTAATGTTTAATTTTAGGAAGCTCCTATTAAGGTCGTATTATGTATCCATTATAAAAAAAACCTGTCACTTTGTGGATCACTTTCATTTATGATAGTTTCTGTGTAATGTTATGATATTTGAAGTAAGTATGTTTTATTACAAATTATTTATTATAAATCCAAGACTGTTCTTTGTCGAAATCAGTCAAAAACAAAGGCCCAGTTCAGCAGAGGACATCTCGTGACAGAATATGATGATGATACTAATTTTATAGTGGTTACAGAGTTGGTATACATATTTCAGATATCTGCAGCTCGGATAAGTCATATTATGGGCATCCTTAAATCAGCCAATGATGAAGATATCTTGGAAAAACGTCGTCAAGCTCAACAGTTGAGACTTTTGGCGAGTAATTCTTTAACCATTCTTGTTGAAATAAACATTGATTAAATTGTGCACAGCACTACAAAGTCAATGCATTTTTATTTACTGGAAATGCTAAAATTCTTCCAAATTCTATATAGAAGTCTTTGATATCTGGCTTATTTTTATTATTCCTTATAAAAAAATACCTCGTCAATTTAGTAGTATGTACTTACATACGAGTATGTTATTAAACATTATTCGTGAAAAAATGTTAATTGTTTCAATATTTTCAAAATATGGGCGCTATATCTAGCTTTCTTTTTGTGAAGTTTAAGTCGTAATATTAAGATAAAGTTAAACCAATGAATAGCCTTCATATTAAACCTTTAAAATTGGTATATTCAGTACATTAAAGTTTTACTAAAATATGAAATAAAATTAGCCTTTATCTAGTTTCCATATCATAAGTTTGCTTAGCTTGGGATTACGACTCAGATCATTAAAATAAATGAAATCCACTCGCAGAGCGTAGTTGATGTTTACAATACACCTTCCAGCCCATTTTAATTCTTTTGACCTATTCAAGTATTCAATTGTTTCGACATGCAATAGTCCGGGAGGTACTGATGCATTTTAGGTAGTATTAATACGCCGATCGATGGCCATCTTTTTCAATAGATCTTGAATGACTAATATGTGAACCACGCATCAGCGATGCACCCGCGGTGGGTTTAGGATTGGAAGGTTGCGGCAGGGGTAAACTTTTTTTTTTACAAATTCATGCGAGCAGCTGACGCGTGTTCCCCCCTCCACCATGCAGCAGACGATTTTTTTCAGCTCAGTATTATGTCAAATACTTATGAAACAAGTTTGAGCCGGCGTACTATGTCTTTTTTTTTACTGGGAGTGGCTGATGACGGATGTAGAAGACTTGAGCACTTACTTGAGCAGACGGTCGGTTCACTTATTAGTCATATAAGATCAACTATACATTTCAACGTCAGCCGGCTTACTATGACTTTTGTGTTTGCAACGCTACCTCCCGGACTAACCGTCACAACGGAGTCGTCGTCGGTTGCTGTCAAAAACGTTTCAGAATACCAAAGC